>CM053793.1:26306938-26666938 GCA_028749045.1 Cupressus sempervirens | reverse complement strand
TGGAAAAGTCTAATGAAAGTGCACCTTGGATCAATATGTGATTATGCAAAAACCTCAATTGGAACAAAACATGTAGACTGAGCCAGACCTCTTAATATAGATGATTTGAACAAAAGGAAGGAGCACAATCAGACAATGCTAGAAATTGCCTCTACACTTAGTTATGCTAAATTTGATGACATCAAAGGTTGTGATATTGCATTCAATATGTGGAAAACCTTGTTGGATATCTATGGAGGAGATCAGAATGTCTAGAGAGTAAAGAGAGAAATCCTCAGAGGAAAGTTTGATGACATGAAAATGGAAGAAGGTGAAAATGCTACTCAATATGCTGCTAGAATGAAAGAAGTGGTAAATGCAATAAGAACTCTAGGTGGTCAATTGGAAGAAGATATTTTTAATAGTAAATACTTAAGGAACCTGCTCCCCATCTATGTTATTAGATTTTCAGCCATTCAAGAGCTAAGGTGTGTACAAGGAAACACACTAACCTTTGAAGGAATAGTGGGAAGACTTACTACATTTAAATTGTCCAACTTTGACAAAAACAAACCTAAGAACCTTGAATCTACTTTCAAGACCATGTTGACATTGAATGAAACTAAGGAGGTGACATCAAGAAAGAAGAGTAGGAAAGGAAAACATGCATCTAGTGATAGGAGCATAGGTGAGGAAGATGTGGAACAATTAGAAGCACTATTGGCTAGAAGATTCCATAGAGGCAAAGGTAAATTCAAAGGTAAGTTGCTTATCATTTGTTTCAATTGCAGTGAAGTAGGTCATATTGCTGCAAGGTGTACATAGAAGAAGAACTATAAAGAAGGAAATAAGTACAAGAACAAGAGAGAAGATGATAGCTGAGATTACAAGGAAAAAGGAAAAAGATGCTACATTGTTGAAGAAGATTCTGATGAGAATTCTAATGAATTAGTGTATGTAACCATGAAGGATGAATTAGATAAAGATGAAGCAACCACATTGGTAACCTATGTGAACAAGAATGACAAGTGGATCATAGACAGTGGTTGCTCACATCACATGACAAGAGACAAAAGTAAGTTCACTACCTTTACTCAATATGATAGAAATAGCGTTAGATTCAGTAATCATGCTCCATGTCAAATCAAAGGAAAAGGCTCAATTAAAATTACAGAGAAAATTTCATGTGATAATGCATACTATGTTGAAGGATTGAACTAAAATTTGTTGAGTGTATCATAGTTAGGGAAAGTAGGTTGCAAAGTAGAATTTAGAAACAAAACTGCCAAAATCTATGACACTGATGAAAATTTGATAGGAAAAGGTGAACAAACAGGAAGTAATCTATTTTACCTAGATATGGAATATGCAACTTGTCTTTTTGTTAGACTTGATGATGTGTAGTTATGGCATAAAATATTGTGGCATGTTAACTTTGACAATTTGATTAGCATTAGCAAAAAGAAGAAAGTCAAAGGTTTGCCTAAACTAACCAAGCCTGAAAATACAATGTACAAACAATGTGAACTAGGGAAGCTGACTAAGTCTAGTTTCAAAAGAAAAACATATACTTCCAAAGAAGTACTAGAGTTAGTCCATATAGACTTGTGTGTTCCAATAGAAATGCAAAGTTACCTAGGAGACAAATACATAATGCTATTTGTAGATGACTATTCTAGGATGATGACTACCATGTTTTTGAAGAAAAAATCTAATGCATTTCAAATGTTCAAGTGGTATTTGGCCAGAGTTGAGAAGGAAATAGGTAAGAGTCTAAAATGCCTAAGATCAGACAGAGGAGGAGAGTTTACATCAAAGAAATTTGAGATATTCTATAACGACAAAGGTATCAACAGGAAAACATCAGCCCCAAGAACTCCCCCACAAAATGGTATTGTTGAAAGAAGGAATAGGTTAATAATAAATTATGCTAGAACCTTGATGATTGAGAAAAATGTTGCTCTAAAGTACTGGAGAGAAGTTGTAAGTACTACTATTTATACCCTGAATAGAGTCCAAGTCAAGAAAGGTATAACTACAACACCTTTTGAATTGTGGTATGGTCACTCACCTAATGTAAAGTATTTCAAAGTCTTTGGTTGTAAATGAAATATTCTTAAAGATACTAGAAATGGAAAGTTTGATAGAAAAAGTGATGAAGGCATATTCCTTGGATACTCCACTAGAAGCAGAACATATAAGTGTTTGAATACTAACACTAACAAGATCGTGGAGAGTGCAAATGTAAACTTTGATGAACATGCAGAAGTCCATGTTGATGAGTCCAAGAAATTAGAAGATTATAGATATCTTATATACTTCCATGAAGGAATGATTGTTGAAGATAATGTTACCAATCAAGTAAGAAATCAGCAACAAATCTCAGTATCAACTGAGTCACAACTAGTGAATGTCGAGCTACATTCAGAAGCTGAGTTGCAAAATGAAGAAAATGCACATTTTTATTTTGAAAATAGTATAATAAAAGAAATGATGAAGTACTAGATGAAGAAGAAGAAAATGACTCTAAAGCTGAAGGATCAAACATGGAAAGAAGGATAGAACCAAGGTTAGCTAAGTATGTGAGAAGACATGACCCTACAGATCAAATCATTGGTGACAAGGATGAAAGACCAATGACAAGGAATAGACTAAGAAATGAATCATGCCTACTGAGCAAGGTTGAGCCCAAAATAGTTAGAGATTCTCTACAAGATGATGACTAGTATAAAGCTATGGAAGAAGAGATAGACTAGATTGAGAAAAAAAAAACTTGGACCCTAGTTCCATGACTAGATGATAAGAATGTAATTGGTACCAAATGGTTGTTTAGAAAAAAACTTGATGAGAATGGTGAGATAACAAGAAAAAAATCCAAACTAGTTTGCAAAGGCTATGCACAAGAAGATGGACTAGACTATGGGGAAACATTTTCCCCTATTGCACGAATGGAAGGAGTAAGAACACTACTTGCATATGTTACTTACAAAGGTTTCAAAGTCTACCAAATGGATGTGAAGTCCTCTTTTTTGAATGGTATACTAGAAGAGGAAGTTTACATAGAACAGCTAGAGGGATCTGTTGATGAAAACAACAATGATATGGTTTGCAAACTATATAAGGCACTTTATGGTTTGAAGCAAGCACCTAAAGCATGGTATGAGAGACTACACAAATATGTTATAAAGATTGTATTTGAGAGAACACATGACAATAGCAACTTGTACATCAAGGCAGAAAAAGGTAAAGATATTCTGATATCTAAAATCATTATTGATGATATAATATTTGGAGGAAAATATGTTCTATGCAAAGATTTTGCTGATCAAATAAAACATGAGTTTGAAATGTCAATGTTTGGAGAAATCAAATTCTTTTTTGGATTACAAGTACATCAATTAAAGCATGGAATTTTGTGACCCAATCAAAATACATCAAGGAGATACTCAAAAAATTTGGATTAGATGACTCAAAACTAGTTAGCACACCAATGGTGACAGGGCATAAGTTATCAAAGAATGATGAGTCAGTTGAAGTAAATTAGAGAATGTATAGATCAATGATTGGAAAGTTGTAGTATGTTGTACATAGTAGATCAGACATTGCATTAGCTGTCAAAATAGTGACAAGATTTTTTGCAAATCCAAGAGAAAATCATTTGATGGAAATAAAGAGAATACTGAGGTACCTAAGAGGAACTGATGATTTTGGTTTGTACTACAAAAGAAGTGAAAATTTTGAACTAAGACCCTACACTCATGCAGATTGGGGAGGTAATATTGATGATAGAAAAAGCACCAATGGAGGAGCATTATTCTTGAGAAGAAGATTGATTACATGGACTAGCAAAAAGCAAAGTTGTACCTCACAGTCCACTGCAGAAGCTGAATATGTTGCAGCTTTTATAAATTGCACTAATATTGTATGGATCAAACATCTACTACAAGGTATTAAGGAAGAGGTGAATGATCCTATGATACTTGATTATGATTATACAAGTGCTATCAACATATCAAAGAATCCTATAATGCATGCCAAAACCAAGCACATTGCAATCAAGTATCACTATGTAAGAGAATAAGTAGAAGACAAACAAGTGAAGATGGAATATGTTAGCTCAAAGGAATAGATTGCTAACATCTTCACAAAAGCACTACCTAAAGATGCTTTTGAGTATCTTAGAGTTAAGTTAAGGGTGATACCCCTAGCCAAGGCTACTTAAGAAAAAAAAATCTTCCCTTGCATCAAATGAATTGATTGTTAAAACATTATGCATTGATGTAGAGGATATCTACTTTAGGGTTCATGCCTAAAGTAATTGAAGTGATGAAGTTACAAATTAGTTACAAGAAAGGTGATAGAGGGAGAAATTGAATGAACCTACAAATACTAAACTTGCATGAAAAGATGTTGAAATAATATATCTTTGGCATTGTCATCAAAGAGGGAGAAATATCAGAAACTGATCAATAGTTGAGGGAGAAGATGAAGAAGTTGATCAAAAAATATGCACAAAGAAAGAAATAGTGAAAGATGAGCAATGCATATAGAGGGAGAGAATGTAAGAAAGGATACATCAGCAAAGAGGGAGAAATACAAGTGAAGCAATTAGGATAGTAGATCAACAAAGGAAGAAATTGAGTAATCCAATTTTCTTTTTGGCATTTGGCTTACTATTCTAACCTAGTTAGCACTTTGATAACATGGTTGAATAGTTTGGTCTCATGATTGATTAGTTTGGTTTGCCATCAATGCCAAAGAGGGATATTTTTGGAAATTTGATTGAAAAAATCATTGATGAAGAAGATTGATTGAAAGAGGGAGATTTTTGTTAAAAGAATGTTTTCAATCATTATTTTTTCATTGATGTCAAACCTCTATTTGTAAGAATGTCAATTACTTATAAGATCCAAGTGTTATCACTTAGTCGATTGATGAAGAGGATTTAATCAACAAGATGTAACAAGAATGCCTAAGGGAAAGGTTGAGTTATGGTTTTGTAATGAAGTACAAGGATCAACTAAGACAATGGTTAAATTATGTATTGATAACATACTTGAAGATACAGAGGTTGGTCATACTTAGAAACATTAGAAGCATAAGTTGCAACAAGGTTGACTGCAAAGCTTAAACTAAGTTCATCAGTGGGTGTCGAGCAAGATAGTTTAAGCCAAGCAAATTTTCAATTGGAGCTGAGCAAATAGAAAATCCAGTATGTGCCAAGTACACTTCAGGTGCTGAGTGAAGTTTAAGTGTCGAGAATTAGAAAATCTTAGTAGGTGCCGAGAAAACTTCAAGTGCCAAGCATCAGTAAAATGTAGTCAATGCTGAGTAACATAGTATGTACCAAGCACCAAAATTTCAATAGTGTCAAGTTGCTACATTATTGGAAATGACAAAGTTCACCAAATCTAAGCCTACAAAGTTGTTACCTTGAATTTTGTGAACTAGTTGGAGGATAAGGATGATGAACTAGTGGCACAAAATTTTATGTAAACTATTTTTGAGTGAATTCAAGAGGATTCTTAATGATATTTTTAGAAGAAACAAAATATGAGTTAGATTCATTGAATCCTACCTAATCCATATGAATTGAAATTAAAGGAGGGAAGAATCAATGAGGAAAACAAGTTCTAAATTTCTTTTTAAGGAGTTGTACACCAAGAAGCAAGAGCTACTGGTGTGCCAAATTGTGAATTAGTTGAAAGGGTTCCAAGGAGAAGGCATCTAGGAGAAGGAAGAATAGAACATAAAGACTCTACTTTGACAAGTGGTTAGAGAGAGAGGATTACACTGGTACATTGAGTATGGAGAATCAAGGAGACTAAGCTTGAAAGGAGGGTAAGCTATCAGAGTTGTAGAGATTGAAAGCCAAGCAATGTTATGAGTTGAGAAGTGATCTAAGATCTGCAAGTTAAGTTGTATTCTATAATCAAGTCAAAACCCCTTATTGTTACTCTCTAGAAATTGTATTAGTTAGGGTAGAAGAAAATCCTATGGACTTAGGTTGGACTAACAACCATTTGTAAATCCTTTAACATGGTGGCATACCAAGTGAATGTTCTAAAGTCCTCTAACCATGCCCAATTCTAATAGGGTGGTTGAATCCTTTAACTAGATCACATTTAATAGTGTGTTGTAGCCTTTAATAAGGCAGGCATTTCACAGGGCATCACTTTACAAAAGTGAGAATTGAGTAGCATTTTACTGGTGGTTTTTTCAAAATTGAGTTTCTACATAAATCACTGTATTATGTGTTGAACTTTTTATGTGTTATGCTTGCATGTTGATATGTAGTAACTTGCTCAATAAGAAAGTTAAATCTTGGATGAATGAATAAGTTTGATGGGCACACTTTACTTGATGAAAAAGTTTGTATAGGGCATTTGGAGCTTGAATAACTGATTCACCTACCCCTAGTTCCTCTGAAACATTTCTAACAGATCCCACTTGGATCTTGTTGGAGTTCCTTAAAAGGTCTAAAACTACTAAGCAATAAAATCCTTAATACCAAGATGATAATACTCACACAGTCTAAAGACTAGCCAATCCTTATTATCAATTGTATGTGCAAACCATTTGGGCCCAACATCTACAAAACTAAGGGTGGTTTTCTTCTCTTTTGGCTCTGCAAAACCAAGGTGAGTATACCCAGGGATGATACAAGACTGGGAAAAATTGTATGAGAATTATTTTAGTTTCATTCTGATTCGCATCTCAAATTCTCCAATACATGTACAATTCTTGATACTTTAATAAACACATCCCATATAACAGATATGGCCAAAATCTTCTATAGGTCTACAGATGCTCTCAGCAATCATGGCTAACTAATGCTAAAACATTCCATGTAGACAAGTACAGGCCAACTTTGAAGATCTACAGGAAATAAAAATAAAGTTGATTATAATTCTGCATTTTGACAATCATGTGTGACATATTCCTCTTTCAACTGGATCAAATTTGATCAGTGTCTAGTCCATTGGGGCTTAGAGTCTACTACAAATTTATAGATCTAATTTGTTTCCTTACAAAAAAATTCATCAGCACTTCCTATCATAACTCATCATTCAAAATCCTTTCCCCTACTACAACAACCTTATCATATTCATCAAAGCTTTTATTTAATCCATTGAATTAACAACAATGATAAACAGATATACAACCTAGCTAGATTGTATTCAAATGCACATGCCTTTACCTATACAACATCAAGATAACTAAATAATAGAAAGAAGAAAAAGTTCAGAAAGAAAAGATATGGGAACAGCTCATAATTTGTATTCATTTTCCTTGAAAATTGTATACAATTCATAGTAAACTCAGAATGACCTTTAGGATGAAAAACATATCATTATGTATTCATGTATTCTCAAGATTCTGATAGAGAAAATACACCACAAACTTGCTTTAAAATCTTGGACCAAAAATAGACTAAGTATTTCACCTAGACCAATAAAATTTGGATCATCACATTCCCTTGAAAACTCACTTATATAGATATGAGTTGCAACAAACAAAGGGAAAATGTGACTGACAAGTGTCTTCTAAAAGATACTTACATACACCTATTAGAAAAGATAAAAGCAAATAACAGAAAGGCTACTACATCGATCACTCCTTGGTGGGTCCCTTTTTGTTACACTCTAAATTTGTTGAGACAAGAAAGTATGATTTGATTTTTCATTTATTCTTCATCCTTAGAGTAAGTGGCCATGAGATTTGAAAGTGACGTATCCTCTTCAAATACCTACACACTTACTTTAATCTGGGGATTTTCCATGTCTTCATTATTAACTATGAGGGTAACTTTTACTTTTGCATCTTCTTCCTCATCATCTTCTGACATTTGTTCTATGAATTGATTTTTCTATTCATTATAAGAAGCATCATCTGGCCAATCAAAATTTAAAGAATCTCTTTGTATAATCACTAGAGAATTTGAAAATTCCTCTAAATCATCAAGCTCTTGTCTGATGGCACTATAAAATAACTATATCTTTACCAATTCTTCATTTGTCCTTTCCCAAAACTAGTGACCAGTTTCACTCATGATGTTCTTGATCCTTTCATGAAATATTTCATCCAACTCTTTATTCCACTTTTCTTTTTCCTTTATTGTGTCAACAGATTCTAAAGCACAAGGAAATAAATTGAATTTTTCAGCAATATACTTGGAAAAACAACGTGTTAATCTTTTTTGCAAAGAATCCCTTTTATCATCAAAATCTTCTAGTTTATTTAACAAATCAAAAATTTTCTCTACTTGATGACAAGGCATTTGGATGGCAGATATACACATGATTGTCTCTATTCAACTCATTCATGAGGGTTGTAATTCTTTTCAACTGATCAAAGAAGGTTGACCATTGTATTTTATCCCTTAAATACATCACACCCTGCTTTAATTTTCCTTCATATTGATTTTTTAATTCTACCTGTAACTCATGTAGTTTAGTTTTTTCTTCTTCAAATTCCTCTGCAGTATAGAATTGAGGCCATTCAGGGGTGTCTGGTATTTCAATAATAAGGGTTGCTTTAACAAATGATTGTGGAGGGTATGCAATTCTAGGTGCACTAGATTCTCCCACCTTTCTCTTCTGAAGTATCCTCTCCATTTGAGACACCTGATACTCAAAATTTTGTATGCATGTGCCCCTCTCTTCATATGCCTTCAAAACTTCTTCAAATCTAGCATTTAGCTAAGCAAATTTATCTTCTTCCTAGCCAGATACCACACCACCAAACTTTAGCATTTCTGAAGCCATTCCCATTATCTATTTACTACCAACCTCACCAGCCTTGTATATTGTTAATGCACTAGTATGTTCTGTTGTAGAGATTTCTTGCATCCTAGTTTTATCCCTTTTCTCAATTGACCAAATTACAAGGGCTTGGTGATCATCACTAAATTTTACTCCTCTATGAGCCTATAGTATCTCTTCTTCAGTTTGTAACTAGACATCCTTTTGTTTTCTTACTGAATAAAAAACCATAGCATTCACTATATCCCATTCAGGTAAGATAAGGACTCCTGATTGTTTAACTAATTGCCTCCCAACCTTAGGTGTAAATTGGGAAAAATCACTAAAAAATTTAGATTTTACCTCTTCTTTAATAATCGAGTCTAGTTTATCTGGTTGCTTTCCTTTTATTTTTTCACAAGTATTTTCAAAATTGCCTATATTTAATCTCCACAAAAATTGTGCAAATGCTCTAAATTTCATGAAATTTTCATCATTTATAAACCTCTTAGAGGCTTGGACAACTATAGGATCAATTTCATTACCTTTATAGTCAACAATAGTAAGCTCCAAGGAAGGTGCAAGGGGTTCTTTTGGTTCCCCAATCTCTAGATTTGTGGAAGTAACAACTATATCCCCTTCTCCACCAATTTGTCTTAATTGTTCCCATAAAGATACTTCATCATCTATCTTGATTGGGGATTGGCTCGAGGAGTATTGTTGTAGTTGAGAAAAAGAAGATCCCTATTCTAACTTCTGCCTTTTTGGAGCACTAGTTGTAGATGGACTTCTTGGTATTTTTCCTTGATGAAGAGGACCATGTTGCACACTCTGAATCACTACATAACCTGACCTTTTTTGCAAGGCATATTGGCCAGGACCTACTATATTTTTTCTATTAATTCTTTTCTGCACTTCTATAGCCTTGTCTAGGTATTTCTTAACATATGTAGCCCTTTTTTAATTCATGGCTTGTGTTATCTCAGCAAAATTATTCATCAAGGCCTGCATCTTGGCTCCCTAGTATTTCTTTTCTTTCAATGGGTCATACTGGGGAACAAAAGAATTAATGAATTCAAGGGTTTTACTAAATACAATCCATTTTTCCTTTCTCAATTCTTATTCTTATAAGGTGAAATGTTTCTAATCACATCTTTAGGATAGTAGACTTGTTGGACCATGTGAGAAGCTTTTATTCTCTCCCTGAAGACATCATAGAAACCTTCAGGATCAATAAATCTGGCATGAGATTCTGCCATGTTATATCTGTCTAAAAACAAGTATAGATGTTTCCAACCTTTCCTTACAGAAACAAAATCATGGGCCATAGTGACAATTGGAAAAAATGTGCCCTTCCTAGTCAACTCTCTCTCATCTATGGTGCTTATCCGCCACAACAATTCAGCTATTCCTATCTTCAAAGGCAGATGAAATGGTAGCACATGAGGTTTTCCCAAAAAACCATACACTCTTATCACTGTTGAAACATTGTAAGGAATTATATCCCCTCAGTTATGACTGACAAGTAGCCCTCTAGCATGGTCCTTGGGTCTGACCAATTATAACAATGCTTGTGGGATTCTAGGGCTATCTCCTCTTAAAATCAGTCTAAGCTTTGATGCAAAATACCTATCAAACCTCACATAATTGGCAGTTGTGGCTTCTGAGGTCATATCTACACTCCACAATTGTACTAGATTCTTCTCCCCCTCCTTGGTTGTTTCCAATTCCATACTTGTGGAGAAAAAATTAAATCCCTTGTACAAGTACACATGCATAAGCAATGAATACCAACATAGTGGTTTATCTACTTTTCCCTTTGCTATCCCAAACAAACCATTGTGAATTTCTCTTGAGAGAAATGTTGCAAAATCAAGAATAGAGCTCATTCCAAATTGAAGAGTTTGTGTCATGATGAGGACAATTGAACCTGGAATTTTCTCTACCTCATTCATTTCAAAAATCTTACAAAGAGAAGCATATAATGCCCTAGCCCTAATGTTAAAATGTCTTTTCAATAGTGGCTCTGGGGTGCTAATAGTAATCACAGATAAATTACCAGCCTTGGCAACATGCTCCTATAGTGGCCCTCTTTTCAAGTAGGTTTTTTGTGCATCATACCTTGCTTGTAGGTTACCCATGTCAATAGTTTCATGCACAACATGGTTAGGGTTAAGATTGAAAACTTCTCTAATCAGTTTAGGACAGACCCTAAAGAGGTTTACTCTAGCATGATTCTTTATCCACACTCTAATTTGGTCATACTTCTTGGCCAAATCCATTAACAAATCACTGTCGAAAAAAACTGTAGGGATTGTCAACTTTCCAATATCAAACTCCTAAACATTGCTCAGAGGTGTATCCAATTTTCATTTTGAAAACCACTTTTTGAATAATTTCAAACCTCCCATGGATACCTGAGCATCTTGTACCCAATTGGCCTTGTCATAGAAACCCTCTGCTACAACTACTCTAGGGTTTTTAGGAATCAACTCCCTCCCCTTAGTTATCTCATGAACTAACAAAGGCAATTGTTCCAAAAAATCGTCATGCACGCCCCTTTTTGAATATTCAGTTTTCTTGAAAAGAATCCTTTCATGGAGGCATCTTTAAGAGTTTAGAAGCTTTATAACAACAAATTTTATATCTACTGGTTACAAATCACTTACCCACCAAATTTTGCCTCCTTTCTCTGCAATTTTCTTTGCGAATTTTGCTGAAACGCTTGAAAAATTTTGTGTCGTAGCTCTCAAATTCTTTCACACTGAGAAAATCTGTAACTATGCTTCAAAAATGGAAAATTTGCATGCTATATCAAAGTATTTAGGTCGCATGAAATTGAATTCTACTCGTAGAACTCCCTTTGATCGAATAGTTTCATTTCAAAAATAGAAAGTCTCTTAAAACTCTGGGATCTCTCGCCACGCGTCAGAAGCCCACTTGCCTACATTATTTAAAAACCTCACATTTTGAAAATGGAAAAATGCGAGCACTGTTGATCTTACCCTTATCGACAATGAACCAAGATCTTGTTATTTGGTAGCCCACTAAACCAACTTGACCAATGAAAATGTTACCCTTTAATCCATGTGCTCTGACAATTTTAATTGTAGTAATTGAAGTTTCTGTTCCCGTGACATTGCTGCTTCCAACCTCACAAATCTGTCACCTTCCACCCATGAGTGTACTTCATTACTTTTAATCTCTTCCAACGTGGCATGACTCAGTGTATTTCCTAAAGATTGGTTTAGGTCCTACCATGCCCACTTGCTCGCATTATTTAAAAGTCGAGCAACTTGATAATGCGAGAAAGCGTAATCCATTGATCTTTCTTTAATCAATGGTGATTAGAATCTTGCAATGACTATGCACTTTAATAAATTTAAATGGACCAATGAAGTGCTTCCTCTTCATTCCATGTCATCTGACAACTACCATGGAGGACACACTGTTATTACCTTTTTGCAAAAGGTGGGCCCATAATGTCACCATTGCCAAATGTCATGTATCCGCTTCCCCACATTATTTAAAGACCTCATATTTTGAAAATGCATGAATGTGAGAACCGTAGATCTAAAAAAGATCCATAGTTCATGAATATTGATCATAAGGTGAAGCTTTCATTGATTTGAACAACCAATGATAGCGCAAGAAAATAAAATATGTCCTAACAAATCTGAGAAATTTGCAAAAGTGTCCTGACCCATCCTGACATACCAGACCTTTTGCGGTGCACTAAATCTCAAAAAACCATTAGGGGCTATGTGTCACAAATCTATTTCCCCACATTATTTAAAGACCTCGCAACTCGATAATGCAAGAATGCAGGAACCCTCAATCTTGAGAAAATCAATGGTGTTGAAAAAACATTTCAACTTGAGATCCTTTTTAAAATAAAATATCGCAATTAAAGCACATATAACATTTCTCATAAGGATAAAAAGGTTATCCTTTAGGATAAAATGCATTTCCAAGATAACATTTCTCATAACTTGACGTCTGATGCAAACAAACCTTTAGGATAAAATGCGTTGCCAAAATATTTGAAACAGTACCTTTTGAAAATTTGAAAACTATGGCAACACAAAACAAAGGTATAAGGGTTTTACACACTTAGGGCCTTTTCAAGGATAATTTTAGAGACAAACCTTTAGAATTTAAAAGGAAAAAACAACCCATAGAATAGGGCACAACTAGGGTAATCTAACAATTTTTAGGATTTCATAAGATAAAACCCTAATCTGCAAGAATCAAAGATCTAACTAATTTTTCACCCAAATATTAGAGGTTTTTCTATACTGTGAAAAATCACACCAATAGTGGCTCTATCTAGGGATGATAGACCACTTGGGTCTATGCAAGAATTTCGAATCTATGGAAGAGTAGACCACACACACGGTGCAAAGATGACAACTTCTTCAAAGAGCACAAAAAAACACATCAGAACAAGAAGCCAAACTATACAAAGGAAGCTCACAGGAAAAAGAATTTACAAGTATATACAAGGAAACCCTAAACTACTGCTCATGGAAATAATAAGTATTTTTTAAAGAAAAATACCTCTTCAAGAACTATCCATGAACTGGTAGTTCAAGAATATTGTCTGACAAATCTTTGAGTACATAAGAATTCTCACCCCAAATTGTTTCAATCAAATAAGGGCCTAACTAGATAGGATCAAATTTGCCATGTTTCCCTTTATCTTCAATTTTGGCATTCCACATTAAGACTAGATATCCATCTTCAAACTTTTTGCTTACAATTCTTCTATCATAGAGTGTCTTAACTTGCAGTTGCAACTTTTGGTTCCTAAGGGAAGCTTCTCTTCTAGTTTTTGTCAATCCTACCAATTCATCCATCCTTTCTTGCAGTTGCTCTAAGACATTCTGTCTTGAATTCCATACACAAATCAAATGGAGCTACACCAATGGCTTTTTTCATAGTTATCATGTTAGCCCATATTGCTAACTGTAGCTTGGAATCCCGTGTCTTTTTGTTATCATCCAAGCTTCTTTTAATAACCTTCAAAAAGCTCTTATTTGTGGATTCAGCTTGTCCATTTCCTTGTGGATGATAAGGAGAAGATGATGACCTTGTTATTCCATATTTATCAAAGAATTTAATGAACTCCTCAAACCTAAAACACATTGCATTATCTGTTACAATTCTCTAGGGGCAACCAAATCTGGATATAATATTATTCAGAAGAAAATTATTGACAACTTTACTTGTTGCATTTCTTGTGGGGATAGCCTCTACCCATTTTGTAAAGTAGTTAGTGGCTACTAGAATCCAAGAGTAGCCAGTGCTAGACTTGGGAAAAATCTCTCCTATGAAATCTAGACCCCATTGTTAAAAGGGTGCTTGAACCTCCACTAGCTTCAATAGAGTGTTACCTGAGAACTTTAGTTTTCCAGCAAACCTTTGACAAGGGTCACATTTTCTAATCATAATCTGAGTATCCTTGAAAAGGGAAGGCCAACAAAATCTAGCCCTCATTATTTTATGTGTAGTAGTTTTGGCCATATAATGTCCCCCACACACTCCAACATGCATTTCCTTCAAGACCTCTTTTTCCTTTTCTTGATCAACACATTTCAACAATACTCCTTCAAAATTTCTCCCCCATAGATTTCCTTGGACAATTATATACCTGATGGCTTGCAATTTAGTACTTCTCTTTTCATTTTCAAGCAAATGAGGGGGAGCTTCCATGTGTTGTAGGTAATATATAACATTGGTGTACCAATCACACTAGTCCATGTCACATAAGTCAGCTCTGCGATCATCACTTACCATATTTATCTAATTTTATTCCAAATTAGATTTAGCCATGAGTTTTTCTAAACCTTGACCTCTTACCAACTTAGTTATCTATATGTCAATATTGAATTCTTGGATCCCGTTGATCCATCTACACCTTCTGCCTAATACTTCTTGTTGAGAAAATATATCTTTCACTACAGCACTAGGTATAAAGGCAATGACAGTAGCACCTACTAGGTAGCATCTAAAAGCTTTTATAGCCTTTACTAAAGCATATGCCTACTTTTCATTTATCTGATATTTTAATTCAGCAGGCTGCAATGACTTACTAAAAAAGGCAATGGATTGCTCATATCCTTCTTGATTTTTTTGCAATAAAACTATAGCTACAGTGTGAAAAGATGCAAAAGAAAAGATATGCATAGGCTTTGTGTGATCTTGAGTTCTCAATATTGGAGCATTTTTTTTTGCATTTTTAATATCCTAGAATGCTTGTGAAGGCTCACCATTCCAATCTATAGTGGCTCCCTTCTTGAGCATCTTTGAGATAGGTCTACTGATTTCAGAAAAGTTTGTAGCAAACCTTCTAAGAAAATTGACTCGGCCAAAGAAGGACTGAATTCCTTTTACATTCTTTGTCTTGGGGACTTTTTCAATGGCTACTACTCTCTTAGGGTCTATTTTCACCCCATGTTTAGACACTATATGCCCTAGTAATTTGCCTTCTGTCACCCTAAACATGCATTTCTTTGGGTTCAAGGATACTTCATATTCCAGAGCTTTAATAAAGATTTTCTCCAAGTGTCTGCAGTGATCCTCAACCTTCTTAGAATATGATGTAAGATCATCCTGGTATACAACCATAAATTTGTCAATATAATCATGAAATGCCACATCCATGGATCTTTGTAAAGTAGCTCCTGCATTAATCAGGCCAAATGACATCCTTACATATACATATGTTTCCCATGGGGCTGTAAAGGCTGTCTTGAATTGTTCACTTTCCTTCACTAGGACTTGATTATATCCTAAGAAACCATCCATCATTGACATTGATTCAGAGCCAGTCACTTGCTGCAACATGGCTTCCATATTGGGTAATCCATAATTGTCTTTTAAGGATGCATTATTCAAGTTCCTGAAATCTATGCACAATCTTATATCCCCATTCTTCTTTCTAATAGGTACCAAATTTGAAACCCAGGTAGAGTGTCTAATTGGTTTGATTATTCCCCCATCCCTTAGTTTCATCAACTCTTCCTACATTTTGGGAGCTAGGGTAGGGTTTACTAGTCTCTGTTTCTTTCTGAAAAGGTTTTACATTATCTTTCAATGGTATGACATGTTGGAACAAATCCTCCCTATAAGCCTTAAGATCATCATATGACCATTCAAAAACATGTCTATACTTCCTAAGCAAGTCAATCAATATTTTTTTGATTTTAGCATGCAGGCTTTGGTTAATATAAACCCTTTTGGGAGATTTATTAGTACCCAAGTTTATCTCTTCTAATTCTTGATGCTTAGGGTCCTTAACTCCTAGTTTCACTCTATCCTGGTTATCAAAAACACTTTCCAAAATGACTAACCCCTTAGGCACCTTATTGGTTTTCAATTGCATAATCTCCTGGCCAAAAATGGTTTCCTTATCATCTATGGTTTCAATTAAGTCACTGCAATCCATTTCCTGACCATAGTATTTGTCTTCAGTTAACAAAAATTTTATAATGTCTTTGTCATATTCAAAGACTTGCCAACTTTTGATGTTATCAGGTATGGAAGGTCTATTTTGTATCTCAATTTGAGGTATCCCTACAAATGATATCTCCTTAGGCTTGATTGCTACATTTTCTAACAAATCAACCATCTTATTTTGAGTCCTATCTCTCCATGAGATACCAAATGCATCAAAAGATTCTATTTGATCCCAAACTGCATTTCTATACTTGTTTAATCTCTTGTTCTTGGATAAGTAGGTTCCTTTTATCTAGGAGATAACTAGTTCAAAATCCCCTACGACATGTAATTTCTTAATCCCATGATGTGTGGAAACTTTCAATCCTAGCAATAATGCCTCATATTCTGCAATATTATTTATGTAGGAAAACTTCAAAGTGAATGAATATCTGAAAGTATTATTCTCAGGGAAAACAAAAACTACACCTGCCCCTGCACCCTCTTTAAAACTAGCCCCATCAAAGAACATTGTCCATAGTATTGGTGCATTTGTACAACATCCAACTTCATGTTGAATTGTAGCAGGTAAATTCTCAACCTCTTGAATAATCAATTCAACTCTGAAAGCATTAACACCAGTATCTAAGAAGCAAGTGGCATCTTTGTCAATTTCTTCACCTAAAATATGATTAACCCTTGGCTCTCTATTTACCCTGACAGATTTATCCCCTATGTGGAAAGTAGCATAAGTTAAGTCACATTGCAAACTACCCCCCATAGCAGCACTCCATTTGCGAGAAAGCAACATCCCATAATGTGGAGGTATGTCCAGTACAAGGATTGACTTAGTTGACTCTACTTCAAGGTATGTAGCAAGTCTGAATGGTAAAGCTTTTATGGTACCTATGATTGGGACTTCCCTAGCATCCATTCCTCTACACCTACCTTGCTTGGTGTCAACCTTCAATCCTAAGGCTTCCATTACTTTGAAAGGAATTATGGTGTTGGAAGCTCCTGAATCTATCATACAATTTTTTAGGATCTTCCCTTTTATGATTAGACTAAGGAAAAAAGGGTCAATATCTTCTATAAATTCCACTGAGGAATCATCTAAAAACATATGGGGAATCTAGGATATGATACATTTATCCTCTACTACTAATGGGGTTTGTTGGGCAATAGTTTGATCTATAACAATATTATTGTTTCCTATCCCACCCAACCATGATAAAGCCTTGTTCTTATGCTCTTCAATTCTAAAAATTTCAGACAAGGGAAATTTTATAGTAATTTGGGACAACATAGATATCATATCAAAAGGTTCAACAATAGTGGGTTTTACAAGAGTACCTAGAGTTGGAGTCTTTTGAACAGTAGGCACCACTATTTGCTTGATAGTATCAGGTTCTGATTTCTTTGGTTGCACAACTACTTTTTCTGTTTCATTTGTCTAAAAATGAACCTTCTTTTTTGGTTCCCATTTCTTACCCTTATTGTCCTTGACCTTAGCACATCTCCATTGACTCTCCTATTTTGATCATTCATCTTATGGGTGATATCTTTGATGAATACACTGGGTGGCTTTCCTACATCATTATTTACTATTCTATTTCTCAAATTGTAGTTACTATGGACTTGTGAAATCATTTCTGCTATGATTCTATTGATTTCTTCTTTGGAAGGCATTCTCAAGCTTATGTGTCCTATATCAGAAGATGTAACACATACCTTATCTGCATCATAACCTTCATCATCTAAAAGCACTTGTTGATGATGTAAATGATAAGCAATTCTCTTACTGGTAATGTCATTTTCAAGCTCTTCTGAATCAGAATCTACTGAATCATCACACATGCTTACCATACTGCAACTTATATCATCATGGCTTTTTTCTTCACTTTCTTCTTCAGGTTTTACACCTTGACCTTGGGCAAATGACTGAGAAACAACACAATAATCAGTAGAATGAGGTGATTGACATATGATGCACCATGGTACATCATCATTCATATTCACATTGTTCCTTTGCAGGGGATTTGGAGTGCCCTTATCCTTCACATTTTGTGTCTGGTTGGGGATTGGCTTTCCATCTTTCCACTGGGTAGTGTAAGGGTAGTTTTGCATTCTAGGGAACCTATTGAAACTATTGTTATTCATAGGGTTTCTCTCAGCAACATTTGGCTTATTGAAATTAGTGGGATTCATCTTTTTGAGCAATTCCAAAACTTGGCCTATAGTGGGTTCTTCTGGCTTCTTTCCTATAGGGGTTTTATCAGCCTCCCTTTTATTATTGTTCTTAGGATTGAAAAGCTTTGGATCATCCCTCCTACCCAATTTTCCAGATGCCTTCCTATTATTCTCGATATTCATTGCAATTTTATAGGCATCCCTTAAAGTCTTAGGAACCTTATCCCTCAATTGATAAGCCATTTTGCTATCAAAAGCATTGAAATATGTTGTAAGACATACATCCTCATTTAACCTTATAACTTGAAATAGTTTGTACATACCTTTCTGGAATCTTACATTGAAGTCGAATGTGGACTCATTTGGGTTTTTCTTGATGATATTGAATTCATTCAACATAAATCCTACATTAGTGTTGTCTCCATATTGCTCTTTGAACAATTTCTCCAAGTCATTCCAAGAGGTGATACTATCATCAGGCAACCTCCTAAACTAATCCCTTGCATCCTCAATTAGTTAATGCACAAACAATTTCATTACCATATCTTCATGTTCAACTTCATAATCATTCAACATGTCAATGGAAATTCTCAAATGTTCTTCACCAGTAACAACATTATTCCCAGAGAACTTAACCACTTTGTCTCTTAAATCAAACGATATGGGATGTGGAGCACCAAGAATACCAGCAAATGATATTTGTCTATACTTTTCCAGGTATACAAGTTTCTTCTAGAAATCAGGAACATTTGAGGTACTAGCTATATTAGCTTGACTCAGAGGAGCAACTTGGGATTGTTGAGGTGGGACAAATGGGACTTGGGTGCCAATAGTGGAAGATGAGGTAGGAGCAGATTGGGATATTCCATGAGCTGAGATTATTGGACCACTAGTTGGTGCAGGAATTGTAGGTGGGATAGACAAATTGGTCCATGAAGCCAATGTAGAATTAGATTTTATGAATTGGATATTTCTCCTAGTTTCTATAGCTTGAGCTTCATTCTCAACCTTCTCAAGCTCTTTTACAAGACCTTCCTTCTCTTTTCTAGCCTTCTCTAGATCTAAGTCTAATTTTGACATGGAGGGTTGTATGCATTTGCTTGATAGAGCTTGAGGTTCATTTATTTGGATTCCTATAGCCTTTCATTTCCCTTTATCTAGAGCTTTTGTAGTGGGCTCTATAGGGTCCACTTGAACAGGCTTATAGGCTTGGACTTGAGCAATAACTAGTTCTTGCCTTTGATTTAGGCACTTTTCTTGTTCCTAAACTTTAGCTCTTAGATTGTCTACATCTCCAAATACATCAGTATGAAGAGTTGTGGTATTTTCTTCTAACTTTTTATTTTTCTCTTTCAAAGCAACCATTCTTCTTAGCAAAGCATCTCTTTCTATTATGGCATCCAAAGTGGCTTGCTTCTTCTCCTTTTCAAGATGAATACGTCTAGCTTCTTCCTCAGCAATCCATTTCTTCAAAACTCCTATCTCAGAATGCACTTCTTTAGGATCTGTAAAGTATCCTCAGAATTAGCAGGATCATCTAGATCTATAAGATTGGGCTCCACATATGGGGCTACTCTATGATTAAAAGGATCCTCAAATGAACTCCTCAATCCTAGCCTATAGTTCATATCTACTACAGGATCTAGCCTTGATGAAGCAATTCCTACCGTGGACAAATCTTTGTCCTGAAAGACTCTCTTATCTGGTAATGGGGTACTGAAAATGCCTCCTAAGAGTATTGTAGTTTTGGATTCAGAACTAAGTGAAGAAGACTCTCTTCCTAATACTAGTTGATACTAGGAATTAACAGATGCATTACCTCTGGGTTTCTAGGTGGGATTTGGATCTGTTCTTTTCTTATTTTGGTTCTTCTTACCACCTTGAGGTAAATCAATATATATTGGTACATCAGGATTGGCTCTCATATAAGCTCTTGTGTTTTTTCTCTTGTCAGCCAATTCACCTTTTGTTAAAATGAGCACTAGCTTCAAAACCTTGACTGAGTCGCCACCCTATTCTTGGGAAAATATATAATGACACTTATTCCTGACTCCAAGGAAAAACACACAAATAGAAATAGAAATATCTAACTTAGATAGACCAATCACTGGGATCATAAGACTGCAACTCTTGCTTGTTAGATAAGACACTTGGATAAGCTAGATATGTCAGTGTGTAGTTATGGTACTTGGGCTATACCCTCTTCAAATTCTCAAGGTTTGTCATTGAAATATTTCCTTATACCCACAGCCAACACTTAGATAACCTGACACACACATATATAGTAGGACAAAAGAAACTATAGTACTCTTCATAGATGTGTTGCACATCTCCCTAGTAGAGTCACCATTTTGTTGGAGTTCCTTAAAAGGTCTAAAAATACTAAGCAATAAAATGCTTAATACCAAGATGATAATACTCACATAGTCTAAAGACTAGCCAATCCTTATTATCAATTGTATGTACAAACCATTTGGGCCCAACTTCTACAAAACCAAGGGTGGTTTTCTACTCTTTTGGCTCTGCAAAACCAGGGTCGGTATACCTAAGGATGATAAAAGACTAGGAAAAATTGTATGAGAATTATTTTAGTTTCATTTTGTTTCTCATCTCAAATTTTCCAATACATGTACAATTCTTGATACTTTAATAAACACATCCAATATAATAGATATGGCCAAAATATTCTATAGGTCTGTAGATGTTCTCAGCAATGATGACTAACTAATGCTTCAAACATTCCATGTAGACAAGTACATGCCAACTTTGAAGATCTACAGGAAATAAAACTAAAGTTGATTATAATTCTGCATTTTGACAATCATGTGTGACATATTCCTCTTTCAGCGGGATCAAATTTGATCAGTGCCTAGTCCATTGGGACTTAGAGTCTACTACAAATTTATAGATCTAATTTTTTGCCTTACAACAAATTTCATCAGCACTTCCTATCATAACTCATCATTCAAAATCATTTCCCCTACTACAGCAACCTTATCATATTCATCAGAGCTTTTATTTAATCCATTGAATTAACAGCAGTGATAAACAGATATACAACCTAGCTAGATTGTATTCAATTGCACATGCCTTTACCTATACAACATCAAGATAACCAAATAATAGAAAGGAGACAAAGTTCAGAAAGAAAAGATATCGGAACAATTCATAATTTGTCTTCATTTTCCTTGAAAATTGTATACAATTTATAGTAAACTCAGAATAACCTTCAAGATGAAACACATATCATTCTGTATTCATGTATTCTCAAGATTTTGATAGAGAAAATACACCACAAACTTGCTTTACAATCTTGGACAAAAAATAGACTAAGTATTTCACCTACACCAATAGAATTTGGACCATCACATTGCCTCGAAAACTCACTTATATAGATATGAGTTGCAACAAGCAAAGGGAAAATGTGACTGATAGGTGTCTTCTAAAAGATACTTATATCCACCTATTAGAAAATATAAAAGAAAATAACAGAAAGGCTACTACATCGATCACTCCTTGGTGGGTCCCTTTCTATTACACTCTCAATTGTTGAGACAAGAAAGTATGATCTGATTCTTCATTTATTCTTCATCCTCGAAGTAAGTGGCCATGAGATTTGAAAGTGACGTATCCTCTTCAAATACCTGCAAACTTACTTTAATCTGGGGATTTTCCATGTCTTCATTATTAACTATGAGGGTAACTTTTACTTTTGTATCTTCCTCCTCATCATCTTCTGACATTTGTTCTATGAACTAATTTTTCTATTCATTATAAGAAGCATCATCTGGCCAATCAAAATTTAAAGAATCTCTTTGTATAATCACTAAAGAATTTGCAAATTCCTCTAAATCATCAAGCTCTTTTCTGATGGCACTATAAAATAACTGTATCTTTACCAATTCTTCATTTGTCCTTGCCCAAAACCAGTGACCATTTTCACTCATGATGTTCTTGATCCTTTCATGAAATATTTCATCCAACTCTTTTTTCCACTTTTCTTTTTCCTTTATTGTGTCAACAGATTCTAAAGCACAAGGAAATAAATTGAATTTTTTAGCAATATACTTGGAAAAACAATGGGTTAATCTTTTCTGCAAAGAATCCTTTTTATCATCAAAATCTTCTAGTTTATTTAACAAATCAAAAAATTTCTCTACTTGATGACAAGGCATTTGGCTGGTAGATATACACATGATTGTGATATCATTATTTCTTTCCCTCCACTTCTGTGCAAGAGGTGTCAATTTAACCTCATCTTTGTTCAACTCATTCATGAGGGTTGTAATTTTCGTCAACTAATCAAAGAAGGTTGACCATTATATTTTATCCCTTAAATACATCACACCCTGCTTTAATTTTCCTTCATATTGATTTTTTAATTCTACCTACAACTCATGTAGTTTAGTTTTTTCTTCTTCAAATTCCTCTGCAGTATAGAATTGAGGCCTTTCAGGGTGTCTAATATTTCAATAATAGGGGTTACTTTAACAAATGACTGTGGAGGGTATGCAATTCTAGGTGCATTGGATTCTCCCACTTTTCTCTTCCCAAGTATCTTCTCCATTTGAGACACCTGATTCTCCAAATTTTGTATGCATGTGCCCCTCTCTTCATATGCCTTCAACACTTCTTCAATTCTAGCATTTAGCTCAGCAAACTTATCTTCTTCCTGTCTAGATACGACACCACCAAATTTTAGCATTTTTGAAGCCATTCCCATTATCTGTTTACTACCAACCTCACCAACCCTGTATACTGTTAATGCACTAGTATGTTCTGCAATAGACATTTCCTGCATCCTAGTTTTATCCCTTTTTTCAATTGACCAAATTACAAGGGCTTGGTGATCGTCACTAAATTTGACTCCTCTATGAGCTTGTAGTATCTCTTCTTTAGTTTCTAACTGGACATCCTTTTGTTTTCTTACTAAATCAAAAACCATAGCATTCACTATATCCCATTCAGGTATGATTAGGACTCCTAATTATTTAACTAATTGCCTCCTAGCCTCAGGTCTAAATTGGGCAAAATACTCAAAAATTTAGATTTTACCTCTTCTTTAATAACAGAGTTTGATTTATCTGGTTGCTCTGCTTTTATTTTTTTACATGTATTTTCAAAATTGCCTATATTTAATCTCCACAAAATTGTGCAAATTGTCTATATTTCACAAAATTTTCATCATTTACAAACCTCTTAGAGGCTTGGGAAACTATAGGATCAATTTCCTTATCTTTATAGTCAGCAACAATAAGCTCCAAGGAAGGTGCAGGGGGTTCTTGTGGTTCCCCAATCTCTAGATCTATGGAAGTAACAATTATATCCCCTTCTCCACCAATTTGTCTTAATTGTTCCCCTAAAGATGCTTCATCATCTATCCTAATTGGGGATTGGCTTGAAGAGTATTGTTTTGGTTGAGAAGAAGAAGTTCCTTGTTCTAACTTCTGCCTTTTTGGAGCACTGGTTGTAGATGGACTTCTTGGTCTTTTTCATTGATGAAGAGGACCCTGTTGCATACTCTAAATCACTACATGACCTAACCTTTTGTGCAAGGTATATTGGCCAGGAGCTACTATATTTGTACTATTAATTCTTTTCTTCACTTCTACAGCCTTGTGTGGGTATGTCTTAACATATGTATCCCTTTTTTCATTCATGGCTTGTGTTATCTCAGCAAAATTATTCATCAAGGCCTGCATCTTGGCTCCCCAGTATTTCTTTTCTTTCAATGGGTCATATTGGGGATCAAAAGCATTAATGAATTCAAGGCTTTTGCTAAATACTATCCATTTTTCCTTTCTCAATTCTTCTTCTTCTAAGGTGAAATGTTTCCAATCACATCTTCATGATACTAGACTGGTTGGACCATGTGAGAAGCTTTTATTCTCTCCCTGAAGACATCATAGAAACCTTCAGGATCAATAAATCTGGCATGAGATTCTGCCATGTTATATCTATCTAAAAACAAGTTCAGATGTTTCCAACCTTTCCTTACAAAAAAAAATCATGGGCCATAGTGACAATTGGAAAAAATGTGCCCTTCCTAGTCAAATCTCTCTCATCTATGGTGCCTATTTGCCACAAAAGTTCAGCTATTCCTATATTCAGAGTCACATGAAATGGTAGCACGTGAGGTTTTCCCAAAAAACCATACACTCTTATCACTATTGAAACATTGTAGGGAATTATATCCCCCCAGTTATGACTGACTAGTAGCCCTTTAGCATGGTCCTTGGGTCTGACCAATTCTAACAATGCTTGTGGGATTCTAGGGCTATCTCCTCTTAAAAGTAGTCTAAGATTTGATGCAAAATACCTATCAAACCTCACATAACTGGCATCCATGGCTTTTGAGGTCATATCTACACTCCACAACTATATTGGATTCTTGTCCCCCTCCTTGGTTGTTTCCAATTCCATACATGTGGAGAAAAAAGTAAATCCCTTGTATAAGCACACATGCATAAGCAATGAATACCAACAGAATGGTTTATCTTCTTTTCCCTTTGCTATCCCAACCAAACCATTGTGAATTTCTCTTGCGAGAAATGTTGCAAAATCCAGAATAGAGCTCATTCAAAATTGAAGAGTTTGTGCCATGATGAGGATCATTGAACCTGTAATTTTCTCTACCTCATCCATTCAAAAAATCTTACAAAGAGAAGTATATAATGCTCTAGCCCTAATGTTAAAATGTCTTTTCAATAGTGGCTCTGGGGTGCTAATAGTAATCACAGACAAATTACCAACCTTGGTAGCATGCTCCTATAGTGACCCTATTTTCAAGTAGGTTTTTTATGCATCATACATTGCTTGTAGGTTACCCATGTCAATAGTTTCATGTACAGCATGGTTAGGGTTAAGATTGAAAACTTCTCTAATCAATTCAGGATAGACCCTAAAGAGGTTTACTCCAGCACGATTCTTTATCCACCCTGTAATTGGGTCATACTTCTTGGCCAAATCCATTAATAAATCACTATCGAAGAAAGCTATAGGGATTGTCAACTTTCCAATATCAAACTCCCAGACATTGCTCAGAAGAGTATCCAATTTTCATTCTAAAAACCACTTTTTGAATAATTGCAAACCTCTCATGGATACCTGAGCATCTTGTACCGAATTGGCCTTGTCATAGAAACCGTCTGCTACAGCTACTCTAGGGTTTTTAGGAATCAACTCCCTCCCATTAGTTATCTCATGAACTGACAAAGGAAATTGTTCCATAAAATCATCATGCACACCCCTTTTTGAATATTCAGTTTTCCCAAAAAAATCCTTCCCTGGAGGTATCTTTAAGAGTTTAGAAACTTTATAACAGCAAATTTTATTTCTACTGGTTACAGATCACTTACCCGCCAAATTTTCCCTCCTTTCTCTACAGTTTTCTCTTCAAATTTTGCTGAAACCCTTGAAAAATTTTGTGCCCTAGCTCTGGAAATTCTTTCGCACTAAGAAAATCTATAACTATGCTTCAACAATGGCAAATTTGCATGCTACATCAGAGTATTTAGGTCGTACAAAGGAAACTCTATATCATATTTATTTTTGCAACCACTATTTTCATGTTGTATCTTGAATTTGAATTCTACCTATTGATCTCCCTTTGATCGAACAGTTTTATTTCAAAAATAGAAAGTCTCTTAAAACTCTAGGATCTCTGGCCACACGTTAGAAGCCCGCTTGCCCGCATTATTTAAAAACCTCGCATTTTGAAAATGCGAGAATGCGGGCACCATCGATCTTACCCTAATCGATGGCAAACCAAGATCTCGTTATTTGGCGGCCCATTAAACCAACTTGACCAATGAAAATGTTACCCTTTAATCCACGTGCTCTAACAATTTTAATTGCAGTAATTGAAGTTTCTGTGCCCATGACATCACTACTTCCAACTTGGCAAACCTGTCACCTTCCACCCATGAGCGTACTTCATTACTTTTAATCTCTTCTAGCATGGCATGACTCAACGTATTTCATAAAGATTGGTTTAGGTAGAGCAGCTTGATAATGCAAGAAAGTGTAATCCATTGATCTTTTATTAATCAATGATGATCAGAATCTTGCAATGACTGTGCACTTAAATCAATTTAAGTGGACCGATGAAATGCTTCCTCTTCATTCCATGTCATTTGACAACTACCACGGAGGACACACTATTATTACCTTTCTGTAAAAGGCAGGCCCATGATGTCACCATTGCCATGCATCGTGTGCCCACTTTCTCGCATTATTTAAAGACCTTATATTTTTAAAATGCATGAATGCAGGAACCATAGATCTAAACAAGATCCACGATTGATGAATATTGATCATAAGGTGAAGCTTTCATTGATTTGAACAACCAATGACAGCGCAAGAAAATAAAATATGTCTTGACAAATCTGACAAATCTGCAAAAGTGTCCTGACCCATGTTGACATACCAGACATTTTGTGGTACACTGAATCTCAAAACACCATTAGGGGCTACGTGTCACAAATCCATTTCCCCGCATTATTTAAAGACCTTGTAACTCGATAATGTAGGAATGCGGGAACCCTTGATCTTGAGAAAATCAACAGTGTTGAAAAAACATTTCAACTTGACATCCTTTTGAAAATAAAATATTGCAATTAAAGCGCATAAAAGGTTTCTCATAAGGATAAAAAGGTATTCTGATGGAAACAAACCTTTAGGATAAAACGTGCTGCCAAAATATTTGAAATAGTACCTTTTGAAAATTTAAAAACTAGGGCAACATAAAACAAAGGTATAAGGGTTTTACACACTTACGACCTTTTCAAGGAAAATTTGAGAGACAAACCCTGAGCATTTAAAAGGAAAAAACAACCCACAGAACAGGGTACAACTAGGGTAATCTAACAATTTTTAGGATTTCATAAGATAAAACCCTAATCTACAAGAATCAAAGATCTAACTAATTTTTCAACCAAATATTAGAAATTTTTCTATACTGTAAAAAATCACACCAACAGATCTGATGCTAAAACCATGAACAGATAAATCTGGCAAGTAATTCCCTTTCTTTTGAAAATATTCTTTTCAAAAATTGGGTCCTTCAAATCTCACTATTGAGAAATGAACTCTAATTCCCTAATAAATAATTTTTTCCCAAATTAGGGCTTTGATTATGCAATCATGTGAAACCCCTTTTCCTTAATTACATTATTATATTGTAATTTTCATCTGCAACCTCTTTGTAATTTAATTAAAGTATCTTTATTAAATCAATTTCTTTATCTCTTTAATTAATTCACAAGACATTTTAATAAATAAATAAATATTTAAATAATAATAATATTTAGAGTTTACTATAAAAATGAAACTCCTAAAAAAATTATTATTAAATTAAATTAATATGATTATGCAAAAATTAGAACTTTAATATATCTTTAAATTTATTTCATTTAATTAATTAATTTCTCAATTAATTAAATGTAATTAAATATAAAATTTTCTTTATGAGATTTTTATTAAATTAAATTATCTTTTAATATGATTTAATTATAACCAAAAATCAAAATAGACTCACAAGATGAACTATGAAAACCCATAATAAAGTATAGAATACTAGATGAAACTCAAGGGTCAAAATCATCAATTGACATCACTTGATGAATTCAAAAGGGTAAACAAATCAAATATTTGTCCTACTTTCTAGGACAATTGGATTAAGGCTAGGATTTGGACTCAAGAATTATCTCCCTACTTTTACCATTGAGATAATACAATAGGGCACACTCATCCTGACAATTTAGGGAATTTAATACATGGTACCTAACAATTGCATAAAATCCACATATGTACATACACATTAATCTAAACTAAATAGGAAATGGTGGGGAGTGTTGCATCATGTAGATCTCGATTAGCAAGTGAGTATGACTCCCTCCCTTAACCTCATTAGAAATGTCAATCAAAATGTAAAATAGAAAAGTACACCATGCACATGTAAGTATGGGGTAAGAAAACATAGAACTGCATATAAATTGCACATCTAACTACCATCATGAGATAATTGAAAATCACTAAATGAATATACATATATCATCATCAAAATAATCATGAACATGTGAAATAACTAAGTAACTTAAAACATTTATCAACTAAATATGAAATACATCTAATTGAATTTGGGAACCAAGTATCACTAATCATAAAACATAATCATAAATTTGGCCTAAAAGAATCTAGAAATCCAACATGAAAATTCAACTTGAGTAAGGCATTACATCCACTCCCTAGACTTAGGCTTACTCTTGGAAGCCTATAAGATAGATAAAAACCCTAGCACTTGCTATGTGTGTCCCATTGAACCCTTCGCCCCTGTAAGAGGATAAAACTCCACTCCAAACACCTAAGCAAGAACACCAACAATTCTTGCAAGTCAACTAAGGTATACCACCACATAGTATAATCATAAAAAAATATTTCTGAAATCTTATCTCAAGACTAATTTGAATTTTTCCTTTTTCTATGTTTCAAGTAATCAAGTTTCAAAAAATTAAGTCTAAGGTTTTCAAGGTGTTCAAGTTGTAAAAGATGCATAACATTGTTCAAGTTTTATTTTAGTTTAACTAGTTTACAACTAGTGGCATTAACTAGTTAACTAGTTAACAAGATGTAATGCCCCAACAAGGAACCCAAAAGAAATTAACCTAAAGTTCACTAAGTTTGTCAAACATTTTTTTAAAAGATAATAAACAACAATAGATATAATATAGTAGAAGCAATAACTCACATACATACAACCATGAAAATAGATTACATCTCATAAGGGTCCCATGACATTGAATCACATTTAAGTTTTATTAATAGTAAATCCAATACATAACAAAACCACATCAATGAATAATCATAAGTACAAATCCATTTAAATATATACAATTACAGGATGCCATTTAGCAATAATCAAAATGCATAATCATCCACCATACAAGTCATAGGGTATGAAAAGCTCAAAGAATATACGTTATTAATAAAGTACATCATCTCATAAGATCTCTAATAACCAAGTACAATACAACAAAATATAATCATCCAATAGAATAAAAGATCAAAAAGAAAGGATCATCTACACAAGGACATCCAGCTAGTGGATCTCAATGGTATAAGAAAAATGCACTTGACTTTGTGGAAACTAAATGGCCGACTCCCACCGTGCTGAAGAGATAAACTCAAGTCCCAAATGGATATCAATCTCAAAGGTCATAACCAACATCTAAGTCACAGAAACACTTGAAAGAAAACTATCTCAAAGGTACCAAGACACAAGTAACATCTAAATATAGAGGCAACAAAGGCACATAGTAAATCTACTATGCAAGTGGGAGAGTGTCATCACATGAGCGAACTCTAATTTTACCCTGGCAACCACTCTGGACTTCGACCCCCTATTATCTCTATGTGATATTAGAATCCTTTCGTATAGACAAGGCATACTAATGAAGTAAGGTCACAACTAGGAATCCTCTCTACTCCCATCCTAGCCTCTACTACCACTAAGACATGGGTGAGGAAAACACAAACTCTTTTTAATCCATGTTAGAACCCATTTAATGAAATGTTATCACTTATTAAAAAAAATTGCAATGGGTTACCTAGGCAGCCACATAGGGCTCTGGCCACCATTGCAAGCCACCTCCCAAAATCCATATAGATTACCTACCCTAGGCTCATAAAAGTACAAATCATAGAATCATTGTTTTTACCTCAATCCTTTACAATCAACTGGAATGCACCTATAGATAAAACACAGTAATCACCTCAATCATTTACAAGCAATTGCAAAGAACCTCAAGACAAATCTCAATATCACTTCAGTCCTATACAAGCAACGGGAAAGCACCAAAAGATGAAATAAAATAGTCACCTTAGTCCTATACAAGCAACTAGAAAGCATCAAAAGATAACTAATCAGAGACTCAAAGGTGAAAAAAAGAAAGTCACAATTATCACCTCAGCTCTCTACAAGAAAACTGGAAAGCATCACAACATCCAAAAAAACTCATCATACAAAATATGTGATTCATCACCATGGTCAGCTATAAAATATCATATACATAATACCATCACAGAACAAACCCCAAGCCTCTAGTAAACATCTTGATTTGGTCAAACTAATAAATCAAATCTAAACCCCAACATGAAATACAACACACATCTTATCAGAAGATTTAACAATTATTTTCATAGTTCAATTAATTTTCTTAAAACATAAGAGATCAGTATATAAACAGGGTTTCAGTTCTCATTTCTAGGTAAATTATAGTTTATATAGTTCTCAATTACAATCAAGGTTCACATTTTCATTTTAAGTTTTAAATTTACCAAAGTTGACAAATTTCTCCTTAACATATAAATGATTATTTAATTAAATCACCAATAGATTTAAAAATAAATAATCCAAATATGCCTTGTTGATAACAAAAAAATAAAAATGGATTCCTAGACTGGGAAGAAACACAAGAGGGTGAGCACGGAGGATGAGAGGTTGCAGCAGGACCTAGACTCTTCCCTGATCCCTCTCTCCCTAGTCCATCCCCAGGCCCATTTGGAGGTGCAGACTCAGGATAGTTTTGGAGCTAAGATTGGGGAGGTGCTAGCAAAACATAGGAGGAAAGCAAGGAGAAATTTTGATGTGAGAACCTCGAAAATGGGTATTTTTAGGGAAGTGATGAAACCCCAGATCTTGGTGGACAATTAGGAGGAATCGTGTCTTGAAGAGCTCATTAACTTTGCAATAGTGGCTATCTCTGATAATGCCATGGAAATGGGGATGAACCTCTCAAACAATGCCTGCAATAGCATGGTTGATAATTTTAGGTCAATCAAGTGGCTTTTTCATGAGCTAGAGGAGGTTAAAGAGAAGGTCGTTCAAATGGAAGGAGCCAGGAATCTTAAGGGCCTGGAGAAAGGGACAGATTATAATGATAGACATAGCCTATTGGAAAGGAGGATCCACAATCTAGAAAATTATAATCACAATCTGTTGAGCCATAGGATCTCACTGCTCAACTTGATCAATAAAACATTTTATCTTTAACTGAGTGGCTTAAAGATAGAGGCATGCAGGGGGATGTGGAAGGAAAAGATAGGGGTAAAGCCATATCTGATGAAGACAATACCACTAGTATCACCTTTTCTACTCTGGACCAGGAAGATCTCAGGACTCACCAATAGAAGGCTGAGGAGAACAAGATGGCTCAGGAGGCTGCTCATGTCATGCAGGAGCTAGAAAGAAAGATAGAGGAGTAGTTCTTGTTATTTTCTTTTTTTGCTAGCTTTTCGTTCTGCCTTTTGGCTGTTCCATTTTGTCTTTTTGGTTTGGCCTTTTCTTTGCCCTTTGTTTATTTGGTTGGGCCTTATGCTACTTCAGACTTTAGACTTGTTTCTTTTGTGGCTAGGCCTCTAATGCTTTTTTTCATCCTGATTTGTATCAACTATTAATAAATAATTTTAATTTATTAATAATCCCATTACTATAATAATAAAATAATATTAGCATATTTAATATTAACATACCTTTTAATTTAATTAATTAAAATTGAATTTAGTTAATAATAATTAAAAATAACTACATTAAAATTTTATTTAATTATAAAATTTAATAATTTTAAATTATTTTTAAAAAACTATTACAAAAAGCATTCGAAAAAAAATCATTTGTGGGACCTGCAATCATAGCCCTTAGGCTCATGCAGTCCTGGTTGTACAAGTAGTCATGCATTGTTGTATGTAGTCGTAAGCTACCGTAGTAGCTATGGTTTGCATACAATAGCTACATGTTCCATGACAACTTGGCTACATGGCAACCAATAGAGGAAGGAAAGGGGGTGGGGGTGATGGCCCTTGCCCACCCAAAACATTTTATATATTTTTTTAAATAAATACACAACCCTTCTGCACTACAAAATGTCATTTTTAGTATATATATATATATATATATATATATATATATATATATATATATATATATATATATATATATATATATATATATATATATATATATATATATATATATATATATATATATATAATTTTATTAAAACATAAACAAATTTACCCTTCATAAATATTGGTTGAACTCCATACTTAAATTGACAATTTCAAGGAAACTAATATATTATGTACATACATGCATACATATATATATAACAATTTACATACAATATTTGATAGTGGAAATACAAATAATTAATCAAATTTTACATCAAATTTGTTTGATGTCTTTCCACACCCTACCCAAAACAAAATACCAATTTCTAAAATTACAAAATAGGGCTTTCAACTTTTTAATTCAAATACACATATTTCTCAATCAAAGAACAATAATTTTGCAAACAAGGGTTTCAACCTGATTCAAATTTTGAAAACAAATACATCTAGACAAAGAAAATGGAGAATTCAAAGAACAAAACTATTGCACAAAACCGACAAGATCCTACCTAAATCTGATGCTAAAACCACAAACGCACGGAGCTGGCAAGCAATTCCCTCTCTTCCAAAAACCTTCTTCTTGGAAATCGGCTCCTCCAAATCTTAGTATTGAGAAATGAACTCTAATTTCCTAATAAAGAGTTTTTCTCCAAAATAGGGCTTCGATTGTGCAATCATGCAAAACCCCCTTTCCTTAATTACTTTTTTATATTTTTATTTTAGTCTACAACCTTTTTGCAATTTAATTAAAATAACTTTATTAAATCAATTTCTTTCTCTCTTTAATTAATTCATGAGACGTTTTCAATAAAATATTTATTAATTAAAGAATAATAATATTTAGAGTTTATTATAAAAATGAAACACCTAAATATATTATTATTAAATTAAATGAATATGATTATGCCAAAATTAGAACTTTAAATATATCTTTAAATTTAATTCTTTTATTTAATTAATTTCTCAATTAATTAAATATAATTAGCTATTTAATTTTTTTAATAAAATTTTCATTAAATTATCTTTTAATTTGATTTAATTATAACTGAAAATCACAATAGACTCACAAGACAAATTGCAAAAGCCCATCTTAAAGTACAGAATACTAGATCAAACTCAAGGGTCAAAATACCAAATTTACATCACTTGACAAATCTAAAAGGGTAAAAAACTCAGATAATTATCGTTCTTTCTAAGAAAATTAGCTTAAGGTTAGGATTTGGGCTCAAGAATTATCTCCCCACTTTTACCATTGAAATACTGTGATAGGGCATGCTCATCCTAGCATTTTAGGGAAGTCAATGCCTAGTACCTACAATCTACATAAAATCCACGCATGTATATACATATATAATCTAAACTAAATAGTCAATGGTGGGGAATGTTGCATCATGTAGAACTTGACTAGAAGGTGCATACGACTCCCTCCCAAAACCACATCAAAAATGTCAATCATAAAGTAAACCAAACAAGTACACCATACACATAAAAGTATGGCATAAGTAACCATACAATTGCATATAAATCACCAAACTAACTATCATCATGAGATAAGTTAAAATCACTAAATGAACATACATATATCATCATCGAAACAATCATGAACAGATGAAATAACTAACTCAACACATTTATCAACTGAATATGAAATACATTAAATCAAATGTAGTAACCAAGTGTTTGATACAATTGTTAATTATGTATTGTCTTTGATGTTACACAAATGTCATATCAGTCATCAAACAGAGTCTATCGAGCTCAAATGATTAGCAAAGCAATTTACAGTGTCTACCGAGCATTCTCGAACATTACTTAGTAAAGATAGTCCTTACCAAGCTCACTTGGGCATCAAAGGATTTTGTAGCAGAAAGTTAGTGTTAACCGAGCTCCTAAGGTTAATGAAGAAAAGCTAATGTTTACCGAGATCACTCGGGCATCAAAAGATTTTGTAGCATAAAGTTAGTGTTAACCAAGCTCCCAAGGTTAATGAAGAAAAGTTAATATTTATCGAGATCACTCGGTTATCAAAGGAAATGTGGCAAAGTGTTAGCTTTTACCGAGTTCCAAAGGTCAGCAAAGGAAGATCAGTGCTAACCGAGTTCACTCGATCTCCAAATGATTTTTGTAAGGTTTGCAATGTTTACCGAGCTTCACTTGGTTAACACTAGAAAACCATTCCAGAGCAGTGGTTATCGAGCTAGGTCGGCCAGCGAAAGATTTTATTATTTTGATATTAAGTTCAATTGTTTCATGCAGTAGACTAATGTAATGATTTTTTTAGTTGTTGTAAGTTATATTTGAGCTGACTTGATAATCTGAAAGGTATATATTTAGATGTTCAAGTTGTAAATTAAAGTGTGAGTATGAGTGTTTGTATGAATATATGGATGAGGATGGAATAAGAAAATATTGAGTAAAATTCTAATGAAGGATTAGATATCCTGGAGGAGCTACAAAGTTGTATTTGATCAGTAATGATCCAGTAAAGTAGAATAGAGATCTGTAATCAGCAAAAGATAAGTTGCATATCATTCAGGTCACCTCATTGTTGCTTTCTAATCATTGTAGCAATGAATCTAAAATCTCTTAACAGAGTTGGTTTAACAGCCATTTTGTAAATCCTTTAATAAGGTGATAGTTCAGTTGAATTATTCTAAAGACCTCTAACCAGGCCACTCCTAATAGGGTGATTAAATCCTCTAACAAGGTCACACCTAATAGTGTGTATTGTAACCTTTAACAAGGTTGGCTCCTAACAGGGCTCACTTTAGAAGAGTGAAAATTGGTGACTAGTTACTTGGTGGTTTTTCCCATATTGGGTTTCCAAGTTGAATCTGGTGTCTGTTGTGTTCATTTATTTTAACCTTTGTAAGCATAATAATAATGAATGTTAGATGATCAGTAATTAGTTAATCTACCAAGTTACAGTATTCCTGCACTATTTACCGAGTATCAATAGTAAGTATTATAGACATCTAAGGAATTTTTGGAATTTTTTTTGTGGTAACTGATTCACCCCTCCCCTCTCAGTTACTTCATCTATATTTCCAACAATTGGTATCAGAGAATTTGGTGCTTGCAAGACAAAATTTCAAGGATCTAAGCCAAAGATCAAGATGTCTTATAAGAGAAAAATTCCAAGACTTAACAAAGACAACTTCTCATCATGGCAAGGGTTGATGAGACTTCATCTAGCTTCTATTGGAGATATAGGACTAAAATACATTGATGAAAAATATGCAGAACCATCTAGTACACTATCTATAAATGATATTGCTAAAAAGAAGACCCACAACATTATGATGATAGATATAGAATCTACACTAAGTTATGAAGAATTCGATGACATCAAGGACTACAAATCTGCCTTTGAAATGTGAGAAAAGCTAAAAGAAATCTATGGAAGAGATGCTAATGTAAGAAGAGCCAAAGTAGAAAGTTTGAGAGGACAATTTGATCAGATGACGATGAGAGAGGATGAAAACATTGCAAAATATGTTGAAAGAGTCAAAGCATTTTTCAATGCAATCAAAGCATCTAGAGGAGATATCAAGAAAGAGATAGTTATAAGTAAAGTTCTTAGAACTCTACTTCCCATTATGCAATCAAATTTTTTGCAATTCAAGAAAGAAGATGTGAAGCAAATCATAAGATAAATCTACAGGCCATAGTTGGAAGATTAACTACATTTGAACTAGACAACTTTGACAACTATATTCCAGCTTCCAAAAACATTGAATCAGCATTTGAAGCCAAGCTTTCACTCAAGGAGAAAAGTAAAAAGAAAAAGGAATTGCAAGAAAGAAGTGAAGATGAATCAGACCAAAGTTTAGACAGTAATCTTGAGGTGATTGAAGCTCTACTAGCAAGAAAATATTCTAGAAGTAGAGGAAAATATAAAGGTAAAGTTTCTCTAATCTATTTTTTATGTGAATAAATTGGTCATATTGCTACTAGGTGCCCAAACAAGTTGAAAAAATATGAGAAGAAAGGTTACAAGTACAATGGTAAGAAAAACTTCAAATCATTCAAAGATAAAGGTAAGAAAACATGTTTTATGGCTAAAGACTCTAATGATTCTAATGATGAAGAAGAAAATGAAATTTTCTACACTGCTATGAAAGATGAGTCTGATAATGATGAGGAAATGGCACTCATTTCTCATATGAGCAAAAATGATACATGGATCATAGATAGTGGTTGTTCTCATCACATGACTGGTGATAAAACTAAGTTTGAGTACTTTCAAGACTATGATGGTGGCAGTGTAAGATTTGGTAACAATGAACCTTGTGATATAAAAGGAAGAGGAAGAATCTCTCTAAGAAAAGAACTTATATGTGATAATGCCTATTGGGTAGAAGGACTAAAGCATAATTTTTTGAGTGTGGCACAACTACTCAATAATGGATTCAAAGTAGAATTAATGCATGGAAAAGCAAGACTGCTAGATGGCAAAGGAAAACTAATTAGATCAGGCACTCAAACAAAAGGTAACTTGTTCTATCTTGAACTAGGTGAGTGTTCATGTTTTATTGCTCAAGTTGAAGAAAGTTGGTTATGGCATAAAACGTTGTAAATTTTGATAACTTGGTAAAGATAAGAAAATTCAAGAAAGTGAGAGGCATTCCTAACATAAAGAAACTTGAGGTCGGTTTATGCAGGAATTGTTAGATTGGTAAAATGAAAAAAAACTAGTTTTAAAAGTAAAAACTATCAGTCAGAAGATATATTAGAAATTGTGCATACTGATTTATGTGGACCCATTGGAATTGAAAGCTATATAGGAGAAAATTTCTTCATTCTTTTTGTTGATGATTACTCAAGAATGATGAGTGTAATGTATCTAAAGAACAAATCAGAAGCATTTGAGAAATTCAAATGGTATTTTGCCAGAGTAGAAAAGGAAACAAGAAAAATATTGAAATGCTTGAGGTCAAATAGAGGTAGAGAATTCATTTCACATGAGTTCAATAACTTTTGTATTGAGAGAGGAATCAAAAGACAGGTATCAGCCCCTAGAACTCCTAAACAAAATGGAATAGCTAAAAGAAGGAATAGATCTATCATGGATTGTGCAAGAACCTTAATGATTGAAAAGAACATTGCTATCAAATACTGGAAGGAAGCTATCAGCACTGCAGCTCATACTTTGAACTGAGTATAGCTTAAAAAAGACTTATTCAGAACTCCCTATGAGCTATGGTATGGCTATAAACCTAATGTAAGTTATCTAAAAGTATTTGGAAGTAAATGTTACATTTTGAAAGAATCTAGAAAAGGAAAATTTGATGTAAAAGGTGATGAAGGAATATTTTTGGGATACTCTTGCAAAAATAAAGCATATAGATGTTTGAACTTGTGAAAAAGAAAGCAAAAGGGAACCAGAAGATTATAGAAGGTTTGTTTTCACTGAACCTGATATAGTACCAGTCAATCAGGAATCTTCTACTCCCAAGTCATTAGTAACCAAGTTACAGGAAGTTCAAACCAAGCTAAAGCAACTCGAGTTACATTCTGATGCTACCAAACAAGTGTCTACCAAGTTTGAAGGACCCGAGCCAATATCTACTGAGCTAGAATAGCCAGAACCTGAAGATGAAGTGCAAGAGGATAACAATGAAATTCATTCGAAAGGCAAGGAACCTATATTAACAAAATATGTCAAGAGAGATCATTCAATAGGTCAGATCATTGGAGACAAATATGAAGGAACCATGACAAGAAGTAAGTTGAAAGGTACTTGTTTACTTGCTGATTTTGAACCTAAAAATATCAATGATGCATTGGAAAATGATAGTTGGATTGAGGCTATGAATGAAGAAATAGAGTAGATAGAGAAAAATAAGACATGGACTCTTGTACCCAGGCCTAAAGATAAAAATGTGATTGGAACTAAGTGGGTATTCAAAAATAAGTTGGATGAAGATGGTAAGGTATCAAGAAACAAAGCTAGACTAGTATGCAAAGGATATGCTCAAGAAGAAGGAATAGACTATGGAGAAACTTTTGCTCCTGCTGCAAGATTGGAAGGAGTTAGAACCTTACTAGCATATGCTTCTCGCAAAGGATTCAAAGTTTATCAGATGGATGTCAAGTCAGCATTTCTCAATGGTATACTGGATGAAGAGGTTTACATTGAACAACTTGAAGGTTTTGTTGATCCAGATAAGAAGAACATGGTTTGCAAATTACACAAGGCATTGTATGGTCTGAAACAATCCCCTAGAGCATGGTATGAAAGATTCATAACTATCTTATTCAAATTGGTTTTCAAAGAACTAATGATAGTAGTAGCTTGTATATAAAGGAAGGACTAGATAATAAGATTGTTTTGGCAGAAATATTTGTAGATGATACTATTTTCACAGGGAATGATGATATTTGCAAAGAATTTTTAGAGCAAATGAACAAGGAATTTGAAATGTCTATGTTTGGAGAGATCAAATTCTTTGTTGGTCTTCAAATTCAGCAAAATAAAAATGGTATCTACATCACTCAATCAAAATATATCAAGGAGATATTGAAAAAGTTTGGTATGGAAGATCGTAAACTAGTTGGGACTCCTATGTGTACTGGATTAAAACTTACCAAGGAAGATGAATTAAAATAAGTAGATCAAACACTGTATAGATCTTTGATTGGAAAGTTGCAGTATGTAGTTCATACTAGGCCAGATATTGCCCTTCCAGTCAGTATTGTAGCAAGATGTTCAGCAAAACCAAGAGAAAATCACATGATGGCAATCAAAAGAATAATGAGATATTTGAAAGGAACTAAAGATTATGGTTTATGGTACAAATTTGCAGGTAATCTAGATTTGAAAGTGTTTACTGATGCTGATTGGGTAGGAAACCTTGATGACAAAAAAAGTACAAGTGGAGGAGCATTCTTTCTTGGAAAGAGGTTGATTTCTTGGACAAGCAAAAAGTAGAATTGTACATCCCAATCTACAGTAGAAGCAGAGTATGATGTTGTAGCAGTAAACTATTCTAATATTGTTTGGTTTAAATAGTTGTTGGAAGACATGAAGGTGGAGATCAAAGAACTAGTTATTATGTTCTATGATAATACAAGAGCAATCAACATATCTAAGAATCTAGTGATGCATTCCAAAACCAAGTACATTGCAATAAAATATCCCTTTGTCAGAGAATTGGTGCAAGATAAGGAAATCAGATTGGAATATGTCCATCCAAAGGAACAAATTGCTAATATATTCAAAAAACCATTACCTAAGGATGCATTCTTGTATCTAAGAGGTAAGTTAGGGGTCACTCCCCTATCTAAAGTTCACTAAAATGAAGTTTTAGTGATGCATCAATGCATATCAAGTAAAAGATCTATCAGTTGATGCAGCATAATCAAAAAATATTGCATATGAATTAGTACTAAAGGTACATTAAAATTCATCTGAGTTGTGTTGTCTTTGGCATGTGTTGTCAAAGAGGGAGAGTGTTACTATCATATCTTTCTAAAATTTGTTTGGGAGGAAAAGTTTTCTATGGAATTCTTTCACAGAGGAAGATTACTGAAAGAGGGAGAGTTTGCTATCTAATATAGAAAATTGTTTTGAACATAAGAAGACTTGTTAGACTTGTTTTCAAATTTCATTCTGCTATGACATGTTGTGTTGCCATCAACTCCAAAGAGGGAGATTGTTGGATATAATTGTTAATTGTGTATTGTCTTTAATGTTACACAAATGTCATATCAATCATCAGACAAAGTCTACGAAGCTCAGATGATCAGCAAAGCAATTTGCAGTGTCTACCGAGCATTCCTAAACATTACTCAGTAAAGACAGTCATTACCTAGCTCACTCGGGCATCAAAGGATTTTGTAGCAAAAAGTTAGTGTTAACCAAGCTCCCAAGGTTAATGAAGAAAAGTTAATGTTTACTGAGCTCACTTGGGCATTAAAGGATTTTGTAGCAAAAAGTTAGTGGTAACCGAGCTCCCAAGGTTAACGAAGAAAAGCTAATGTTTACTAAGATCACTCGATTATCAAAGGAAATGTTGCAAAGAGTTAGCTTTTACCGACCTCCAAAGGTCAGTAAAGGAAGATCAGTGCTAACCGAGTTCACTCGGTCTCCAAAGGATTTTTGCAGGGTTTGCAGTGTTTATCGAGCTTCACTTGGTTAACACTAGAAAACTATTTTGGAGTAGTGGTTACCGAGCTGGGTTGGCCAGCGAGGATTTTATTATTTTGATATTAAGTTCAATTATTTCATGCAGCCGACTGATGTAATGATTTTTTTAGTTGTTGTAAGTTATATTTTAGTCGACTCAATAATCTAAAAGGTGTATATTTAGATGTTCAAATTGTGAATTAAAGTGTGAGTATGAGTGTTTGTATGAATATATGGATGACGATGGAATAAGCGAATATTGAGCAAATTTTGATGAAGGATTAGATATCTTGGAGGAGCTGCAAAGTTGTATTCAATCAGTAAGGATCTAGTAAAGTAGAACATAGATTTGTAATCAGCAAAAGATAAGTTTCATATCATTCAGGTCACCTCATTGTTTCTTTCTAATCATTGTAGTAGTGAATCTAGAATCTCTTAACAGAGTTGGTTTAATAACCATTTTGTAAATCCTCTAATAAGGTGATAGTTTAGTTGAATTTTTCTAAAGACCTCTAACTAGGCCACTCCTAATAGGGTGATTAAATCCTCTAACAAAGTCACACCTAACAGTGTGTATTGTAACCTTTAACAGGGTTGGTTCCTAATAGGGCTCACTTTAGAAGAGTGAAAATTGGTGACTAGTTACCTGGTGGTTTTTCCCATATTGGATTTCCATGTTAAATCTGGTGTCTCTTGTGTTCATTTATTTTAACCTTTGTAAGCCTAATAATAATGAATGTTAGATGATCAATAATTAGTTAATCTATCGAGTTATAGTATTCCTGGACTATTTACTGAGTATCAGTAGTAATTAAGTATTATAGACATCTAAGGGATTTTTGGAATTGTTTTTGTGGTAACTGATTCACCCCTCCCCTCTCAGTTACTTCATCTATATTTCCAACACCAAGTACCACTAATCATAAAACGTAATCTTAAATTTGGTCAAAAAGAATCTGACAATCCAACTTTAAAGTCAACTAGGTGTAGGCATTACATAGCCTACAAGAAAGATAAAAGCTCTAGCACTCACTGTGTAGGTCCCATTGAATCCTTTCCCCTATAGGAGGATATGAATCCACTACAAACACCCAAGCAAGCACAAGAACAATCCTTACAAGTCAACAAAGGTATACCATGATAAAGTACAATTAGAAGAAAATATATTTGAAATCTAATTTGAAGACTAATTCTAGTTTTTCCTTTTTTAATTTTTCAAGTAATCAACTTTCAAGAAATTGAGTTTGAATTTTTCAAGGTTTTCAACTTGTAAAAGATACATTACTTTGTTTATATTTCATTTCAATTTAACTAGTTAAAAACTAGTGGCATTCCAATATACCCAGAGCTCCCAATGTAGAAACTCAAGCTCTTATACAAAATGTAACACCCTACCAAGGAACCCAAAAGAAATTAACCTAAAGTTTCACTAAGTTTTTCTAACATTTTTTAAAGATAATAAACAACAATAGATATAATATAGTGGAAGCAATAACTCGCATACATACAACTATCAAAATAGATTGCATCTCTTAATGGTCCTATGATGTTGAATCACGTTTAAGTTTTATTAATAGTATATTCAATACATAACAAAACCACATCAATGAATAATCGTAAGTGCAAATCCACTTAAATATATACAATTATAGGATGCCATTTGGCAATAATCAAAATCCATAATCATCCATTGTACAAGTCACAGAGTATGAAAAGCTTAAAGAATATACATCATCAATAAAGTACATCATTTCATAAGATCTCTAATAACCAAGCACAATACAACAAAATATAATCATCCAATAGAATACAAGATTGGAAAGAAAGGATCATTTGCACAAGGACATCTAGTTGTTGGATCTCAATGGTATAAGAAAAATACATTACCAATTGACCTCATGGAACCTAAATTTCCCACTCCCATCATGCTAAGGAGATAAAATCAATTCCTAAATGAATATCAATCTCAAAGGTCCTAACCAACATCTAAGGCAAGGAAACACCTGAAAGAAAACTATCTTGAAGGCACCAAGACACAAGTAACATCTAAATTTAGAGGAATCAAAGACACGTAGGAAATCTACTATGGAAGTGGGTAAGTGTAATCATATAAGCCAACTCTAAAGTTACCCTAGTAACCACTCTAGACTCTGGCCCCATAGTGTCTCTATGCAGCACTGGTATCCTTTCATGTAGACAAGGCATACTAGTGAAGCAAGGTCACAACCAAGAATCCTCTGTACTCTCATCCTAGCCTATACTAGCACTTGAGGCATGGGAAAGGAAAACATAAACTCTTTTTAATTCATTTCAAATCTCATTTAATGAAATGTCATCACTTATTAAAACAACTCCCAATGGGTTACCCAAACAACCACTTAGGACTTTTGCCTCCATTGCAAGCCACTTCCCAATGTACAAATAGATTACCTACCCTAGGCTCATAAAAGTACAAGTCATAGAATCAAGTTTTTCACCTCATCCATTTACAAGTGACTGGAAAGCACTTATAGATAAAATATAGCAATCACCTCAGTCCTTTAGAAGCAACTGGAAAACACCTAAAGACAAATCTCAATATCAATTTAGTCCTATACAAGCAACTGGAAAGCATCACAACATCCAAACAAATTGATCATAGAAAATATGTGACACGTCACCATGGTCAAATATAGAAGATCATATACATAATATCATCACAAAAAAAACCCCCTAGCCTTTGGTAAATACCCTAATTTGGTCAAATTACTAAGTCAAACTTGAACCCCAACATGAAATAAAAAACACATCTCATCATAGGTTTAAAAAATTGCTTTCATAGTTCAATTCATTTTCTTCAAACATAAGAGATCACTATACAAAAAGGGTTTCAATTCTCATTTCCAAGTATTACAGTTTATAGAGTTTTCGATTACAATTAGGGTTCACATTTTTATTTTATGTCTTAGACTTACCAAAGTTGACAAATTTCCCCTTAAAATATAAATAATTATTTAATTAAATCACTAATAGATTTAAAAATAAATAATCCAAATATACCCAGTCAATAACAAAAAACTAAAATCCATTATCTGGAAACTTGCAATTTAATAACTAACATAATAATCTTAAATTCATCTTAACATAATTAGACAAATAATATTAGCTATTAGAATAATAATTATCAACTATTATTTAAAATTTCAATGAGGCAAGTGTGAGAAGCTGAGGCGAGTGCAGCAGAGGTGAGAGATTGCGAGCAGGGATCTAAGAAGGATCGACAGAAGGAATGGTGGGGTGATGAAGTTGATCACAAGCTACCCATTTAGGATCTCAGGGAAAGGGTGTTTATAGGAAAGTGGTATGAGAAGACCCATATTCATTAGTGGATGTTTCATGATGGGAAATGGGAGGATGACAATAGAGTTCTTGACTGCCATCCCCAATGGGTTTTTCATGTTGGCTCCTAGGTCGATATGGCCCGATTATGCATGGTTGGTTTGGGTAGAAGGCTGAATATGAATAATCATTTGGGAAAAAGGTCTCTTTCCTAGTGAAGCAAATCTAAAGGTTAAAATAAGGTCTTTTTGCCTCAACTGCAGGGTATTCCATTTCATATCAAGAAACATTGGAGACAAAAATATAGATCTAGGAAAAGAGTGGTTTTTCATATTTGTGGTGAAGATTCTCTAAGGATGTAGGTTTCATCATTTGTGCCCCCTACAATTAATGTGAATCAATCAAAGGCTCCTCAAATCATTCCTCTTTTATATTATGCCAGGGGACAATATGGAGACCCTTTCAATCCAAATTAGAACATGCAACCTTTTAAGTGGATCTCCTAATATGTACATTTGGATCAAGATTTTATTCTAGAGGAACTATTAGATCATTATATCCATGATTTGTGATAGTGAGCTTTAATTGTTGAGATATGGAATCTCACCCCTCATGATGAAATGTTATCTTCATGGACCTCTAATAATTGGACAAGGGCGAGTCAAGTCTTTTTAATTACAGATGGTAAAGGTTTTTTCATAGAAATCTTTAAAGATAAATTATGCAGGGACAGATTTCTTAGATATAAATCTTGGTTAATTGAGGTAAAATGAGTTTTTACTCAAATGTCGTGCCTAGATTTTAATGCTTCCTTAGGATAAATCTGATTCTTTCCTTTTTGGATTTCTCTTCCCACTTTTTCCCTTAAGTACAAGGATCCTGGAATTCTTGAAATGATGGGAAACTATTTGGGAATTTTTTTTCAAATGTGACTAGGTTTTCTTAGATAACCACAAGTTTTTCCTTTAGATATGAATCATCTTTGACATCAAAAAAAGATGGACTGATTTGATTTGGCTAGAATCTAAGTTTGGATGTCTTCAATAGAGAATTTTAATGGATTCTACTACTCGAATCATGATGCACCAAGATCTTTTGGGCCACTTAAATTCTCAATGCAATTACAATCCCCTCAGGGCCTCCTTGGTTAAGGCTTGCTCTTATCTTTCTTCCAACTCGACATTATGTAAGCTTTCCCCATGTTCAGTTCCTCCAAATACTCACAATGATAGCCATAAGGAGGGGATATTAGTTTCTTACTCACATTGGCATTTGACTAAACAAAATTAGAGTCTAGAAAAATACACATGCCCTCCTAGTATGCTAGTAAATGGTGTCATGAACACCAATCTCAGGTGGCCTCTTTTGATACCAATATGCAAGATATTTTTCATAATGATTGCATTCTCATTGAACATTCTATTCATGTGATCCAAAACTTGGATTAGAAGCTTTGGGATTCTTCTCCTCAACTAGTTCTTAATGAAAACTCTATGTCATCTCCTCCTCACATGGTCACTAAAGCGGTTATGAGCCAGAACTGTATTCTAGTGGAGCAACAACCTTTTAAGGAGTTAGTTCAAGAGGTTTCGAGGGAAAATATAAAAGTGTTATCATTGCATGAGAGTGATAACCAAGTTTATTTGATACATGGATATAATAAGGTTATTGGGAAACTATAGTATAAACCTAGAAATGATTTTCCCATTGAGAATCAACTTACACTAGTTTTGGCACATTTGACTAGTTCCACTCATGATGAACCACAACATCTAGATTATGAACCAGATGATATTGATCCTGAAGTTTCTCATCAAGAGTGTATCTGGGCATCTCTCCATGACATGCCAAAAGGTACACACCGTGTAGGGGAACAACTGATTTCATGGGCTTATAGCTCTACCAGGTTTGATAAGGGTGATTTTTCCTTGCCTAGTAATGGGGTTTCGATAAAGGTTGAGATGGAGCATTTTGTGGAATCATTAGTTTTGGGGGTGGACAATCAAATATTTTATGATTTGGTAAAAAAAGAGGAGCTAGATGATGACTTAATTATGGGCATAGATGAAAACAAGGTTGTTAAAGTGTTTGTTCCTTCTCCAAAATCAAAAAAGGGTGGGGCTTCTAATCCTATTCCCTATTCCATTACACAAACTAATATGGACCAATCCCTTCTTCATAAATATTTGACCTTTAAGAGGCCAAGAGGAAAACCAACAAAGGGAGCTAAGATAGAGTAGGAAACTGCAGTAGGAGTGTAGAAGACTCTTAATTTTGAAAGGACACTTTGGAAGTGTAAAATGGAGGTTGCAATTTGTATTGCTATTCTATCAAAAATATTAAGGAGATTGGTGAGCTCTCTAAGACATCGATTAGGAAAATAACTTGGAATGTTAGAGGTATTAATGCCTCTAACAAATTCTACCTCATCAAGAACCAACTTCTAGTGAGCAAAGTAGATATAGCACTACTTTAGGAAACAAAGTTTTCATTAGAAAATGTTACTAATCTTTTTTCTTCTTGGAATAACTGGGCTTTTTTCCAAATTTCATCTGTTGAAGCATCAAGGGGTTTGTCTCTACTATGGAATAACCACAAATGCTAGGTTTATTTACACAGTTCAAAAGCTAATTGGATGGTGGATAAGGAAAAAGTATTTGATCTTTCCTTTCTTCTAATTAACAATTATGGGGTTCATCTCAATTTCTTGCAAAAAGAGGGTGTGGTGTCAACTTTTATAGTTATTGGGTAATTTTCCTTCTCACAAGGTCATTATAGGTGGGGAATTCAATGCCACCCTAGGGACTATTGACAAGATTGGGGGGTAGAACCCTCTTGGTCAGTTAATCAGGATTTTTAGGATTTTGTGGAAGAAAATATCCTTCATGATTGTATTCCAATTAATTAAAGATTTCCTGGTCTAACAGAAGAAAAGAGAAGTAGTTTGTAGGTATCAAGTTAGATATATTTCTATTAAACTCTCAATGGATTTTGGATCATGGTGTGTGTCCCTCCTTAGTCCTTCCCTTAACTAGATTAGATCATTTGGTTGTTTCCCTTGAAATCAACTTTCAATTTAATAGGTTCAGGTCAAAGTCCCATTTCAAAAGTGGGAAAGATGTGGTTTAGAGATCCTCGGTTCCTTGACTCTTTGAAATATTGGTAGTTGGACAACCATTTTGTTTTAGGATCAAGGATGTTCTAGTTATCTAGGAAACTATATATACTAAAGGACAAGATTAAGGAGTGGAATTCAAAATGCTTTGGGAATATTTTCCAAGAGAAGCTCAAGTTGCAAGGTTAGATTGAATTTTCAAACAATTATATTATTCAAAATGGTCTCACCCCAGTTGTTTATAAAACTCAAAAGGAGATAACACAACAATTTGAAGAGGTCTTTTTGAGGGAGGACACATATTAGAGATAATGGTCTAGAGAACTATGGCTTTAAGAGGGAGATAGGAATACATCTTTCTTTCATGCATCAACCAAGTTAAGGCACCAAAAGAATGCAATTTTTCAGATTAATAATTCCCAAGGAAAAATTATGACAAATGAGAGAGATTAAACAGATGATGGATCATAGAGTGTGATCTGAAACGTAGACTCAAAAAAATCTTACACAATCTTCTCCAGAAATTGATGCTATAAATTAGAGGGATATTCAAATGGAAGCATTTTTTTTCTCCCAGAATCTCTTGAATGAGATTGTGCCTCCTCTAAATTCCAGGGCTCCTGATTGTATTCCTAAGTTGGTGTTAGATGAGGATAACAATTCTCTTATGTAACCATTTACTTTAGAGGAAGTTAAGGGGGATATTTTTCCCATGGGCCCTAATAAGGCCCCTGTCTAGATGGATTGACTCATTTCTTCTTTCAAAAATGATGAGATTCCATGGGTGAGGATGTACATGAGATGGTTGATGAGTCTTGTATCCATGCTTGCATGTTCTGCCAGCTCAACAATACTTTCATCACCCTCATTCCAAAATGTGATCATCTAACAAGTTTTTTTGATTTCAAGCCTATCTCCTTGTGAAACACCATTTATAATATCTTCATGAAATCCATTGTATTAATATTGGGTAAAATCATCCCAAAAGTTATCTTAGAATAGCAAGGGGGTTTTCTCCCAAGGAAGGATATAGTTTAAGGGGCTTTCATTGCTCATGAAGCTTTACATTCTATCAAATTAGAAGGTGTTCAATCCATGATTCTTAAACTAGATATGATGAAGGCATATGATTGGGTGAACTGGGCATTCTTATCACAAGTTATGGAAAAGATGGGTTTCGATAAGAAATGGATTATATAGATCTTATCATGTGTCAAAGGGGCAAAGTTCTCAATTCTCATTAATGGTTCACCCTATGGATTTTTCTCTTCCTCTTAGGTAGTTAGATAGGGAGATTCTCTATCCCCCTTTCCCTTCATCATTATGGCTGAAGACCTTAGTAGACTAATTTCTTTCAAGCATCCTTAGCAAGTTTGGATGGGTATTTCTATTGGATCTCAATTATCCATCACTCACACCTTCTTTGTAGATTATTCCCTCTTATTTGGAAAGGTAGCTCTTTTAGAGGCTTTAGTCAATAAAGAGACATTGGAGAAATATTGCAATGCTTTTGGGCAAAAACTCAATGCTTTGAAATCCAAAAAAAATATTCTTTAATAGAGCTATGATTGTCTAGCAAGCCATCCATAGATTGCTTGATTTTCTGATTGATGAAGTCCCTTGTAAATACTTGGGAGTACCACTCTTTCAAGGGATGGGAAAAGTATCCTTTTGGGATACTATTCTTCAAACCATGAGGAACCATATTACTTCCTAGAAGGCTCAATGGTTATCTTTGGCAAGTAGGATTCTTCTAGCTAAATCAATCCTTAGCCCAATTCCAAATTATGTGATGTTTATACTTCTAGCCCCTAAAGGTGTTATGGAGGCTATTAGAAAATACATTTATGAATTCATTATAAAGGAAACCTTGATGATAAATCCAAGGTTCCCCTCATTTCATGGAACGCTATTTGTACTCCAAAAGATCATGGGGGTGTAGGTCTTCATAGTTTATATAAGAGGAATATTAGTCTGGGAGCTAAATTACATTGGAAGTATTATGAGAACCCTCAAGCTTTATGGGGAAAAATTTTGAGGTGCAAGTATCTTGATTCCAATGGTCCCTCCAAAATCTTCACAGCCATAAATCCTCCATCGAGTTCTACATTGTGGAACTTTTTGATTAAATGTAGGCAGATCATTTTACCTAACCTCTCTCAGGTTATCAACTTGGATAACAAGGCTTTATTCTAGTTTTAGTCGTAGAACAACCACTCCCCATTGTCTTGTTATCCAAACCTCATTCAAGCTAGGAATTGTTTGGAACAAAGTTGGGGTATTCTTGTTGAGAACTATTTGGTCATTGACAAGTTTCAGAGTGTTTTAAGGGTGGAATGGAGGAACTTTAATCGCTGATTCTTTCCATAGGCAAAATATGATTTCTTATTGAAATTCCTTATCAAAGGCCTTTGATTTATAATAGAGAGGATAACTCATTGATCTAGACTAAGGCAGCAAGTGGATGATACTTAGTTAAGGAGGGTTATATGTCACTTACCAATACAAATAGTCTGGTCAACAATAGTTTGTTTCAATATTGTTTGAATAGTGTAGTTTTCCCCAAGGCAGGCTCTTTCCTTTGGCTAGCTCGACATGATAGGAATCTCTCAAGTGCAAGATTAAAGAGGTTGGGCATCTCAGATAGATTCCCATGTGTTCTATGTGGAGAAGTCCTTGAAGATACAAATCACATCTTAGTTAATTGTGATTTCTCTAGGGAGGTGTGGTACTAGGCTCTTCAAAAATTGGATTGGTAAGGTCCCTTGCATCATCAACTCCACCAGTTTCTTTTCCAATGGCCTTTGCTCCACAAGGAATCCTTTTTCTCTTGTATTTGGAGAGTTATTCTAGCTAAAATTGCTTGGTGCATATGGTGGGAGAGAAACAATAGGATATTTAGGAAGGAGATCAGCTCAACTTAACACAATGCTCATGTCAATCATTCCAAATCTATGTCCTCAACTTCTTCAACCCAAGACTCCAAAATTTTAAATAACTAGTCTATGATTTGTATTCCATTTGTGGGAGTTTTGGTGCTAAAGAGGAAAAACTAGGATGGTAGAAACAATGTTTAAATGGGAAGCCCTAGACCCAGACTTCATTAAGCTAAAATTTTGATGGATCCTTCAAAGGGAATCTAGGAAATTTAGGGGTTGGTTGGGTTATCAAAGATTACCATGGAAATGTTCTTAAAGAGGCAAATAGTAGGTTTCCATCAAGATCAAATAATCTGGCTGAGGTAAGGGCTCTTCTACTCGATATTTAGACGTCTATTTATCTTGGTATTAAGAAAATTCACATTGAAGGGGACTCTCAGCTGATCACTCAAGCTCTTTCCATAGGAAATGCTTGCAATTGGGAAATCAAGTACATTCTTGGAAAAATATACAAGTGAATGTCCAATTTTGATGATTATAAAATTTCTCATTGTTTTAAGGAGGTGAGTCACCTTGTTGATTCACTTGTAGATAGAGGTGTGCTCATGGATCATGGGTTAGTTGAGTGGGATCATAGGGAAATTATGTCTTTGCTTCCTATCTTCAAACCATGAGGAACCATATTACTTCCTAGAAGGCTCAATGGTTATCTTTGGCAGGTAGGATTCTTCTGGCTAAATCAATCATTAGCCTAATTCCAAATTATGTGATGTTTATACTTCTAGCCCCTCAAGGTGTTATGGAGGCTATTAGAAAAAACATTTAAGAATTCATTATAAAGGAAACCTTGATGATAAATCCAAGGTTCCCCTCATTTCATGGAACACTATTTGTACTCCAAAAGATCATGGGGGTGTAGGTCTTCATAGTTTATATAAGAGGAATATTAGTCTGGGAGCTAAATTACATTGGAAGTATTATGAGAACCCTAAAGCTTTATGGGGCAAAATTTTGAGGTGCAAGTATCTTGATTCCAATGGTCCCTCCAAAATCTTCACAACCATAAATCCTCCATCGAGTTCTACATTGTGGAACTTTTTGATTAAATGTAGGCAGATCATTTTACCTAACCTCTCTCAGGTTATCAACTTGGATAACAAGGCTTTATTCTAGTTTTAGTCCTAGAACAAACACTCCCCATTGTCTTGTTATCCAAACCTCATTCAAGCTAGGAATTGTTTGGAACAAAGTTGGGGTATTCTTGTTGAGAACTATTTGGTCATTGACAAGTTTGAGAGTGTTTTAAGGGTGGAATGGAGGAACTTTAATCGCTTATTCTTTCCATAGGCAGAATATGATTTCTTATTGAAATTCCTGATCAAAGGCCTTTGATTTATAATAGAGAGGATAACTCATTGATCTAGACTAAGGCAACAAGTGGATGATACTCAGTTAAGCAGGTTTATATGTCACTTACCAATACAAATAGTCTGGTCAATAATAGTTTATTTCAATATTGTTTGAATAGTGTAGTTTTCCCCAAGGCAGGCTCTTTCCTTTGGCTAGCTCGACATGATAGGAATCTCTCAAGTGCAAGATTAAAGAGTTTGGGCATCTTAGATAGATTCCCATGTGTTTTATGTGGAGAAGTCCTTGAAGATACAAATCACATGTTAGTCAATTGTGATTTCTCTAGGGAGGTGTGGTACTGGGCTCTTCAAAAATTGGATTGTTAAGGTCCCTTGCATCATCAACTCCACCAGTTTCTTTTCCAATGGCCTTTTCTCCACAAGGAATCCTTTTTCTCTTGTATTTGGAGAGTTATTCTAGCTAAAATTACTTGGTGCATATGGTGGGAGAGAAACAATAGGATATTTAGGAAGGAGATCAGCTCAACTTAACACGATGCTCATGTCAATCATTCCAAATCTATGTCCTCAACTTCTTCAACCCAAGACTCCAAAATTTTAAATAACTAGTCTATGATTTGTATTCCATTTGTGGGAGTTTTGGTGCTAAAGAGGAAAAACTAGGATGGCAGAAACAATGTTTAAATGGGAAGCCCTAGACCCAGATTTCATTAAGCTAAAATTTTGATGGATCCTTCAAAGGGAATCTAGGAAATTTAGGGGTTGGTTGGGTTATCAAGGATTACCATGGAAATGTTCTTAAAGAGGCAAATAGTAGGTTTCCATCAAGATCAAATAATCTGGCTGAGGTAAGGGCTCTTCTACTCGATATTTAGAGGTCTATTTATCTTGGTATTAAGAAAATTCACATTGAAGGGGACTCTCAGCTGATCACTCAAGCTCTTTCCATAGGAAATGCTTGCAATTGGGAAATCAAGTACATTCTTGGAAAAATATACAAGTGAATGTCCAATTTTGATGATTATAAAATTTCTCATTGTTTTAAGGAGGTGAGTCACCTTGTTGATTCACTTGTAGATAGAGGTGTGCTCATGGATCATGGGTTAGTTGAGTGGGATCATAGGGAAATTATGTCTTTGCCTCCTATCTTCAAACCATGAGGAACCATATTACTTCCTAGAAGGCTCAATGGTTATCTTTGGCAGGTAGGATTCTTCTAGCTAAATCAATCATTAGCCTAATTCCAAATTATGTGATGTTTATACTTCTAGCCCCTAAAGGTGTTATGGAGGCTATTAGAAAATACATTTAAGAATTCATTATAAAGGAAACCTTGATGATAAATCCAAGGTTCCCCTCATTTCATGGAACACTACTTGTACTCCAAAAGATCATGGGGGTGTAGGTCTTCATAGTTTATATAAGAGGAATATTAGTCTGGGAGCTAAATTACATTGGAAGTATTATGAGAACCCTCAAGCTTTATGGGGCAAAATTTTGAGGTGCAAGTATCTTGATTCCAATGGTCCCTCCAAAATCTTCACAACCATAAATCCTCCATCGAGTTCTACATTGTGGAACTTTTTGATTAAATGTAGGCAGATCATTTTACCTAACCTCTCTCAGGTTATCAACTTGGATAACAAGGCTTTATTCTAGTTTTAGTCCTAGAACAACCACTCCCCATTGTCTTGTTATCCAAACCTCATTCAAGCTAGGAATTATTTGGAACAAAGTTGGGGTATTCTTGTTGAGAACTATTTGGTCATTGACAAGTTTGAGAGTGTTTTAAGGGTGGAATGGAGGAACTTTAATTGCTTATTCTTTCCATAGGCAGAATATGATTTCTTATTGAAATTCCTGATCAAAGGCCTTTGATTTATAATAGAGAGGATAACTCATTGATCTAGAATAAGGCAACAAGTGGATGATACTCAGTTAAGGAGGGTTATATGTCACTTACCAATACAAATAGTCTGGTCAATAATAGTTTGTTTCAATATTGTTTGAATAGTGTAGTTTTCCCCAAGGCAGGCTCTTTCCTTTGGCTAGCTTGACATGATAGGAATCTCTTAAGTGCAAGATTAAAGAGGTTGGGCATCTCAGATAGATTCCCATGTGTTTTATGTGGATAAGTTCTTGAAGATACAAATCACATCTTAGTTAATTGTGATTTCTCTAGGGAGGTGTGGTACTGGGCTCTTCAAAAATTTGATTGGTAAGGTCCCTTGCATCATCAACTCCACCAGTTTATTTTCCAATGGCCTTTGCTCCACAAGGAATCCTTTTTCTCTTGTATTTGGAGAGTTATTCTAGCTACAATTGCTTGGTGCATATGGTGGGAGAGAAACAATAGGATATTTAGGAAGGAGATCAGCTCAACTTAACACGATGCTCATGTCAATCATTCCAAATCTATGTCCTCAACTTCTTCAACCCAAGACTCCAAAATTTTAAATAACTAGTCTATGATTTGTATTCCATTTGTGGGAGTTTTGGTGCTAAAGAGGAAAAACTAGGATGGTAGAAACAATGTTTAAATGGGAAGCCCTAGACCCAGACTTCATTAAGCTAAAATTTTGATGGATCCTTCAAAGAGAATCTAGGAAATTTAGGGGTTGGTTGGGTTATCAAGGATTACCATGGAAATGTTCTTAAAGAGGGAAATAGTAGGTTTCCATCAAGATCAAATAATCTGGCTGAGGTAAGGGCTCTTCTACTTGATATTTAGAGGTCTATTTATCTTGGTATTAAGAAAATTCACATTGAAGGCGACTCTCAACTGATCACTCAAGCTCTTTCCATAGGAAATGCTTCCAATTGGGAAATCAAGTATAGTCTTGGAAAAATATACAAGTGAATGTCCAATTTTGATGATTATAAAATTTCTCATTGTTTTAAGGAGGTGAGTCACCTTGTTGATTCACTTGTAGATAGAGGTGTGCTCATGGATCATGGTTTAGTTGAGTGGGATCATAGGGACATTATGCCTTTGCTTCCTATCTTCAAACCATGAGGAACCATATTACTTCCTAGAAGGCTCAATGGTTATCTTTGGCAAGTAGGATTCTTCTAGCTAAATCAATCATTAGCCTAATTCCAAATTATGTGATGTTTATACTTCTAGCCCCTAAAGGTGTTATGGAGGCTAGTAGAAAATACATTTAAGAATTCATTATAAAGGTAACCTTGATGATAAATCCAAGGTTCCCCTCATTTCATGGAACACTATTTGTACTCCAAAAGATCATGGGGGTGTAGGTATTCATAGTTTATATAAGAGGAATATTAGTCTGGGAGCTAAATTACATTGGAAGTATTATGAGAACCCTCAAGCTTTATGGGGCAAAATTTTGAGGTGCAAGTATCTTGATTCCAATGGTCCCTCCAAAATCTTCACAACCATAAATCCTTCATCGAGTTCTACATTGTGGAACTTTTTGATTAAATGTAGGCAAATCATTTTACCTAACCTCTCTCAGGTTATCAACTTGGATAACAAGGCTTTATTCTAGTTTTAGTCCTAGAACAACCACTCCCCATTGTCTTGTTATCCAAACCTCATTCAAGCTAGGAATTGTTTGCAACAAAGTTGGGGTATTCTTGTTGAGAACTATTTGTTCATTGACAAGTTTGAGAGTGTTTTAAGGGTGGAATGGAGGAACTTTAATCGCTGATTCTTTCCATAGGCAGAATATGATTTCTTATTGAAATTCCTTATCAAAGGCCTTTGATTTATAATAGAGAGGATAACTCATTGATCTAGACTAAGGCAGCAAGTGCATGATACTTAGTTAAGGAGGGTTATATGTCACTTACCAATACAAATAGTCTGGTCAACAATAGTTTGTTTCAATATTGTTTGAATAGTGTAGTTTTCCCCAAGGCAGGTTATTTCCTTTGGCTAGCTCGACATGATAGGAATCTCTCAAGTGCAAGATTAAAGAGGTTGGGCATCTCAGATAGATTCCCATGTGTTCTATGTGGAGAAGTCCTTGAAGATACAAATCACATCTTAGTTAATTGTGATTTCTCTAGGGAGGTGTGGTACTGGGCTCTTCAAAAATTGGATTGGTAAGGTCCCTTGCATCATCAACTCCACCAGTTTCTTTTCCAATGGCCTTTGCTCCACAAGGAATCCTTTTTCTCTTGTATTTGGAGAGTTATTCTAGCTACAATTGCTTGGTGCATATGGTGGGAGAGAAACAATAGGATATTTAGGAAGGAGATCAACTCAACTTAACACGATGCTCATGTCAATCATTCCAAATCTATGTCCTCAACTTCTTCAACCCAAGACCCCAAAATTTTAAATAACTAGTCTATGATTTGTATTCCATTTGTGGGAGTTTTGGTGCTAAAGAGGAAAAACTAGGATGGTAGAAACAATGTTTAAATGGGAAGCCCTAGACCCAGACTTCATTAAGCTAAAATTTTGATGGATCCTTCAAAGGGAATCTAGGAAATTTAGGGGTTGGTTGGGTTATCAAGGATTACCATGGAAATGTTCTTAAAGAGGCAAATAGTAGGTTTCCATCAAGATCAAATAATCTGGCTGAGGTAAGGGCTCTTCTACTCGATATTTAGAGGTCTATTTACCTTGGTGTTAAGAAAATTCACATTGAAGGGGACTCTCAACGAATCACTCAAGCTCTTTCCATAGGAAATGATTGCAATTGGGAAATCAAGTACATTCTTGGAAAAATATACAAGTGAATGTCCAATTTTGATGATTATAAAATTTCTCATTGTTTTAAGGAGGTGAGTCACCTTGTTGATTCACTTGTAGATAGAGGTGTGCTCATGGATCATGGGTTAGTTGAGTGGGATCATAGGGACATTATGTCTTTGCTTCGTTCTCATGAAATGGTGGGTTTTTTTAGCACATAATTACCTTCATTGTAGAATTAAGAGTCGTATATATTTTTGAGTGAGGGAGATGTCTTCACTAAGGGTGGCTTTATATTATGTCTACCTTTGGATATCAATGTTTGTATTATGTTTAAGCAAGGATGGGGGGTTTTCTTCCTACTCCTTTCCCCCAAGAGCATTTTTGAAGCAATTTTTCATTAATAAATTATAATGTTGTAGCCATTTTTGTAAAAAAATTTAAAAAAATTATCAACTATTAATAAATAATTTTGATTTATTAATAATCCCATTACTATAATAATAAAATAATATTAACATACCTTTTAATTTAATTAATTAAAATTAAATTTAGTTAATAAAAATTAAAATAACTATATTAAAAAAATATTAAATTATTAAATTTAATAATTTTAAATTATTTTAAATAACTATTTTAAGAAAAGCATCATTGTGGGATATAGCAGTCGCACGTTGCTTGGCAAATCTATTGCATAACAGCTAGTAGAGGAAGGACAGGGGGTGAGGTGGTGGCCCCCCTACCCAAAACATTATATATATATATATATATCTTTTAAATAAATACACAACCCTTCCGCTATATGAAATATCGATTTTTGGTTTTACATGTGTGTGTGCGTGTTTTATTAATAAATAAATAAAAATTCCCTCCATAAATATTCATTGAAATCCATATTTAAATTGACAATTTCAAGGAAACTAATCTAATATACATACATACATACATACATACATACATACATACATACATACATACATACATACATACATACATACATACATACATACATACATACATACATACATACATACATACATACATACATACATACATACATACATACATACATACATACATACATACATACATACATACATACATATATATATATATATATATATATATATATATATATATATATATATATATATAAATGTAAATACTAGATTTGATAGTGAAAATACAAATAACTAAAATTACAAAATGACGGTTTCAACTTTTCAATTCATATATTGATATTTTTCAATCAAAGAACGATAATTTCACATAAAAGGGTTTTAATCTGATTCAAATTCTGAAAACATATTCATCTAGACACAAAGTATATAGAAATTCAAAGAATAGAAGCTACTATGCAAAACCCAAAAGATCCTACTTGGATCTGATGCTAAAACCATGAATGCACAGAGCTAGCAAGTAGTTCCCTTTCTTTCAAAAACCTTCTTCTCAGAAATTGGCTCCTCCAAATCTTGGTATTGAGAAATGAATTCTAATTTCCTATTAAAGAGTTTTTCTACAAATTTGGGTTTAAATTGTGTGATCACACAAAACCCCTTTTCCTTAATTACTTTATTATATTTTAATTTTCATATGCAACCTTTTATTCAATTTAATTAAAATATCTTTATTAAATCAAGTTATTTCTCTCTTTAATTAATTCACAAGATGTTTTAATAATATACATATTTTTTCTCCTTGGGATGGCTATGTTATTCAGTGATGGAAGGGTTTTCTTTTTCCTCATCTTCATACTTCATTGTGTCCATCCAAGATTCCTCTTATTCGAGCACATTCTAAGTGGATTCCTCCAAGTGAGGGTCATTTCAAAGTCAATTTTGATGGGGCCTCTAGAGGAAATCTAGGCAACTCTAGCTATGGCATAGTCATTAGAGACTTTAAATGTCATGTGATTGTAGAAAAATTATCTTCTCTCCCTTAGTGTACTAATAACAAAGTTGAGACCTTGGTATTGCTTTTTGGTTTGAAACTTGCAAAATCACTTTCTATATCTAAGTTACATGTTGAAGGTGATCCATCCATTATTATTAATGCATGTATTAAATGCCATGTATATAATTTGTCCATATAGTATATATTACAAAAAGTATCGTCTCTTCTTGATTCAATCTTTGAATGTTACATCATGCATACTTATAGAGAAGAAAATCTTTTACCTAACTATCTGGCTAATTTGGGTACTGATGGGGTTTGTATTAACTCTTTACTTTCCCCACTTAACCTCCTTGATCTCCTCAACTTGGTAAATATTATGGAAAAATATTATGTTTAGAATAAGGCTGAGTCCTCCTCATATTTTATTTGATAGTAAATCATGACTTCTCTATAATTTTGCATGTTTTTTTCTTTTTAGGATCTCACTTGCTTTGGAGATATTATATGAAGGTTAGGGTCTTGGATTTACACTTGCATTAAATGGCTTTCTAATATCATGGTCTTAATTGAAGTTTTGGTTGTAGATTAGTGATGGCAATCTCTATAATAGTCTTTGGTTGGGCTCTAAGTCTTGTCTTTAGCACCAATCAATGAATTGTATTCATATGAGTTTTGGGCTCTTTGTACTTACTATATTCTCATTCTGGGAATCTCTAGGTCAAGATTCATTAGTGTTGATAGATACTCTCTCTTGATGCAATATTTCTTCTTCTACATCCCTTTTTTATATCAGGCAATGACAAAGTTTTTCTTTTCTAGTTCTTTTCTCTAGGAGCTTTTTGAACCAGTTATTATTAATATAAATATAATGTTTCACCAATTTTTTTAATTAATTTAAATAATAATAATATTTTGAGTTTATTATAAAAATGAAATTTGTAACTATATTATTAAATTAAATTAATATGGTTATGCCAAAATTAGAGCTTTAAAAATATCTTTAAATTTAATTCTTTTATTTAATTAATTTCTCAATTAATTAAATATAATTAAATACTGAATTTTTTAAATAAATTTTTCATTAACTTAAGTCATTAAATTATCTTTAAATTTGATTTAATTATAACTGAAAATCATAATAGACTCACAAGGTGAACTATGAGAACCCATCATAAAGTACAGAATACTAGATCAAACTCAAGGGTCAAAATCTCAAATTTACATTACTTGACGAATTCAGAAGGGTAAACAACTCAAATACTTGTCCTACTCTCTAGGACAATTGGCTTAAGGTTAGGATTTGGACTCAAGAATTATCTATCCACTTTTACGTTTGAGATACTGGGATAGGGTAGGCTCATCCTGGCAATTTAGGGAAGTTGATGCCCACTACCTACAATCTACATAAAATCTACTCATGCACATACCCATATAATCTAAAATATGCAAGCAATGGCGAGAAGTGGTGCATTGCACAAATCTCAACTAGCAGGTGACTATGATTCCCTCCCTCAACCATATCAAAAATTTTAATCATAAAGTAAAATAGACAAGTACACCATACACAAGCAAGTATGGGTAAGTAACCATAGAACTACATATAAATCACACATCTAACTGTCATCATGAGATAACTAAAAATCACTAAATGAACATACATATATCATGATCAAAATAATCATTAACACATGAAATAACTAAGTAACTCAATACATATATCAACTAAATATAAAATACATCTATTCAAATTCGATAACCAAGTACTGCTAATCATAAAACATAATCCTAAATCTAGCCTAAAAGATAATACATGCACAATCTTGGATGGAAATTCTAGAGATAGGTTGATTGCTATAGTTGAGATGAGCAAGAACAGGATGTATCCTCTTCATATCCATTATATTCAAGTTAAAAGACTGGATTAGACATGGTTGTCACTTTTAACATATGGACACCTTCATTTTGATTGCTTGATTTTATTGTAGAAGAAGAATATGGTAAAAGGTTTGCCTCCTATTATAGTGCCTTCTAATTCTTGTGAAATTTGTGTAGTGGAAAAGCAACATAGAGAAAAATTTTCTGTAGGAAGTTTGATTAGAGCAAGAGATCTTTTGGAGGATATTGATACTTATATATGTGGTCCAATGCGATCCCCATGTTTGGGAGTAAGTTTATATTTTTGACATTTATTGATGATTTCTTGATAGAAAAACCTAGATATATTTCCTAAAGGAGAAGTTTTAGGCTTTTAATAAGTTTAAGGAGTTCAAATCATTGGTTGAAAAGTAAAGTAAATTATTCATCAAGGTACTAAGATTTGATAGAGGTGGAGAATATAGTTCTGATGATTTCTTGGATTTTTGCAGATATCATCGTATCAAGAAACAATTTACAACCAAGTACACACCACAACAAAATGGTGTAGCAGAGAGGAAAAATAGAACCATAATGGAAATAATGAGGAGTATGTTAAAGGTAAATAATTTATCTAATGAATTTTAGGCTGAAGTTGTTGCATGTGCAATATATATCTGAAATAGAAGTCCTAAGAAAAGCATGAAAGATAGAGTCCCATAAGAAGCATGGAGTGGTATGAAACATTATGTATCTCATTTTAGAATTTTTGGTTGTGTTGCATACATTTTGGTTCTAGCAAAATTAGAAGAAAAAGAGTGAAAAATGTATTTTCATTAGTTATAGTGAGGATTCAAGAGCTTACAAAATATAACACCCTATTTCAAAGAAGATGATTGCAAGCAGAGATGTCATACATAAGGAGGAAGAAGCATGGGATGGAAGTATTGATAAGGTAATCACAATTGGATTACCAATACCTAATGAAGAAGAGCATGAAGAGCAAGTGGTTTAGCCAAATCAAGTAGGACCGAGCACTCCAAAAAGAAATTATGGACAAGGTCAATACAAAAATCATGAAAATGAGCACACTCCAAGTGTAAGTAATACACCTTCCACAAGACAAGGTAAATAGATGAGAAGTTTGAAAGATATTTATGGTCAAGAAGAAGAGAGTTTGGATTTTCATTCAAATTTTTCAGTTTTCTCTTGCAATCCGTTATGTTTTGAAGAAGCAATTAAGGAGGAACATTGGATGAAAGCCATGGGTGAAGAAAATGAATCCACTGAAAGGAATGATACCTGGAATCTTGTAGATCTACCTAAAGGTAAGGATTCTATTGGAGTTAAATGGATTTTTAAAACCAAGTTTAATGCACAAGGTGAAGTTGAAAGGTATAAAGCTAGATTGGTATCAAAGGGTTTTTCACAACAATATGGTATAGATTATAATGAAACATTTTCTCCAGTTTCTAGACTTGATATAGTTAGAATAGTTTTAGCTATAGATCCACAAAATTGTTCTAATGTTTTTCAAATGGATGTGAGATCATCTTTTTGGAATGTTTTTCTTGAGGAAGAAGTTTATATTCAACAACCACTAGGTTATGAGGTATATGGGCATGAAAATAAAGTATGCAAATTGAAAAAGGCTCTTTATGGTTTGTAGAAAGCCCTAGGTCTTGGTATAGTAGAATTGATTCATATAAGATAAACAATGGTTTTTTATGAGAGTCTTAATGAACCCACTTTATACACAGAGATCAACAAATAAGGTCAAATTTTGATTGTATGCTTATATGTTTATGATTTGATTTTCACTGGGGATCATGTTTAAGAAATCAATGATGAAAAAATTTGAAATTATTGATTTGGGTTTGATGCGATATTTTATGGGTATTGAAGTTATTTAATCTAATAAAGGAATTTTCATTTGTCAAACAAATTATGCCAAAGATGTGTTAAGAATATTCAATGTGTTGAATTGTAATCCAATGCCAACACTGAGTTTAATAGGAACAAAGCTTAGCAAAAATGATTTTGGGTCATATGTTAATTCAACCCTATCCAAGAAACTTGTTGGGAGTTTGATGTATCTGATAGCTACAAAACCTAACATTGTATATGGTGTTAGCTTGATCTCAATATTTACAAAGTCACCAAAAGACTCACATTGACAAGTTGGAAAGGGATACTTAGATATGTTGTGGGAACAAAAGAATATGGAATTTTCTATTCCAAAACTAATGATTTTTCTTTGATAGGTTATTTTGATAGTGATTTTGTAGGCAATATTTATGATAGAAGGTGCAATTCTAGATATATCTTTCATTCTGGTATAGGTGCAATATCATGGGCATCAAAGAAGCAACTGATAGTAACAACTTCATCAACTAAAGTGATATATGTAGCAGTCACATTAGCAGTATGCCAAGTAGCCTAGATGAGAAGAATTTGTTGGAATTACTTAATGGAAGAGTGAATTCTTAGAGGGGGGATGAATAACACTTCAAAACTTTAACCAAAATATGATCACCACACATCCACAAATATTCATTACTACAGTTTTAAAGTGTACCCAATGAAGGTTATGATTATTTGATCATAAACTATGATCTACCCTATGAAAGGTCTTCCGTGTTAAAGGCTTAAAAAGACTATTAAGTATCACCCTCCTAAAGGATTTTTAACACCCTACTAAAAGTGTGCCTTGTTAGAGGATTTAAAATCACAATAAAGTAAGCACTATGTTAAGAGATTTACAAAAGCCAGTCAAAACTCAAAAACCTATCAAGGATACTATGTTAGGAGATTTACTCTGTATCACCTATTAAAATGATTCAACACAATGATCCTTCAGCTACCACCTCTTTGCTAGATAACAGATCTTCTCTTTCCTAATGTATGTTTGATCCTTCTTATCAGATATATCTCCTTTGTCCTCTCTCTGCACTATTATGTTCTCCTCTAACTAATTTTTCAATTCATTCCTTTCTTACAACCTCCTTAGCCACCATTAATTCTCTCTCTACACTTATCATTTTTCCTTCTGCTCTCAAACACACATGCAAACTCTTTAGGTTTTCTCCTTCTTAAGAAGACTTAGGTGAACTAGGGTTAGGTTAGAATAAATGACTATGATTCATCCATATTTCCACTAATTTCATCCATTTTTTGATTGGTTGCATGGTCTACATAGGGATACTCCATATACATTTGTACTCATCTTCTAAAATCATAAAACAATCCTTAGTTCATCCTAAAAATGGTTCACATAGAAGTTTGTTCCATTACAAACACCTATATCAAAAATTGTTTACTCGGCACCCAAAGGCTCTAATGCTCGGTACTCATTGTATCTTTAATGTTGTAACTCAGCTTCTAAATGACTTGGCATCCATTTTTTACTTGGCACCTAAATCACACAGCATGTATAGACGTTCTCATCACTAGAGTGACTCGATACATACTATCTTCTTGCTACTAAGTATATTGTTTGGCAAGTGATGCTCAGCATGCTTTGATCACTCAGCTTTCACTGATTTCTCTGCTTTCTCTAATCACTTGGCATACACTACATTATTGTTTGAATATGACTTAAGTGTGTTGTCACTCATTTTTCAAAACCAAAATAAGATCAACAATCTCCCCCTTCAACATGAGAGGAAAAAACACTTGGTCATGCATATATAATCTCAATATGAGCATAACTCAAACAATATGTATACATTACTTGACTCCCATACAAAATTGCAAAAATTGCAAAAATTATAAAACTTATGACTTAGTTGTCATACCTTATTTCTCCCAAAACTTCATAACTCCCCTTGAGTTGATATTTGATTTCTATAGCTGAATTTTGTATAACCCCGCTGAGTAAATGTGTGCTCTTTTTTTGTCCCCTATTTCTACATTAATATTCCCCCTTTCTCAAAACTATACTATGCTCATTTGACATGTTCTTCATTTTGACTTACTTCCCCTTTTTATTCTCATTATCCCTTTTTTTTACACTTATTTCTTGGGTGGTACACTAATAGTTTGTTTATCCAAAAATCATTTATGGATCTCCATTATGATTTTCAATGTTGCATCTTAGTTATTGCATGCTACCTATAGAGATTGGTATTAAATGTCTAGCTCAACAACAAGGTCAAATAAGCCATCATGAGTAGAAAGTTGATTATCTTTCTTCATCAAAGTGTTAGCATAGGCTAGTTCCTTATATAATACTTCCATGTGTGGGATCAACATGGATTGAATATTGATCAAGGTAGCCCTAATATTTGCATCTTGTGAGTGCAACTCAACTAGCTGACCTTGAATAGATAGTAACCTTCTGAAATGAACTTGGCTTTGACTAGGAGATAACTTAAGAGTATTACTAGTAGTTTATAAATCTCCTTGTAGTAGGTTAGTATCCCTCTGTACTTATTGTGTGAATAAATTCACATCACATAACTTGGTGTAAAGAGAGGATATGTTCTCCAACACCTTGGTTGATAGATCAACTTGTCTTAGTGCAATAGCACTAGATATCTTCTCAAGTACTTTTGAGTGAAATTTCTTCTTAGACCATTCTAGAAGTTTGGCATTGTAATCTAGGTCATCATCTCTTACCTTGTCAACAATGTTGACTAGGTACTCAAGAATTGGTTTATCTTCATTTGGCTCTGGGAGGTTGAAAGCATCAAGAAATATATCTTTTATATCATGAAGAACTTGTTTCTAATTAAGCTCCCTTCTTAGGAACTCTTGTTGTTTCTTCCTGTGAAGAGCTTCATGTATATTGCTCATTTTCTCAATGCTGATTGTTGTAAGATCAATCTTGGGTAGTTCAATCACTTCATCTAAGCTCGCATCTCCATAAGATGTATCTTCATCATGCTTAGATGTACTAGGACTAGGCCTTGATATTTGTAAGGTTGTAGCATCTATGCTCGACCTTTGAAGAGTTTGACTAATAAGAGGAGATACATAGATTGGTAGGGTAACCAAGGTCTATTTAGAAATTTGTTCCTTTGGCTTAGTAGTCAACATTGACTCTTCATTCCTATTTTCCTTCACTTCTTTTCCATCTTCACCTTGCATCTATGAGATAGGGGCAGGATTGGCTTCCTAACCTATGTGGACTTCTTTCCTATTTTTTTCAACCATTAACACTACTTGCAGTGATGAAAGTTTTGGCACAAAGGAGCTAACATCTGGTGTCATTGCATCCTTCACCTGATATACCACAATGGGCATTGAAACTTGTGTGTTAGATGTGACACTTGGTTTTGTTATCTCTATGGATGTAGGGGGTATAATAGATTTGTTTATTTTTTTCTCCTTGCTGATGCTAATTCTACCTTGTTAGTCTCATCTGTTCTCAATAGTACATGATTTGTGCATAGTTGTTTTGCTAAGGTGGAATCCTTCAATATCTTCTTCAAATCTTCCTCTGTCAAGGGATTGATGTTCTAGGCAAAATTATCAAAAACATCCTTTCTTTTTATTAAGTCTTGTTGACTCACTTGGCTTACATGTGGAGGACCAGCACTCAACACTTGTACCTCAAGTACATTTTGATCATCATGTTGCTCATCTTCAGTTGTGGCCTCTTCTTCTATTGTTTCCTTAGTGCCTCCCACATGAAAATACTTTCTAATACATATTTTGTAGTCGATGTTGTCGGTTGTTCACTTTTCTTAGTGTTTTGCATGTCTTTCTCACCTTTTTCTATTATAGCAGGAGTGGGTAACCTATAAATAGAACTACATATAGCTTTGCTCTTGGTTACCACATCCTCTATATTCTTCTTCAAAATATGGAATACCCTGTATTTTGGAGTAAATTTTCCTTTGTGAAATTACATAACCTCATTAATCATTTTCTTGGGTTATTCAAGCATGATTTGGGCTAGATTAGTTTCCTTGATTTGTCTTTGAGTTTGTAAACTGAATTGTCATATCTACTCATCTCTATCATATAGACTCTTGGGTGGTCATTTGGAAATCTCAATAGGTGTGGTTTTGAATGTGTCCATATTCATCTCATATATGGATTCCTCTACATTATTCATATCAATCTTTCCTAGATTATCAAATTCAACATGTGTGAATCCAAACAAATTTGCATTATGTTTAATATTGTCACACAAGTTATCTAAGTTAGAGGAGGGATTGTGGCTTACCACCTTCAATTGACTCATGTCATCTAATTCTATTTTCTCCTCATCTGACTCATGTTGAGTAGTATACTTTTTCCTTAACCTCTTGTAAGCCTATTTTTTGGGTTGACTCTACTCTACTATAGAAATGATTCTTTGATCCTTAGGCTTCCTATCTTCTTTCATTTTCTTTGTTGCTACGCTTGTGATAGCCCTGGTAAAAGGTGCTACCAACTTTTTTTGTATAGATTTCACAACTTTCTTTGTTTTTTCTACTATAGGCTCCTTTGCCTTCCTCTTCTTCTACTCTAGTTTAGGTGTTTCCTTGGCTTCTTCTTCCTTGATACCTTCTACATTTTCATCTTGTTCCTCTTCTTGACCTTGAGTGAGTGCCAATGGGACTTGGCCTTGTTCTTCCTCATCATCATCTTCATCTTCTTCTTCTTCTCCCTCTTCAACAAATCTCTCCTTTAGTAGCTTCTTAAACAATTTGTTTTTCTTTCTAATCATAGAAACTGTTTAAAATTTGATTTTTATCCTTGATTTAGCTTCATCATAATTTCCAAATGAGGTGGCACTCTTGTCTATGTCCTCTACCAATAGTGTTGTGATGGTTGCAAATGCCTCACCACATTGATCTCAAAAGGCAAGGGCTTAAGCCATATGACCCTAGGAAAAGCTACCTACACATGTGTATAATCAACATCAGCTAAGAAGAAAATATCATTGTAATGTTTCTCCACTAGTGATACAAGAATCCGTAGTCTTTACTTCATAGATTTCTTGAAATCTTCAAATTAACTAGTCATAACTGACTCAAAATTCTCTCCAAGTTGCTCTATTAACTCTAAAATATGAACTATTACTAGCTTGTCCATCTTCCACGCTACCTTTCCAAATGTGGGAAATAAATTTTGCACATAAAAGAATATGCAAACCAATAGAAAACCAAATTTGCACGATGTACTTTTTGTGTTCCTAATGGCCTCAAAGTTTTCAAATAGTTGTTGAAGTTGTAATTTGGAAACGTTATAGGTATTGTCTCTTTTAACTATCTTGTATCCTAAATCTATTGCCATACATAATACACTATTCAGTTTGCTAGACTAAAAGAACTTGTGATAAATCACTCTCACTGCAAAGGCAATTACGGGTTCTAAAATTGAATTTATTGACATCCCTCTCTTGTTCCACACTGCACCTATGTTCTTCTCAGTCACCTCCTTTCCATCACTTCACATACATTTGGGTCTATCTAGGAGAGGATACCCTGTGACTTGGTTAATGATCCTCCTTGTGATCTTAATAGGTCCATTTTCTAACCATATGAAGTCATCATGTATTTTATTGAACACAATCTTTATCCATTTAGTTTTGAATACATTAGGGAAATTTAGTGCATGGGTTAACCCTTTTCTTTGTACAAGTTTTCTTTCTTCCCTCAAGAGTCCCTTTGCACAAATTTTATTTTACAATTATCTAATCTCTATGTCTACAAAACTTCCAGCCTTACAAGTATAGCAACACCTAACATCCTGAATCACGAGAACTTGTGGTGGTATCATCGATAATGCACTAAAATGGTCTCCTTTATAAGATATCTCAGGTATTTTTTAGAAAAGTGGTTGTCTCACATCATTACTGATTAATTAAACATTAAAAACTTCCTTTCCTTCCTTCCTTATAGCTATAGAAGAGCTAGATGCCATTTCAAGTATCTAGGGTTCATAAAAATTTAAACAACATAACTCGACACTTAATAAATACCTTTCAATATTGATGAATGATCATAAGTAGTAGCTAAATCCAATTCCCAAACATTTGAATCTTCTTTTGCAAATCACCTTCATGCTCTTCATGCTCTATGATAAATGCAAATGAGTCAAGAAATGACTATATGACCCTTGGAATTCAGCAATAAATGCTTAATGCTTACACAATTGTGAGCTTGGCTACCATATTATTTCCAACTCACTCGGCTTACACATGATTGCCACTACACTTGAATTACATAGCAAGCTCAACCAATAGCTTGGAATCAACTAAAATTTCATTCACATTCAACAACCACTACAAAACTTTCCATGCTTGGGAACAACATAGAAAACAACAAAACTATAGATTTTCATTAGGTTCTAACTATTTTATTGTATCTTAACTAATGCATATGTGAACTCTTCACATCTTAAATTCTTGGAATTGATGCATAATGTAACTTTAAAATATCAATCCCACACATACCTTTTGATTGCCTAGTTGGGGTTGATGTGATCACCTGATCCATTAGATGAAGTGACCTCATATGCGCTTGATGTGTTGCAATCTTCTCTCTTTTTCCATGTCTTGTTCATCTAAAATTTTCCTTTTCAGCATCAATCTTCTCTTTACCCTTACTGCTTGGTGTTGGTGACCTTGTTGGATAGTTTCTATTGACATGACGAGTCTTCAAACAACTAAAGCATGTGGTATTCCTCAGCCATCTGCTATAATCACTTCTGAAATGTGTTCTTATGCAATTCTCAGGTACATGTCCATAATCTTGACAATAGTGGCAATTGTATCTTGTATTATAATCCCAATTGTAAGATTTCCAGTTATGGTTTACCTTGGCTTGTTTGTTTCTTTGTGTCCATACTTTTGAGAATTATAGTAGCATCCTTCAAATGTTTGAGTGTTCATGTTCTTGGTCTTGCATTCATGTGCATGATGTCATTTCTTGTTGTAGATGTAGTGATTCCCTCTATATTTTAGCTTAGGGCTTTGACTAGCACTTTTACTCTTGCAGGCATTAGTTGTATGACCTATCTTTCCATAAGTAGGACAAGTGGGTTTTTTGTTCTTACCTTTGTTTCTCCTTTGTTCACCACTTCTAGATGTTTATCCTTCTTCAGTAGAGGTGTATCCCAATCCAGTAGTATCATTGATAGGTCTTGGTGATTCCATTAATTTCTCAAAATATTTTATTGCTTCACTAGGCTTGTTAATATTTTCTCTTTTAACTCTCAATTCATTCTATAGTAGATCATTCTATGACTTAAAAAATTTGATCTCAATATCCTTTTCATTCAATTCATGATTAGCAATCATCAATTGATTCATTGTATCTAATTGCATGTTAGAAATTGTTTGCACATCTGATGTCTTCATACCACATATCCATCTCAAAATCTAACATGTAAGTTGAAATAACTATGCATGAATTTCATACATAACATAAAGTAAATAACACCTGACACAAGATATTGGCTCTAGAAATGCTCCAAAGAGAAGGTAAAACTAGGGTGGGGATGACACCCACAAATCTTCACTACTGCAGTTGTAAAGTGTACCCAATGAAGGTTACAATTGTTTGATCATAAAATATGATCTACCCTATGAAAGGCCTACCATGTTAAAGGCTTACAAAGATTGTTAAGTCTCACCATGTTAAAGGATTTTAACACCCTACTTAAATTATGCCTTGTTAGATGATTTAAACTCACAATAAAGTAAGCACTTTGTTAAGAGATTTACAAGAGCCTGTCAAAACTCAAAAATCTATTAAGGCTACTCTATTACGATATTTACTATGTATCACATGTTAAAAAGACTTAGGACAATGGTCCTTTGGTTAGAACCTCTCTCCTAGATGTCATATCTTCTCTTTACTAATGTATGATTGATCCTTCTAATCAAATATGTCTCCTTTGTCCTCTCTCTACTCTATTTTGTTCTCCTCTATCTGATTCTACAATTCATTCCTTTCTTACAACCTCCTTATCCACCATGAATGCTCTCTCTACACTTAGCATTCATCCTTCTCCTCTCATACACACATGAAAACTCTTTAGGCTTTTCCCTTCTTAAGAAGACTTGGGTGAACTAGGGTTAGATTAGAACCAATGACTATGATTCATCTATATTGCTATTAATTTCATCCCTTTTTTTGATTGGTTATATGCTCTACATAGGGATACTCAATATACATTCATACTTTTCTAAAATCATAAAAAAAATCCTTAGGTCGGCCCTAAAATGGTTCACATAGAATTTTGTGCCATTACAAATACCTATATCAAAAACTGTTTACTCGACACCCAAAGGCTCTGGTGTTCGACACTCATTGTATCTTTAATACTATACCTCAACTTTTGAATGACTCAGCATCCATTTCTTACTTGACAACTAAATCACTGGACATGTATAGACTTTATTATCACTGGAGTGACTCAACACATACTATCTTCTCGACACTAACTAAGTATATTGTTTGGCATGCACTATTTGGCAATTGATGCTTGACATGCTTTTATCACTTGTCTCGCATTGATTGCTCGGCTTGCTTTGATCACTCCATATACACTATGTTTCTATTTGAATATGACTTAACTGTGTTGACACTCATTTGTTAAAATCAAAATGAGATCAACATAATTTTGAAGGATCTACTACAAGAACGAGCGGAGTTGACACAAATTTTATCTGATAATAAATTAGCAGTCATGGTTTTGAAGAATCATGTTTTTCACAAAAGGAGAAAGCACATTAATGTGGGATTTCATTTCAGTAAAGAGTTGGTGAACAATGGAGAAGTTCATCTTGATTATTGCAGATCTGAAAAGCAGTTAGTTGATATCTTCACTAAGGCATTACCAAAAGAGAGTTTTGAATATCTATGAGAGAATTTGGTAGTAATCAAAGTTGAAGAAATTAAAGAGGAATGAGAGCTGATGTAATTTCTTTGTATGCATCATTTCAATTGATAGTCTCTTCTATGCACCAAATAAGGAACTGAAATAACATGCACAAAATTTCATGCAATAGTTAAAGTGACAGTCAATAATATAAATTGGTTTGTAGTATCTAGAAACAGGAACTATTATTCACACAAACTCCACTCTCTAGTTCTTGAATGTTAGTTTTCAATAAAGCAAAAAACTTCCACTACTGTCCATTATTATTTCAAACAATTATATTGGAGTCTTAGATCGACTTCATGTAATCATGCATTTGATAAACTATTAGATATGTTAGCATAGTTTGTAGTGAGAGTATAGCAACATAGTTGTAGTTAATATTAGGTAGTCCTCAATAATAAAAATAGGAAATTGTAATGTGATTTAGTGAGAGAAGAAGATGAATAAAACTTTGAGTTCTTTATTTTCCATTCTATTGTAGCGACAGTAAGTGTTTCAGTATTTTTTATGAATTGATTAGTGTTGTAGCATATTTAATTGGTTGTTTTCTTTATTTAGTTTTTGTTGATTTCTAACATTTTTGCACAACTGACTCACTCGTTGCACACAACGTCTCCACATTACTGACAATTCCAAGGCAATGACAATTCAAAAGCGTTCAACCTAAAAAAAGGGAAAAATTGAACAGTGAAATAAAGCAAGGCTTACCAATTAGATGCACTGAAGATATAGCCAAATTTATTTGCACACGACTTAAGAGTTACTTTCTAGTGCTCAATCTTCTTCTTGTTGAAACTCCCCTTTCCTTCATGCGCAACAAATGCAGCTGTATAAGGAAAAATTCCTTGTCGAGGTAGTGAATTTTAAAAGGATCCACATTGCAAAAAATGGGAATAAAGTGACCCTTAGTCTCGAACATGAGAAAAAATGCATCTAGACACCAAGAAGACTTTACATATTGTGATGAGAATATAGAGATCTACACTCTGAAAGAGCAAATCACATTTTGTATAGAAGATTGAATGGAATATCTCAATTGTAATTATTTTTCATCAAGAAAGATCCAATATTCCTTTTTCTACAGGGCTTCACATAGTGTAAAAGACACAATTTGTTTCATGTCAGGCCTCGGTGGTTGATGAATGCATCAAAGACATTCTTGGAGGAAGAACTGGAACTAGTTAACATGATTTCCTTTTGAAGCTCACTGAAAGGACTTCTACTCTAAGATGAGGACAAGCTCAAACTAGTATGAGTTTTGATAGAAGTCATTATCTCAAAGATAAAATCTTTCATGGAGTGAAGTTATTCAAGTAAGAATGAATGCCAGAAAGACGACCTCTTCCCTTACAGTCAAATAACAAAATCAGCAGTGAATTTTTAGACAAGAACAACACCTAAATAACAAAAACCCTTTAGAATAGTAGGGAGCAGATCCAACAAAGAGTGTATGTCATTGCAAAGAGAGAGGAGGGAACCACCAATAAGAATTCATAGTGATAAGAATAATGGGTTGGGGAAAGTGTAGAAGAAGATGTGATTTTCTTTGGACTTGTTGACTTTGATTCAGGGCTCACATGGTGACTGGCAATTTTGGTTTTCCAACTTTCTATCTTTTTGACTAAGAAAAGACCACTCATTTAATGCAACAAATTCATTTGCATAAATTTTAGGCAAGGCTATTTAGCCACTAAATTGGTAAATCATTTCTAGGAGAATACTCAAATTTTGCAAATGTTATATGGCTTTCAATTTAGATATGCATAATTCTATTTAAGGGTTGAAAAAAAAATTGACCATCTTTTTGATAAAAATTATGTTTTAGTTTATGTTTTAGTCAATATTCTTAGATACTTTCTATTTTGTGTGAGTGTTCTTATTTCATTTTTTATATGTAAACTACATTCATTAGATGTAAAATACAATTACTTTAGGAAGTAGATTTTAAGTATTTTTAAGATAAAGTATATTATATAGTTTATAATTTTAGATATATTTATGAAATCTAAAAAGAACCATTTCTTCATATTTTAATTAGCAATGAGAGAAACAATGTGAGGAAGAATACCATTTTAGTTTTTTGATGAATTGCCCCTTCAATTTTTTGATGAATAATCCCTTATATTTATGAAATCTAAAAAGAACTGTTTCTTCAATTTTTTATTAGCCATGAGAGAAACAATGTAAGGAAGAAAGTCAATTTTTGAAACATAGGTTATTGGGAAAAAATATAGATGAATATTAGTAAAAGAAAAAAGTGTACACATTTACTTCTATGTGTGTTAGGACAAGTGAAGGCATACACATTTTCACCCAATAAGTTAGGTTTCAAATTCTTTGATCTCTTGTTCTTCTTCTATTAGATCCTTTCATCTAGAGGTTTACATTTTCCTATTCAATTTAATAAACTGCATGAAAAATAAGATTTTCCTTTGTGCCTCACATATTTTTAAAATATTACCCACGGAGTGAAATGATTTGATATGCTAGAAAACACTTGGGGACTTATGCTATTTCTCAAGATTTGACAATGCACTTCTTAAGATATGGCTTCATAATGTGCAATAAAAAAAAAAATCAACACTTGTCTCCTTAACTTACTGAAATTTGACTACTACCTTTTTTTCTAAGCTTGGATGCACAGACTTGCGAATGGGTTGGACTACTACATGGAGCTTAATCAATGAAACAACTCACCTACCCCAAGCTTCTAAGGTGTATTGAAATGGTTTTCATATCAACGACTTCTCTTTAGTCTCATCAAATGGATGCAAATTAAAGACTCAATACTAATCAAAGTTAAGTATTAATATACACCAACTTACCACACAAGACACTCTTACAATCCCTATGAAGCTAGTGGTCTAGATTTGTTCAAGTCATGCAAGTAAGCATCCACAACTACTTTCATTCAATCAAACTAAATCTCTTGATGCAAATTCTACTCTACTTTTATCTCAACCATTTAAAATGGGAATCAGCTTTGAAATAAAATCTATTCTAAATGGGGATGAGGTATCCATGCAATAACAAAAAAGTTATCATATATATCACCATACAAAATATACAACAACAATAAGTAGAGGAAATTTAGCATTATCTTTGCACCAATGTAACATCTCCCTTTAGAAATGAGAGACATGCAATGTGTATGTACAGAGCTCAATTATTGTGAACAATCAAGATTAAGCTAGAATCAAAGGCCCAAATTAAATCCTACAAAACCTAACTATGTTTCCACCTTACCAACCAATGAGATTCAAACATCTCAAAACAAACCAGTAGCAACATTCCATGAGGGCAACAACCAATCAAAAGACACCACAAATGCAGGGCCACTTAGGATTAGATATCTAGACAACTCATGAGAGACATCCCAAGGTCTACCTCTTGATGATATTTTTCTTCCCATGACTGAAATATATCAATCTTTTACTCAAAATATCTATGTTCACACTTCCTCTATTGATCCCTTGAAATTGAATGCAATTACAATGGTGTGTCAAATATTTGTAACTATGTCATGAACTAAAATACCAAGATGAGCAATATCATTCCTTGTCCTCTCCAAAACCTCCAATTTGTGAGCCAAACTAAATTGTTTTGCCTCTATGTTTACTTTCTCTTCCACCTTGATACCTTCCCTTTCACTAATAGTTTCTCAAGGGTATCCATCATAGCTCGTAAATGAGGTATAGTCTTTTCTCTAATAGGGTGAGACTCATTCCAAAGACTAATGAAAGCATGAAATTTATCACTAAGTACCATGAGTACCTGGAGCAAAAATTGTATTCCATGGTTTTAGCCCTTAGGAGCACCCTGCTTGGTTGTACTAGGGTGAGAGATTGATAGCATTGAAACATGATCCAATACCAATGTTTGTTGAATGAAAAGTGTGTTGTTAGATTGTATGGTTGCAGCCAATATCCTATGCACAATCCTTGTAATAATAAATAGACTTGAAAAGGAGGTGTCAATAAAAGATGAGTTATGAAGTTCCTAAGGAATACTAAAATAGTTTTAGAAAGTATAGTGAAAGTTTGACAATTTCTAGTTTTTTAATTTAGAAATCAAATCAAACAATTAGTTTCTAGAGCATAGTGAAAGTGTGACAAGTTCTAAATAGAGATAAATGAGGTGACCAATGAAAAATAAACAATATTCCTCTTGACATTCAAATCCTAACCAATTAAAAGGAAAATTATTTGAATTTCGAATAAACTTCAACATTTGCTAAATTTTATCCTATTCAGATTTTTATAATATAATTATTATATTACATTTTCACATTGTTTTATATTCTATATAAAATTTAAAATATAATTACAAAACTATATAAATTTCAGAATCTTTATATTTTAAAGATACGAAAAATTATTTCCCGGTATCTTAATAAACTCTTAAACCTATTCTATGAAATGCTTATTACAACATTTGGATTTGCCGATTTGATTTTGTTCCAATAGTCTCCTCCTTCCCTTATGCTCTCTGACAATCCATCGCAGTCAGTGAAGTACAACTTCTCTAACATTTTCAGCCGTTCCAATCCCTCCACTTTCTTTAATTTCAGGCAGTCCAGAATCTCAAATATCTGGAGGGATGGCATGGCTCCCTCCTCCACTTCAGGGAACTCCTCTAGTGAACGGAAATATGATATCTTCAAAATGCGGAGCACCGGAAACCCTCCCGACTTTCCAAACTCCTTTGGCATTCTTTGCATCTCACTCTCCCATAAATACAATTCTCTCAGATTTTTAAATTCACATATCCAACCTGGAACTACAAACCCGTATAAGCAAAGATATTCCAAATGTTTCATTGCTCTCATTTTCTCTGGGAAGCGCCCAAGCCCAAGCTGTGTCACCGAATTGTCTAACTCCAGATGACGCATATTCACCAGTTGCGCGAGGATCCCTTCTTCCGTCCTCTTCAACTCATGCTCAAGCCATAAGCGCCTCACTTCCTGAAGCTGAGTCATTTTCATCAAATCGTCTAACCTCATGAATCCGTCCTCTTCTATGGATAAGTGGAGCCACAACTGTGCTCGCAGTGTTCTCAAGTAGCGCAGCTTCGATATTCCCTTTGGCATGCGCCTAACATTACCGCATTCTAAATGCTGGAGACACTCGAGCTCACTTATCCATTCTGGTAACTCAGATGTGCTGACAGGGAGAGCAAGAAAGAAGAGGCTTCTCAGATGCCTGACGCACTCTGGTACAACAATAATCCCTGTCCTCCTTAGATTCAAACTTTCAGAAGAATCATCTTTCCGAGAGACGCTGGCAATGTAGAAATTCTCGTGTTGCTCAAATCAAGAACGTGCAGTCCTCTCATTGCGGCGAACAAGTTTTGTGGAATGATTCTAATCCCCCGAGTCTGAGACAGAGAGAGTGTACGGAGATACACAGGGCGGATTTCTGACATGGCCGAATCATCCAGATCTTTCTTGGCCACTAAAATCCGATGCCAGCCAGTGCCACCACTTGTATGTGAAGACACTTCTTCAACAGAGAAAACACATTTATCCTCTTTTGATATTTGTACGGCTAAGTCATGCAACAGATCATGAATTTTACAATACCTGTGTAAAAAACTCCTTCGAGGTATATCACTTTGGGGAGACTCATAGAGCTGAAGCAAACACAGCCGGGCGAGTTAATCTAACCAATCCCAAGCCACATCCCACTGGTCCTCCCCTGCTGGGATGAATCCTTCCCCTATCCACAGATTTATCAAATACTCTGCGTCTATCTCCTCATCTTCAGAAAAGAAGGAGAGATACGCAAAACATGGTTTAAGGTGTGCAGGCAAGGAGTCATAACTCAGTTTCAATATCTTCATGACAGCAAGGTGATCCGGGTCACCAATGGGAGTCACTACTTCTTCCAATTGGCGGCGCTTCAACTTCCATTGGCTGAGAAGAGTGGAGTTGGCCAGAGATGCTGCAATTGTTTTGACAGCAAGAGGTAAATTCCCACATTGCTTTACAATCTTTTGAGCTTCGACTTCCAGGTGCTGTGGCGCTGTGTTTTCCACTCTATTTGGAAATGCGTAGACACAAAACAGCCTCCAACTGTCTTCCTCTGACAAATTTTTCATCTCATAAATTTGAGCGCCTGAATTAAGAGCAACCCGCCTATCTCTTGTGGTAATCACGATTTTACAATCTGTATGAGCCGGCAGACCCAGTTTATCAATCAAAGAATGTTCAGTAGAAATCTCCCACAGATCATCCAGCACGATCAGGCACCTTTTTCCTTCGAGGCGATCTTGAATCATTTCAGCCGCTCTTTCTTCACGCACTCTCTCACTATCTAAACCTATATGGAAGGCTACATCATTTTGCAAATTCTTAAGAGAATAAGATTGAGAAACAGAGAGCCAAATAGAGTGATCATACTCTGTTTTTACGCCTTTGTAGACATTTTGAAGAAGAAATGTTTTTCCCGAGCCGCCCATACCAACGACGGCTATGACAGGAACTTGTGGATCTTGTAGTAACCCTTTTATGTCGTCAACTTTGGAATCTAAACCAACTGGGTGTGAATCTCTGGGTAGAAGACTTGATTTCTTCACCTCTACTGATTTACTTGTTGACGCTGCAGTATGAAGACCAACTTCGCCATGTGTTGGGACATTCAGCTTCTCAGCCTCTTGTTGCACAGCCAAGGCAATAGTTGTGCACAGCCTCTCCACGTTACTGGCAGTTTTATAACAGTGAGAATTCAAATCAATATAACGAGGGTAAAGAGGAAAGCACTGAAACATTGAATACAAAAGAGACTGAAAGCAAACAAACTAAACAGAGTAGGAAAAAAAAGGCCCAATCCTTACTCATCAGATGTGGTGAACTCGTAGCTGAAGGAGGTGGATAGAGGGGATCAAAGACAAACATGAATGCAATGATAAACATTCAAATCAATAAGCAAAACACAAAGACATCAAGTTGTGCTACAGCACTTCATACTCATTAACATATCTGAAATCTACTACAAATCCATAGAATGCTACAAGTCCTTAGAATGCTACAGCATTCCACCCACTCATGATTCACAATGAGAAACCCAAAATGAGCTCTACTGATCCACCATGATCAGATAAACATCTGATACTCAAATCTTTACATAATACCTCTATTTATAGAGGTCTGAGAACTCTCTAGAATATCAAACACATGTATTGCATGACATATAATATTAATATATATCAATTAATATATGCAACTACTGGTAGTTGAAGACTGATTCTGAAATGACCTTGGGCGGCTGTATGCGGCTGTTTGTCTGCTTTTAATGTGGACGGTGCTGAGTGTGGGTTGGACGGTGGACGGTTAACCAACCATAAGGTTGCCGACAGTTGATAGAAATTAATCCCTCCAACACTCCCCCTTAATTTCTGTCACTAATGCTACTGCATTTATATTGTTTTCCCTCATCATAATCACTTTGGGTTTTACGGCTTACCCCTAACCAATGCAATTCTGAAGTGGTTTCAAGCTCACCACGAACTTCTCAAACATTACACAAATGGTTTCAAGATCACCATAAACTTTGCATTCAAATGATTTACAAACCAAGCATTCATTGGTTCTACTGACCATGAATCATCACTACAGGGAAACTATCATCACTTTGGGCCTTTTTTTTTTTGTATTTGCATCAAACTAAATATTGAGTCCATATAAAAAGAAATCCATCTACCAAGATACATGGGTGCCCAACCGCTGTACTCGCCAGTTCTATAGGAATCCTTTTCAGATACATGGTTCATTAATATGTCAAACCAAAAAACTTTTAGGGTGTCAAGCACAACCGATAATGCACCCCATACATTCACATAGCCCATTAAAAAATCATCACTAATTCAATTTTAATCACTTAGTTGGGGGATATCAATGCAACCAACTTCTGTTACTTGACAACTATCAAGAACATCGTATCTTTCATAATTAGACAGACAAATTTTCACTTTCAATCTCAACACTTTTATCCAATCAGCACACACACAGACCTTAGAATTACTTTGAATCATGACAACTAGCTCACCACCAATCCAACCTACTTTCGCTTACTGCAACCACAACTAAGTTCAATAACTATTCTATAACATCAAACACACGTACTTAAACACAAAGACATAATAAACATTTCCATGATCAATATCTTCCATGCCTTGTGTATGCATTCTCTGGCACTCCCGCTTGCACAGAGATGCTCCACATGCTTCTAATTTATGACTTTGGCTTCCTTCTTTTCGTGACTTCTCTGTTTCTCATAGCAGTCTCTTGATTTGTTCTTCCCTTTCTTCTTATAGAAGATAACTTCAAATGCCATTGCCTGTTGGGCTATGATGTCACAACCTTAATGACAAATATTCAATGGCTGAAACTTTTCATTTGCCAAAAAACACTTCAAGATCATCGACCTCTCCATGATCTCCAAGATCATCTCCCATTAGCTCTGATACCACTTGAAGGAGGTGGATAGAGTGGATCAAAGACAAACATGAATGCAATGATAAACATTCAAATCAATAAGCAAAACACAAAGACATCAAGTTGTGCTACAACACTTCATACTCATTAACATATCTGAAATCTATTACAAATCAATAGAATGCTACAAGTCCTTAGAATGCTACAGCATTCCATCCACTCATGATTCACAATGAGAAACCCAAAATGGGCTCTACTGATCCACCATGATCAAATAAACATCTGATACTCAACTCTTTACATAATACCTCTATTTATAGAAGTCTGGGAACTCTCTAGAATATCAAACACATGTATTGCATGACATATAATATTAATATATATCAATTAATATATGCAACTACTGGTAGTTGAAGACTGATTCTGAAATGACCCTGGGCAGCTGTATGCGGCTGTTTGTCTGCTTTTAATGTGGACGGTGCTGAGTGTGGGCTGGACGGTGGACGGTTAACCAACCATAAGGCTGCCGACAGTTGATAGAAATTAATCCCTCCAACAGTAGCCAGAAATTAATCCCTCCAACAGTAGCCAGAGATGAGTGAAGAAGAATGGAGAGCTGCTTTCCACTGGTCAATCTTCTCCTTGCCGACTCTCCCCTTCTCTTCATGTTTGGCGAATGCAGCTGAATAAACTCCATTATCAGGGAAGCGCACGTCAGAAGGCTTGACATCGCAGAATATGGGAACAAAGAGAGCCCTGGTTTCCAACATGAGAAGCAGCTCATCTAGACACCAAGAAGACTCTGCATAGCGCGGTGAGAAGATGGCGAGCTGCACTCTGGAAGAATATATGGCATTTTGTATGGCAGAGTCGATTGGATCTCCCAATTGTAGCTCTTGATCATCAAGAAATGCCCAGCAACCCTTTTCCTCGAGCAAATCATAAAGTACAAAAGCCAGAGTGTCTTTGACGTCAGGGCCTCTGTGGTTGATGAATGCATCAAATACTTTTCTAGATACTGCGGGGGTTTCTCTCTGAAAATCAGAGAAAGAACGGTTGTGGGATGAAGAGAAAGACGCCATGGAGTAATCTACAGACCAAAGTAAGATAGAAAGTATTTAAGTGGCATAAAGTTGTCTTACTTTGGTCTGTAGATTACTCCATGGCGTCTTTCTCTTCATCCCACAACCGTTCTTAATTTAGATATGGGTAATTCTTTATTCCGAAAAAATAAATTGTCCTTTTGGTAAGAATTATGTTTTAGCCAATATTGATAGATACTATCTAAATTGCGTGCATATTCTTATTTCATCTTTGCATATGTAAACTATATTCACTAAATGTAAAATACAATTACTTTAGATAGTAGATTTTAAGATGTTTTTAAGATAAAGTATATTATACAGTTTATAATTTTTGATTTATTAATGAAATCTAAAAAGAATCATTTCTTCAATTTTTTATTAGACATGAGAGAAAAATGTAAGGAAGAAAATTAATTTTGTTTTTGTTTTGATGAATAGTCCCTTATGAAATCTAAAAAGAACCATTTCTTCAATATATTTATTAGTCATGAGAGAAAAATGTAAGGAAGATAATCAATTTTTGAAACATTGGTTATTGGGAAAAAAATATAGATGAATATAAGTAAATGAAAAAGTGTACACATTTACGTCTTTGTGTGTTAGGACAAGTGAAGGCATACACAGTTTTACCCAAAAAGGTAGATTTCAAACTCTTCAATCTCTTGTTCTATTTCTATTAGATCCTTTCATCTAGAGGTTTATGGTTTCCTATTCAATTTAATAAACTATATGAAAAATAAGATTGTCAATTTAATAAATTTCATGATCTTTGTATTTGATTGTGGTTGAGTGGGGAGAAAAATGAGGATCATCATAGTTTTGAGGCTAATGTTCATTTCCTTTTCCCAATTAATTGTCTAGTTAATGGTGCAAGGTGGTATTGAAGTCTCTTCTCATTACATTGGCATTACATTCCAACTAATCTAGAATTGTCACCCATTTGCAACTTTTGATCTCATTTTTTTGGCAACCTTGAAAATATTCTCTTCCTTACCTCAAAATAGATAATCATTTGCATTGGGCCAACAATCCTCTAGGGGTGGGATGTGGATGTGTCTATTCCCATGCACAATCTTGATTTTTACCCACAATATCAAAATTCTTCATCAATTCATAGAATCCTAACCCATAACATTCTAATTCCACATTGTCTAGCCACCTCCATAATAACCATCTTGTTTGTTAGTCTGTGTCTTGTAAAAGACAGAGACTAATGTTTTCATATGAAATAAAAAAGATTAATGTTGCTTCCACACTTCTTTGACTATAGAGAAAATAAAAATATCATCTGGTTTATACTACTTTAATGTCTCTAATTTCTATTTTATTGAAATTTCTTGCTTTCCTATTGGTTTCTGCCATTTTCCCAGTGGTTTTATTATTATTTCCATTTCTTTAAAAATAACTAAAAATTTAATGCTCATTTGTACTATAGTCGGTGCTCATTAATAATAGTATAATATTTTGTACAAAGAAACTCATCTACATTAGAGAAATAATTAATTAATTAATTACACGAAAGTCTGGTCAATAGCTGAAAATTACAGAAAAACATAGGGATATGTTTTATTGTCATTCTGATCACACTTGCAAATAAAAATTTATGTAGGGGATGTCTATTAACTATTGAATTTTTTTAGGGCATCGGTTAGACATGGCTCTATTTTTTTTTCTATGCACTAAATTTGTCCATGTAACTTTTATTAGCATTTAATTTATACAATAGTTTGTATAAATTTTAGTTATTTGTTTTTTTTCGCAGTCAATGATTACAATTGAAGTAATAACACCATTTAAATATAATCACCTACACAATCATTTATCAAATAAGTTTAAATTTGGTAGTAAAATAATTTAATATTTTTAGTTATAATTTTAACATTTTTTAATGCATTTAAAAAATATTTTTTTATATATAATATATTAAAATAATATTAAATAGATTTTAAATTTATAATAAATAGTACACAATTTTTAAATATATATTTACCGATAAAAAATAAAATAAAAATATTTATATTATATTTAATTTCATGTTTAGCATTATATGTTGCATATAATAACACATTAAATTTAAATTTAGAAAAGATTTTTTAGGAAATAAACTAAATATTAGAACAATAAAGATGATGACAATTTAAAAGTATTTTACCCTTTTAATAGATTTCATTTTATTTTTTATTTTATTTTTAAAATTTCACTCTATTTAGATTCAATTATTGTAACCATTATTAATGATTGAGCTTCATTATCTTCATGATTGAAAAGCTTTGTTTTAGTCATGTTTTATTTTCATTAAAATTTTACATTATATAACTAAAAATTAAACTTAAACTATATGGATAAATATGTAATTATTATACTTAATAATTAAAATATATAAAAATAACAATTAATAAATATTTAATCAAATGTACTATAATTTGAATTCTAATTAATGCATTACCTTAGATACAAGTGCTATGCATAGAATTCTTTTATTATCTACACACAAAAAATAATATTTTATTTCCCACAAAAGACAGGGACTTTATCTCCTCAAGAGCCCTTGTTGAATATTGAATTCACAAATGTGAACACTGAACGCTTTGATATTTCCTTGCAATTTCATTCCTTGATGCTTGCAAATGTGAATGGACCAAAGAAAAGCAGAAAAAAAGTAGATTCCATGTGGGACCAGATGACTCAGACTCCTCATTTTATCACTGAAGTGCCAATGTCAACATTTCAAAGAATTGTTTGGGCACTCTTAGAAATTAATTATTACAATTTAAGTGCTTTAATTTTGAACTTACACGGCTCTTTATTCATTTTTTGTGTTTTTATTGCCGAGTGGAAGTAGCCACAATGTCGTTTTCTATGCAGGACACAATGAATTTATTTTTCAAAATGATCGACATCCACCATGTGACTGATATCCATAAGAATTGTACGAATTGTGTAGAACTTATGCAAGCCCACATTATTATTATTATTTTCTGATAAAGTTTTCATTTATAAACTTGTAATTTTAACAAATGTCTCCAAAAGTCCGTTCTTTTTACATTGATGACTTGTTGAATATGAAATATTGAGCTTCCCATAAAATCTATCTTTTGCCTTCATCCTATCATTTCAATTTCAGTCCACACATTAAATTTTAGGATATTATTGCAATCATTTTTCTTTTGCTAGTATAAACAAGGATGCATAGCATCTAGTTCCTACCAATATAGAAATTGATTTATATTTTATAGTCAAAGTGTCACCTATTGTTATTACTGTATGAAGTATACACTTAAACTACAAGTTTGACTTTTGAAATTTTCATTTTATTTGCAATTGCAATAGTAAAATGGTTATTATGTAGTATATTTAACAAATATATATAAATGCAATAAATTAAAAAAATTGTGAATAAATTAAATGTCATTTTTTACATGTCTACCATGCCAAAAATGACATTGAGAGTAGCTTAACCAAAGTGAAAATGAGAGTATTTAGTGATGTTTTAGGTGTCACGAAATGAGGAACAAAATTACTACTAAATATCTAAAATAATACATTAAAAACATCAACTACTTTTAATAATATATTTATATTAAAATTTGACATTTTTTATAAACTTGCTTAACTATATGCTAATTTTATTTTTAAATAAATATATTATATTGCAAGTATAAATGTAATCAATTTTTTTTTGTAAAATGATTATTCACAGATCTATTTTCTTTCTATTAATTTAAACTTAAATTTTAGATTAAATTATAAAATATTTTGATAAAATCTAATAAAATTATTAAAATTAGATCTTAATTAAATTCTAAATAAATTAAATGAATAACCTAAAGGAACTGCTAATATTTTTTATTTTTTTAGAATCTATGCAAATATTCTAAGCAAGCTAATATAATGGATTTGTAATTTTTTAAAAAAAATTCCTTCAAGAAAAAAAAAAGGTTTGAAAATAAAAGGCATTCTTTTGGTAAATATCAAGAATTTGAAGATATTCATAAATATTGTCAATGGTTGGTACATATTTATGATTGGTACATATTTATTATTTTAATGTAGATAATTTTAATTTAAAAAAATTAGAAAGTTCTATATATTTATGTGAATATCATCTCTTATTAGAGTATTTGAAGATATTCATAGATGGTTGGTACATATTAATTATTTTAATTTAAATATTTTTAATTAAGAAATTGGAAAAGTTCTATGTATTTAATTGAATATCATCTCTTATTAAAGAATTTGAAGATATTCATAGACACTATCAGGTGGTTTGTACATATTTATTATTTTTATTTTAATGTCAAGTCACTTGTCATTTTCACAATATTGGAATACTTTTAAAGTGATTTTTTGTTTTTGTGAACAAAAAATTAGAAGTGAAACACTACTGTACCATACATTAGTCAATGAGATTGTAGATAAATAATTTATCTTGAATTTTGAAAAAACTAATATAAATTAAAACTATATAGTTTCAAAAAGTTCTTGAAAAATAAATTGTTTTGATTGGAGAATCAAATTAAAAAGTTGCATTCAATGAATGCTATAGTATCCTACCATGGTAGAAACTAATAAAGAATTTGTACTTTTTACTAGTAGAAATAAAGAATTTGTAGGTCTCAAGGTCTCAACATTTTATAAAGTACCTATTTTTTTATATTTATTAAACTAGATAATTATTATTTATTTATAAGTTCATTAGTTCATTAGTTAGTGTGGTAAATATTAAGGAGAAAAATCATTATTATCAATAAAAAGTAAGAGAAAATATGAAACAAGAGCATTATTAATACAAATATCATAATATAATTTAATTCTAGAGGAAGTGTCTAGAATTACATGAAGCGTATAGAATATATAAGACATTTGAAATTTATTATAAAATCTAATGGAAAAAAAAAAAGATCTAGAAGCTACATTAGTTGAAGGAAAGAAGAAGCAAAAATTTAGAAGCTACAATAGTTGAAGCAGAGAAGCCTCTACAATGGAAAGGGAAGAAACCCAAAAATAGAAAAAATGGGGTTGTTTCTAGGCCTTCTCATTGTTGGTTTAGAAATCTACATTATTATGATAATGGCACATTTCATTCCTTTTATATAGTCCAAGATGAATGACATTTTTTTGATCAATTGGGATTTTGCAGGCACCCAAATTAGTTGAATTTTGTTTCTTGCAGTTTTTGTCTATGTATTTTGTAGACTTTCTAATTGAGCGATTTCACATCCACATGAAATCTCATTTTCAAAGGAGCATGATAATTACAAGGACAACATAATAGTATATAAAGTAGGGGATTTATAAGGAAAACATGAATTGAGATCAACAAACTTGCTTACTCCCTTGCCCTGCCAATCTCCAATAGTTTTAATTGCAAACCTCCAGAAAAAATAAACATTGCACAATTAAAGAAAGTGATAATTATAACATCAAACAGTGTGCTTATAACTATGTGGTCCATGCCCAAACAATATTCCTTCTCACACAATCAACCCATGCTTATCCACAGTTCAAAGAAAAATTGTGCTAAAATAGTATGTGTACCCCTTGAAACCACAAAAACTATGTGAAAAACACCATCAATTATGCCATAAGAATGTATATTAACCCTTGTAGCATTTGAGCAACAAAAATTGTGGCACCATTTTTTTTTTTTAATGACTTCCTGACAATACTAAGTTGTAGCACAAATGCAACCCTCTGGCCCATCTATATAATACACCCATTCCATGACATCCATATTCATTTAGTATATCCTATGATCATGAGTCACAAACCATGTAAAAATGTACATGTACAATGTATGCATATTTTTAAAAAAACATGTATACTTGCCCTAGCCTATAGTCATCTACTTGTTCTCTTAACTTCCTTAAATTCCAATTATTATTTAAGATTCATTCTCTTAGGATCTTGTACAATAGTTTTCCAAACAACTAGAACTAAATCATTTTGATCGATAAGTCAAGGGATTTGTGATAGGAATATTCTAAGGTAGTGTAGGTAGATGATTCCCAATCCTTGAAATTCTCTACTTACACAAAGGTTAACCCTAATCACTTAGAGACAACTTGCCCATAGACCAACCTACCCATTTAAGCTTCCATACTAGTTTGTAACATCCTTCTAGGCCTCCCTAATGACTTATCTTGCAAGGGTTGGAGGCTCTTCCTAGTGTGTTTTGGAACTCATTATATCCATCTTTCACATTCCATTTATTAGCTTCCTATACGATCTATTCAAAACAAGAGAAAACTCCTTTCAGGCCTAATAGCCCCCAATTAGCCCTCCTAATGGATGAATACTAGACTTATGCAAATCTTTCCTTAACAAGTATCCAAACTAACTCTAGGTCAGAATACCCTTTTCAAAAACCTTCAAAATTCCTAAGGTCTTAGGTTCCCGAGTTACACTAGATGCCCTAACTCAAATTTTGAGCGTCTATTAGGGTTTGACAAAATTCTAGACTAGTCAAAAGTAAATTTGTTGTTTCACCCTCAATAGAAAATTTTAATACTTCTCCTTGCACCCATGATATCTTTAGTCTATGCTTTCTCCATCCATTACACCCATTCCATAAAAAAATGATTCAACCTTGCAAGAAAACTGCCTTCCTTGTTTCAATTTCTAGTTGAGAACAACCCAATCTCACCGAGGGCTTCCAAGGAAAGGGCTTGACCTTGTGCTTCCTGATCCACCCTTCCTATAATACAAAGTAAAATGTGGCTACTACAATTTCTCAAGGTTTTAGGGAATTCCAAACATGGGGAATGCTACTAGACATCATTTTGTAAAGTTTGCACCAGTATTGGCCAACAAACAGACAAATCACAAAAACATTCATTGCAATAACAACTAGATTGATAAAAACTTCAAACCAAAGAAAAAGAAAGTAATGAATATGTAGAAACCAAATCTAAAAACCAAAACACCAGATGTATCACATTTCTATCAAATCCATTCTATTTCTCTCAAAATTGTTAGCATTTTTCATGAATTCATTTGCATCTGTACTCCTCAAAACTTCAAACCACTACAATGGTGATTTAGAGGGCTTTAACATTTCATTTTCCATAAAAATAAACCAAAACCTACTCATGGATAACCTCCTTGTGATCTCTAACTACTTTTTCAACTTCTTGGACAAGAAAATTCCAAAATTCCAAAATTGTCAATGCACAAACTTTTACAATATTGATATTTTTTGCATTTTCACTCTTCCAACTTTTTAAAACTTACCAACATGACTCCAAATAAACTATGGAGGTTATTTAGACCATGTTTAGGTCAATACCACTCCTAACCACACTCCTATACCAACCTAGCCCTTGAAGACAATTTTTAGCACTTTTGGTACTTTTGGACCTAATTGACAACATTTTGACACCAAGTTGCCTATAGTGAATTATACTATTTTTCCACTTGAATAAGGACCTCATTATTCCTAAGTGCTAATCACCTATCCTAGGTGCTCCTACATGATACTCCCCCAATGAGTTGAAAGTCCTTCTAGGACGTTAAGGGGGAATGAGAATAGGATCAATGACATGACTCTTGAAGTCTCCTTCTACAACCCAAGTGGCTTCACTATCTAGCTTGCCCATCCATTTCACAAGATGTTTCATGAAGGTTTTTTTCCTAGTCACCTTATCCACCTTAGAGCTCAATATCTTCTTATCTTGCAACTTCCTTGTAGATGACCTTGGCAAGATAGCTAAAAAGTTTGGAAACTCTGTATCCCCTACTAGAATGGAAGGCAGAATAGGAACATTGTAGAGTTCCAAGTCTGCAACATTAAAATTAGTGGATAAACCCGTATCTATTGGAAAATCAACTTGATATGCATTGGCTCCATACTTGGCCAAAATCTTGCATGGTTGCACCTTCCTCATATGTAGCTTGTGAGAGTCCCCTTTGGACAATTTGTGCTTGTTAAGGTGAACCATGACATAACTCCAACTACAAATTGAACATCTCTCTTCCTTACATCAACCCATTACTTCATCTTTGTTAGGAATAAGATGTCTCAACCTTGGATAATTCCTATTCCTATTATTTGTTTTGTAAAATGTATTTCTTGCAAATAATGTTGACGTGTCAGCATCTTGAATTGTGTATAAGGAGATCATGGCTAAAACAACTATGACAAATTTCTATGACACATAAGAGCTATGTTAGGAAGATTCAATGACAGGTGAAGACATGTGGCAACTGATAAATTTGAGTATTGTATGGAGAATAGTAAAAACCCTAATACGATTACCTTTGGGAGTAGACCTAAAGTGAAGCATGTGTTATAAGCACTTTTAGGGTTGCGAAGAGATGTGATGCGAGAATGTGTATTGTTGGTACTATGAGTTGCTACTAGAGTCTTCTGTTGTCATTGTTGAACTTTCATTGCAAGTGTATTGTAACCTTGTGTTGAAGATAATACATTGTGCAGGTTCTAGAGGGGTGGGGTTGTTTTACTAAAAGGTTTTTCCCCACTGGAAAATCTTTGTGTTATGTGTTTCTTTCTCTATCTATTTTCTTTATGCTTGGTTGGCTGAAATATTTTTGTTGACATGATATTGAATTTGTAAGTGTAAAAGATTTTAATAGGATTTGCACCATACTTATCTTAAGAGATTAGTGTAGGAAGCTGTTTCCACACTTGAGTTTCCTTACAAGTGGTATCAGATCCTGATCAACTTTTGATCCTAGTTTTTGGGTAGGGTTTTTTGAGCTAATCTCAAGTTGAGTGGGAGTCTTGTGCAGAGCATCCTAAATCTTATTTGCAAATTAAGATGGTGATTTCATCATATGGAAGAATGGAGGTGGAGAAATTTAATGGCACTAATTTCGAGTTGTGGAAAATGAAGATGGAAGACATGTTGGAAGATTGTGACCTATGGGAAGTGACTTCAAGCACAACTATAGCTCAAAAAGATTGGGATATCAAAGATAATAAAGTTAAGTGTCTCATAAGACTCTGTTCAACCGATGCAGTTCTTCTAAATGTTCTAGATGAGAAAATTGCATATAGTTTGCGTGAAAGACTTGGGGCCGTGTATCAGACCAAATCTCTGGTGAACAAGTTGTTCTTGAGGAAGAAGTTATACTCTCTGGGAATGGTGGAAGGTGGATCCTTAATGGATCATTTAAATGCATTTAATCTACTAGCTACATAGTTGACATTAGTTGGTGTCAAGTTAGAGGAGGAGGATTGTTGCTACACACTTTTCTGTTCTTTACAGGATTCATTTGACCATCTTGTGATGGCTCTCAGAAGCATGTTAGTCACCTTCAAAATGGATGATGTGGTGTCTTTGCTACTATCAGAGGAGATGCGAAGAAAGGCTTTCATTTCAAAAAAAGAAGCCCTTGTTGTTCGTGGGAGATCCACTAAAAAAGGGAAGAAAAATGACAATAAGTTTGAAAATAAGGGTAGATCCCAATCTCGTGGGAAGTCAAAGACTTCCAATAAGTCCAAGGCAAAATGTTGGAACTGCGATAAATCTGGGCACTTCCATAAAGACTACAAAGAGCCAAAGAAGAAGAAGAAAGGTTCAAATTCAGCTTCAGAAAGATCTCAAGAAGATGGTGATGCATTCATCATAGCTTTGATAGCCCATGCATCTGATGATGTGTGGTTGGTTGACTTGGGTGCATCTTTTCACATGACCTCTCATTGAAATTGGTTCTCAAAATATGAAGAGTTCAATGGTGCAAAGGTGTACTTGGGTGATGATTCTCACCTAAAGATAGTTGGACATAGAAGGGTCAAGATCAATTTTCTTGATGAACGAGTAAAGGGAATCAATGGAGTTATGCACATTCCAAGTTTGGCATGAAACCTATTATCTATAAGTATGCTGAATGATCTAGGTGTGCAAGTTTTTTTTCAAAAGAAGGATGCAAGATGATGAGAGGATTGATAGTGCTTGCAAGGGGTACTAGGAGAGGTAACTTATTTTAGCTAGATGCATGTATTCCTCTATGTAATAGTTCTTCATCCTCACCATCTGAATGAGCAGTGAAGAATTTTGTGGTTATTGGTTCTGATGGCAATGCAAACACTTCGGAAGGTAAGCTTCCTGTAGAAAAGACAATGTTGTGGCATATGAGATTTGGTCACATTGGTGAAAAGGGTCTCAGAACCCTGAAAAATAAAAATCTTGTTGAGGGGTTAAATGATTGCAATCTCGAGTTTGACTTCTATGAACACTGTGTCTATGGTAAACAAAATCGTGTTTAATTTTACTCTAGTTCTCGCAAATCTTCTGATGTTTTGGATCTTATTCATTCTGATGTATTTGGTCTTGTAAAAGTTCCTTTAATCTCCAAGTCTATATTTTTTGTATCTTTCATAGATGATTATAGTAGAAGGACATGGATTTATTTCCTTAAAAGTAAGACACAAGTCTTTAGTCGATTCAAGGAATTTAAAGCCCTTGTAGAGAATCAGAGTTTGAAAAATTCTGTAGAGAACAAGGTATTGAGAGGCATAAGACAACTCCTTATAACCCACAAAAAAATGGAGTTGCAGAGAGAATGAACAGGACACTAATGGAGAAGGCTAGGAATATGCTTAGTGGAGCTGGTTTAGAACAAAGGTTTCTGGCCGAAGCTATGACCACTGCTTTCTATCTGGTTAACAGATCTCCTACATCAACCCTTGTTGGTAAGACACCCATGGAGGTGTGGTCTGGTAAGAAGCCTTCAATTAGACATCTTCGTGTGTTTGGTTGTGAAGCTTATGCACATGTTCCAAAGGAGAAAATATCTAAGTTGGAAAACAAAGCTGTTAAATGTATTTTCATTGGATACAGTGCTGGTGTGAAAGGATACAAGCGTTGGGATCCTGTGACTAGTAAGGTGTTGTATAGTAGAAATGTTATTTTTAGAGAGCTAACATATTCTCCTATTGTGCTACAACCAGATGAAAAAGAAAAGGAAAAAGATGTTGTTTAGTTGCCTCCTACCTCTAAGAAGACTGAATAGAGAGACCATGTTGAGTCTAATGATGAGGAGAGCTCTAGCAACTCTGATAGTTTAGAAGAAGAGGAAGAACAACCTCAACCACAGCCCTTGAGGAGATCCATGAGAGAAAGAAAGCAACTAGAAAGGTTTGGTTATTCTATGTTAGATTCCAATTGTGCTTTTTCTTTGATTACTAACACTGATGAGCCTAGATCTGTGAAAGAGGCTTTGGGCATGGAAGATGCAGGTTCCTAGATTGAGGCTATTAATGATGTGATGGCTTCATTAGAGAAAAAGAAAACTTGGGAACTTGTACCTTTTCCTAAAGGGAGAAAATCTGTTGGCTGTAAATGGGTGTTCAAGAAGAAATTCTGTACAGATGGCAGTGTTGAAAGGGACAAAGCTAGATTGGTTGCAAAGGGGTATTCACAGGTAGAGGGATAGATTATGGTAAAATATTCTCTCTTATTGTAAAGTTGGCATCCATTAGATTTTTGTTATCTCTTGTTGCACCATATGATTTAGAGATAGAATAGATGGATGTGAAGATAGCTTTCCTTCATGGTGATTTGAAGGAAGAGATTTATATGTCACAACCTGAGCACTACATTGGTAAAGGTAAAGAATACTTATTTTTTAGATTAAAGAAATCTCTATATGGTTTGAAGCAATCTCCTAGGCTGTGGTACCTTAAGTTTGATGCCTTTTTGTTGTCAATTGGATTTGTAAGATCAAAATTAGATCATTGTGTTTATTTTGGAGTTGAAAATGATCGCCTTCTTATTGTTACATTATATGTTGATGATATGTTGTTGTTTGGGAAGGGTAAGGGTATGATTTCTGATTTTAAATCTCAGTTGTCAGCACAGTTTGAGATGAAAGATCTTGGGGCAGCTAGGTACATCTTGGGTATGGAAATCAATAGAGACAGGTCTAACAAAAAACTTTGGTTGAGTTAGAGCAAGCATGTGAAGTCTGTGTTGGACAGGTTTAGCATGGTACTTTGTAAACCACTATGTGTTCCTATTTTTGTGGGAACAAAGTTATCTATAGATGATTGTCCAAAATCTCCTAGTGAGGTGGAGGACATGAGTACAGTACCTTATGCTAGTGCACTTGGTAGTCTTATGTATGCTATGGTCTATACTAGACCAGACATTGCCCAAGAAGTGGGAGTCCTGAGTTAGTTTATGGCTAATCCTAGATGGGCACATTGGGATACAGTTAAGCGAGTATTCAGATATTTGAGGGATACATCAGATTACTCCATATGTGATCATGGTAACTCTTCTGGATCTCTGCATTTAGTTTGTATTCGTGGGTTTGTGGATTCAGATTGGGTAGGTGATATTAACAACAAGAGATCCACCAATGCTTATGTGTTCACTATGTTTGGTGGTGCCATCAGTTGGATGAGCAAGCGAAAACTTGTTGTTGCTTTGTCCACTACAAAAGCTGAGTACATGGCTACTACTCATGCTTGTAAGGAAGCCATTTGGCTTAAGAGATTGTGTTTTGATGTTGGTGTTGATGCAGAATAGATTACTATTTGGTGTGATAGTTAGAGCGCTATTTGCCTTGCGAAGAATCCAACTTTCCATGCTAGAATGAAGCACATTGATGTGCAATTTCACTTTGTGAGAGATATGGTGGAAGATGGAAAGGTAAATTTGGAGAAGGTAGATACTATGAAGAATGTTGCAGATGCATTAATGAAACTAGTGGGCACTAAGAAGTTCAGATGGTGTTCAAAGTCTATGGACCTTTTGGCCTATAGCAGTTAGCTCCTGTTATGTTCCTGTTGCTCTTACAAGGTGTTTGACAAGTGGGAGAATGTTAGGAATAAGGTGTCTCAACCTTGGATAATTCCTATTCTTATTATTTGTTTTGTAAAATGTATTTCTTACAAATAATGTTGATGTGTTAGCATCTTGAATTGTGTATAAGGAGATCATGGCTAAAATGGCTATGACAGATTCCTATGACATGTAAGAGCTATGTCAAGAAGATTCAATGATAGGTGAAGACATGTGGCAAAATAAATTTGAGTACTGTACGAAGAATGGTAAAAACCCTAAAATGATCACCTTTGGGAGTAGCCCTAAAGTGAAGCGCATGTTATAAGCATTTTTAGGGTTGCAAAGAGATGCAATGTGAGAAAGTGTATTGTTGGTACTATGAGTTGCTACTGGAGTCTTCTGTTGTTACTGTTGAACTTGCATTGCAAGTGTATTGTAACCTTGTGTTGAAGATAATACATTGTGCAGGTTCTGGAGGGGTGGGGTTGTTTTACCGAAAGGTTTTTCCCCACCAAAAAATCTTTGTGTTATGTGTTTCTTTCTCTATCTATTTTATTTATGCTTGGTTGGCTAAAATATTGTTGTTTACATGATATTAAATTTGTAAGTGTAAAATATTTTAATAGGATTTGCATCATACTTCTCTTAAGAGATTAGTGTAGGAAGCTATTTTCGCACCTGAGTTTCCTTACAATCTTGATCGTATTCTACTCCAAGGTTTGTTTTACCATGTCATGAACTTCTTTGATGGAAAGAGAAAATTCTTCAACTACTCCATTGACCTCTGCACCTACCTTCATCTTTCTTAGTTCAAGAATGCCTCTACGATGTACTCCATAGGCCACTTCAAAAGGACTTTTTCTAGTGGTCTCATTTATAGTGTCATTGTATGCATACTCTACTTGAGAAATAATGTGATCCTAGATCTAACCATACTCTTTGGCCAAGCATCTCAAGAAGTTTCCTAGGCTCCTATTAACCACTTTTATCTGCCCATCTATTTGAGGATTGTAGGTAGATCGAAATGATAGTATTGTACCCAACTTGTGCCACAAAGTCTTCCAAAAGTGACTCATAAAATTAGTGTCTCTATCAGACACAATTCTAAGAGGAAGTCCATGTATCCTCACTACTTCCCTAAAGAATAAATTTGTAATAGCACATGCATCATGAGTGGTTTTACATGGCACAAAGTGAGCCATTTTACTAAACCTATCAACAATGACATAGACACTATCAAAACCCTGTTTGGTTTTTTAGGTAGTCCCACCATAAAGTCCATGCTTAGACATTCCTAAGGTCTTTGGGGAATAGGAAATGCCTGATATGGTCTTGCATTGGTGGAAACTCCCTTGGCTTTCTAACAAACCATGTAACATTCCACATACTTTTTCACATCCCTGCTTAAAGTAGGTTAGTAATAAAAACTCTGAACCATATCCACTAGCTTGTTCACTCCAAAATGACCACTTAAATCACCATTGTGCTTCTCTTAGATCAAATTTTCTCTGATGGATCTCCTTAGGACACATAACTGAGTGCCTTTGAACAAGAGGCCTTCCTGCAAGGTAAAATTAGAAAACTCATGATGGAAATGGTTAGTAAAATTAGTACAAACTTGATATGGCTTGGAAAACTCTAGATCATTAGGATATAGCTCTTTGTAGTTTTCAGTTCCCACACTCCTAATCTGCACTTCTTGAAGAATCAACAACCTGTGACTAAGTGCATCTATAGCTTTGTTTGTAGTGCATTTTCTATGCTTTATGGTGAATGTGAGTATGTCTAGGATCATGGTCAACCAAACTATGGTCTTAAGTGGCAGTGAAAAATCAACAAATCAAGGTTATGTCAACTTGACACATAATTTTAAAGTGGTTCTACACTTTATATAAAAAATTTGTAAGAAAATAATCTATAGGAAATTGAATTTAGTTTCTAAACTACTAGGCCTTATCTAGAGAAAAAAATATTTGATTGGTCAAAAGTTTGGATTTTAATGTAGTACTATGAGAATTTTGAAAATAAAAGTAGGTGTATGTATGAACACCTTAATCAAAATCAAATGATAATATTTTTTAATATAATTATAGGTATAAAAATTAGACTCATGCCTGGATGTGACACATATTTTTTGATACTTTTATTCCAAATAAATAATTAAATATGAATTTTCTACTATAACTTTTCTAGAATAAAAAATCTCCCATGTTTGACCACCTTAACTAATTGAAAACTTTACCAAATTAATTTTTTTCCTTATACTAGGTAAAGTATAGAATATGACGCCACTTTTGGATTTTAAAAATGTTATACCATTTGAAAGTTATAGCTATTTTTCAATTAGTATGTCAATCAACACTTTACAATCATCTTCATTAAAAATAAACTAATAAATACTTATCGAACTCAGGATTTGACAACAATTATATCGATGGAACCTTGAGAGTGTTATAAAAAAACCCTTTTTGTTTCACTGAATTTTGATGAAAATAATATTGTCAAATGGCTACTTGAAGTCTGAATGTCAGTGAAACCTTTCTCAAACACATTTTTTGAGTTAACCAAATAGGTTTGGTAAATACCAGGCCTAATTGGATACCTAATTTCAAATTGGGTATCCAATTATAGATCAGATACCTCATATGAAATCGGGTACTCAAAAGCTCCTGGTTTTCCAATTTTCAAAACTTTGGAGGGAAATCACCCACATTGGAAATTTTAGAGGGAAATGACCCATATTAGAGGGAAACAAAAATTTGGGAACTATGGGCATTAATATTATTATTATTACATATTATTATGATTATTATTATTAACTATTATTATTATATATGATTATGATTATGATTATGATTATTATTATTATATAGTACCAAAAACTCCTGATTTTCCAATTTTCAAAACTTTGGAGGGAAACCATCCACATTAAAATTTTTGGAGGGAAAGGAACCATATTAGAGGGAAATAAAAATTTTGGAAGTGTGGGCATTATTATTATTACATATGATTATGATTATTATGATTATTATTATTAAATATAATACAGTAATATATATATATATATATATATATATATATATATATATATATAATTATCATTATAACTAATTATAATATAGTAATATATATGGTTATTATTAAATATAGTATAGTAATAGATATAATTATTATTGTTATATAATCTAGTAATATATTATTATTATATTAAAATATACAGTATTATATTATTATTATTAAATATAATATTGTCATCAAATGCATCGAAAGGCCTCATAGGTTAACCTATGACCCTTTCTAAAGCATTCCAACAAAAGGGGTCATAGGTTAACTTATGACTGCTTTCGACGCTTTCCATGACAACATATGTCCCTAGGGGATCTAGGGCCCCTAAGGAAGGATTTGGTTGGTTCCAATGCATCAAAGGGGGACGCATTTCATGACAACATATGTCCCAAGGGGACCTAGGGCCCCTTAGGAATAATATGGTTGGTTCTAATGTGTCGAAAGGGGTCATAGGTCCTTTCGATGCATTTCATGACAACATATGTCCCTAGGACCTGTAGGGACCTATTTGGTTGGTTTCAATGCATCAAAAGGGATCACAAGTTAACTTATGACCCCTTTCAAGCATTTCATGACAACATATGTCCCTAGGTGCTCTAAGGCCCCTAGGGACCCATTTGGTTCACCTCAATGTGCCGAAAGAGGTCATAGGTTAACCTATGAACCCTCTTAACGCATATCATGACAACATATGTCCCTAGGGGCCCATTTGGTTGGTTCCAACACATTGAAAGGGGTCATAGGTTAACTTATGACCCCTCTCAATGCATTTCATGATGACATATCTCCCTAGTAGCCCTACAACCCCTAGGGATACATTTGGCTAGTTCAAATGCATCAAAAGGGATCATAGGTTAACCTATGACCCCTCTCAACACATTTCATGATAAAATATGTCACGAGGGCCCCTAGGGCCCCTAAGGAACGATTTGGTTGGTTCAAATGCATTGAGAAGGGTCATAGTTTAAACTATGACCCCTTTTGATGTATTTCATAACAACATATGTTCCTACAGGCCCTAGGACCGCTAAGGAACCATTTGGTTTGTTCAAATGCATTGAAAGGGGTCATAGGTTAATATATGACCCCTTTTGACTCATTTCATGACAACATATGTCCCTAGGGGCCATAGGGACCTTGGAGACCCATTTGGTTGTGTTGGGCATTCATTTTGCACGAGGTCAACGGAAGGAATCCATAGTGTAATTCCTCTCTTGAAAAGTAAATCTTTTTAAGGATCCACTCCAAGGTTTAGTATTTTTCTTGTGACATACCAAAATCTGCTCAGTAGAAGATAAATGTGAGTGTTCACAAGGAGGCCTTTGCTAGTTCTAAAAAATCTTTTACCTTGGAATCAAAGTAAAATCTATTCGCTATCTCAAAATATCACACCAAAAGAACAATATTTTTCTATTTTTCTATTTTTCAATAAATGCACCTCTAATAATGTAGCTACTATGAGGTCCTATTCTTACAAGGGATTAGCACAGAAAATAATGAAACTAAAAAAAATAACATTAAATCAAATGACTTTAAAATTGAAATTCTTAAACGTACATAAGCTACAGAATGCAACACGTTGCAAGTTAAACCTTCGAAAAAATTGGTAGGAAACCAATGAAAATAGGAGCAACGCTTCCTAGAATCTACTGATGCAATTGTCGGTGAGAATATTTAACAAATCGAATGATGTTTCACTCTTCATCAAATTGCAAGGCTACGAAAAGTGTGCTCATGTGAGACAAAAAGCTATGCAGACACAATAGGGTGATCTCTTCTCAAGCTTGTTACATCAACAAAATTCATATATCTGTAGCAAACACCAAAACTAAAAGATTGCACAACTAGAAACAATACAATAAACCTTTGGCTCAATCAAAATCTCATGAATAAAATCCACCAAACAATGACACATTCAGGCAAGAATAACTACACTCTGAATGCTAGCACCAAAAGCATAATTTTATTGCATAATAATGACAGCCTTTGTTACATTTTACAATGGGGTATTTATAAGAAATCATCTCCTCAATTTGTGTTGAGAGTGAGAGATATCTTGATGCAATAAAATGCTTTTAAAATATTAAAACAAACTAAATATATACAAACTGATAATCTAACTTGTTCTTAGAGGGACTCCATCCATATTTTATTCTATATTTGGATGCATGATCCCTTTACATGTCAAAAAAAATAAAAGCATGAGAGAGAAAGTAGGAGGAAGCCATCAGTCAAAGTAGAAATGCATGGAGACACCAAAAATAGAAGCTAGCCCTTCACTTGATGTGTGTCGGAGTTAACTTTCCATCAAAATGGCTCCTAATGCATGGAAAGTGCCATTTTTGGAACTAGCAGTCAACTATCGGTGTAGCTCTGAATTGCAGACTTGTGGAGCTATGAACCTATGGATCTATGGAGCTATGGACCTCAACTGGGTCAAAAATCTCAAAATTTTACTAAGTGTCAAAATTGAAATTCTGGCATTTGGGTTTTGTTCATCTTTATCCTAAAGATATGTTTGGATATTTGCCCTTGAATTTCTCAATAATCTCAGTAATCTTAGCAGCATCTAGAAGATCCAAAGCCTCATACTTGTCTTTGACCTTTTGTCTATAGTTGTCCACCTCAATTTGAGTTTTTGCAAAATCTTCGAGTTTGGTGTCCAACTCTAACAGTGCTTCCTCTGTCCTAAAGGCTTGTCTGATGTCTTCATCACTGGCTACTTCCTCTAAAGTTTTTCTAAAATTTTGCACAACTACCTCAACTACTAAAAGCTTCTCTCATTCTTCATCTTCAAAAATGTTCAAGCATGCATCACTGTACAACTTTTCTGCTTCCAAAATTTGCTCTTGGGCTTGGTCCTTGAGCCTATGTATCTCATCATGCAATGTTTCCATCACTTTATTTCCATCTGCAATCTTTTCTATCTAATCATCTATCATGTCTAACTCTTCTCCGGTATATACATCAATTAGAATGTGGTACCTTTGCCCTTTTATGGCTTGTAGAGGTTGTAAATCCTTGCTCCATACCTGTACCTCATCCATAATACTGAAGTCCTACCTCAAAATTGCCACGATCTTGTCAACATTTTCTTGTGTAGCATGCAACAACTTCAGACTTCCTGTGATTATAGTAACACCCCTATCCTCAAGGCTATCTTGCCAATCTTGACAAGCTCTCAAAAATGGACTAAGTCGTACACTTTCCTCTTCTCTAAGAATGGTATTCAAAGTCTCCTCAGGGCATTTAGAATCAAGAGGACTAATAACTTCAGCTATATATCCCTTTAAGATCTCAACTTGCCTTTGAAGTGTTTTGATTTCAACCTCATCCTGTTCCATATGGATGAGAACCTCCTTGACTCCCATAGTCTTTATCGGTAAGTATCTCGTGTAGGCTTTCCTATCATGATATCTTTCATTTTATAGTTCTGAAGGCTAATAGCTTCTTCATTTGTACCTTTTGGAGGGTGAGCCACTTGTGCAAATAAGTTCTAGTTTCAGGTAGTAGTAATGAACACAAATGGCATTGCATCATGTAATGGAGTGTCAAGCTTGTTTAAAATCTTTGCAATGTCACAAATATCATCCTCTGAAGCATGGAATTGATGCTTGGCACTTCTCATTATCTATTTTTGAAACCATCTTGGGATATGTCTTTCTATAACCTTGGCTTTGGATGATGAAGGGATGTGTTCAACTACCTCCTTCCCTCTGTCACTCTTTCTTGTAGTCTCCTATTGTGAGGATTCTTCTTCTGTAGTCTCAATTTCTGTAGATCTCATAGTTTGATCCTCAACTTCCTGAGAAGGTTGTTGTATACATTCTACTATATTTTCCTCTTTTGATGGCTCATCAGTAACCCTTGGTTTTGGTTCTCCTTGTAATGATGATTCCTTTTGAACATGTTCCTCTGAACTCGGAGGTGGAGGTGTCACTGAAACCTTATCTACCATCGTATCCTGAGGTGAAGATGGGGGAGTGAGATGAGGAACTTGTGTCTCAGGTGGCATCTATGTCCAATCTTGTTGTTTAAGTTCACCTGTAGGAGTATCTCTAATCTTATCTTTAACCAATTCTATACCCACTAGCATAAAATCAAAATCTAGGATGGAGAGAACATCATCACCTCGCTCCCTTTTCTCATTCACCCATTGTTGTACTTTGCCTTCTGAAGAAGAGTGTTCTACCATTTCAGATTGGGTGGGTGGTGGGGTATTTTTGACAATCTTCCTTCTTTCCAATTCTATAGCTTTGGCCAGTCGAGTTCTTCTTTGTAGAGGCACTTGCTTCTCCTCTTCATCTGACTTTGTTTCCCCCTCATCTGATTCTTCCTTGGGAATGGTTTCAAGAATAGACAGATTAGGCACTAATCTTTTATGAACTCTTTTCCTCTTGTTCATTCTAACCTTGATCCTCTTTTGTTTTTGTGGAGCCATAGGAGAAACAGGCTCTTCATGCATCGAATGAATGGATGTCTCTAGAATTTCTCCCTCTTCTTGTTGACTTGACAAAATAGGAGGCAATGGAAAATCAACTTGGATATGAGAAATTCCAGAGTCTTGGGGCTCCTAGGGAGTAGATTCCTATCATTGCAAAGGGTCCTCTTCTTCAACATGCTCTGCCTGAATCCTCTAAGGAGAGGCTCTCTTCCTCTTTTCCTTCTTCTTCTCTAAAGGATGGTAGTACCCCATTGGACAATCAAGCTAGTAGACTATTTCTGGCCTGATAGGAGATTGGAGTGCAAAGATAGGAACTATGAATCTCTTACCATTTACCCTTTCTAGGTGAGCATGTGCATGGAATATAACTGTATCTAGAATTGGATCAAGTGGAAAGGCTTTCTTGATCAAACTCTTTGTCATTCTGATGACATGTCTCACTCGATGATTAATATCATCTCCTTCCTCTCTATCAATTTCTACATTTTGGATGGGCCTCTCACCAACTTTATCTATATTGAATAAGGAATCTAGTAGCTCCTGTGAGTCTTGTAGCCTTATCTCATCAAGGATCATAAAATGGAGAGCCTTTTCTACTACATACAAAGTCATTCTACAATAGTCTCTAATATGCACATCATAGTCATTTGTGGCATTCATCCAATGATCTTCAATGACATCTTCATTATAGAATTCTTTTCTTGCTAGGTTTTCCGCTTTACCAACATTGTCAAAGAATGGTAAGGGAGAGTTATATTCTTCAAGAGGATAATTCTCCCATTCCCACTCAAAAGTCTAGATATCCTATTTTCTCTTTACCTGGTATGCTCCTACTACAAAAGGTCATTCCCAACAAGGCCTCTATTGTCTTTTGATCCTCTCATAAGCTGACTTAATTTTTTGAGATATTTCCATCAAAACTAACTTGTCACTTGGGTATCTTGAGAGCTTCTTTGGAGGGATGGATGCACCACCAACCCGAATGTATGTGAATGTCTAGAATTGGATAAAATATGCACTGAGAGCTATGATCTGCATCTTGGCCTCATTAGACAATCACTTCCCATAATCCCCTTTGATGAATTGAATGATGGCAAAGATGAAGGCATCATTCACAATTTTGTACTCCTTGCTTTGCAGTGAGAGCTTCTTCTTCACTAGTTGAGGATAGACTATATACGGCCATGCATTAGGATCCTCCATACTGCCCTACTTGTACAACTTGGGATAGTTGGTTACCCTTGCTGCAAGTAGATATACCATATAAGAAGTCATATAGAACTTCTTCTTGTCCTTTACTATCCGCAATTGGTCACACAAGTTCTCGCTAAGTTTGATGGCCCAATCCAATGGCATCTTTGCATGTCTAATGGTCTCAATGAAGTTGACCATGAATGGAGAGAGGTGACCTGCTGCAGGCAATCCCATAACTCTGCTCAAGAGAATGATTGAATATCCAATATCATCCTTCATGTATCCTCAAGTCATATTAACTTTTCTGATTGTCTTCCCTTGAGGTGGTTTCTCAATGAAGTATGAGGAATATATGATGTTGATGACCTCTTGGTAATGATCCTTATGCCACCTCTCAGTTGCTTCATATGAAAGCCTAATGAATTGATTGGCTCTAGGTAGATCAAAAACCCTCTCGATATTATTAGGTCATAGATCCAAGACCACTTCCCTAGTGATTCTCTTTACCACCCTTTCATCAAGAACAAAATGCTGAGATAGGTTCATAATCAATTCAACTGACTACATGGTCCCGAGATGTGATGCTACTTTTACTAATTCAAAACAAATTAGGGCAGATCTCAAGGATGACCTTTCAGTTGGATTGTTACAAACTCTTAAGAACTCTCTCAAGTCTATGTGTCCCAATTCTGTGTCTTTGATCTTAGAGTACTCATCGTGTAACTATGATTTTGGGGTTATGCCTTGGAACTTGTACACAATTGGTTTTGTTGCTGATCTGAATGTGGACACCATCTAATTATATTACCTGCACGTCAAAGGAAAAAAGAAAAACATGATTGATTATTGGATATTAAAAAATATATTAAAAAAAGAAAAACAAAAGTCCCCCTAGGGAACTTATTTATTTGTTTTTTATTTTTTATTTTATTTTTTTATTTTTATTTTTTATTTTTTATTTTTTTAAATATATTTCTCTTTTTTTTTTTAAGGTTTGATGGAGTGTGCACGCACCACACATGGTGATGAGGGCATTTGCACGCGTTGCTCATGTGGGGGGCGGGCGCCGCCCATGCTCCCCAAAAGCTATGCGGCTTGGCATGGATGTCACGATGGCATAGCGCGTGCACCCCAAAAGGTGCGCGATTGTAGCAACGTGTGCCCAAAGGGCACAACCGCAAGGGCCACTCGTGTGCACACCCAAAAGGGCACGACGAGCAATGCCGCAGTAGCACGCTGCTCGCGCGCAAGGTGCAGGGCAGGGTGTGCGGTGTTTGAAAAAAGGGGGGAGTATTTTACCTCTCCCTCCTTGCTCTTTGGACAAAAAAATGAGTAAGGAAGAAGGGATGGGAGGGTTTTTATAACCCTCTCTCCCTTTTGCAAGCATGCCACACCTCAATGTACGCACGTGCTAGATGATGCATTTTTTTTTATTTTAAATTTTTTTTAGAATCTAAAATTTCTAACTAAAATTTCTTCTCCTAACTCTTGATAAATGAGTCTGGGAGTCAAAAAAAAGTAGGGGGTCCCAATTCCTATTGAGGAATGGGGCATGTGTTGTGGACACCACAACAGTTGGTTCAAGTCCATTGAAAGGGGTAATAGGTTAACCTATGACACCTTTCCATGTATTTCATGACAACATATGTCCCTAGGGGCCCTAGGACCCCTAGGGACCAATTTGGTTGCTTCCAATGCATCAAAATGAGTAATAGGTTAACCTATGATCCCTTTTGATGCATTTCATGACAATATATGTCCCTAGGAGCCCTAGGGCCCCTATGGACTCATTTGGTTGGTTACAACATGATGAGAGGAGTCATAGGTTAACCTATGACCCCTTTCAATACATTTCATGACAAAATTTGTCACTAGGGGCCCTAGGACCCCTAGGGACTCATTTAGTTGGTTCTACTATGTCGAAATAGGTCATAGGTTAACCTATGACCCCTATCAATGCATTTCATAACAACATATCTACCTAAGGGCCCTAGGGCCCCTAAGGACCCATTTGGTTGGTTCCAATGTGTCAAAAGGGGTCATAGGTTAACCGAAGACCCCTCTCGATGCATTTCATGACAACATATGTCACTATGGGCCCTAGTGACCCCTTTTAATGTATTTGAACCAACCAAATGTGTCCCTAGGGGCTCCAAGGCCCATAGGGACATATGTTGTCATGAAATACATCAAGAGCATTCATAAGTTAACCTATGACCCCTATCAACACATTGGAACCAACCAAATCGGACCCTAGGGGCCCTAGAGACATATGTTGTCATGAAATGCTTCGAGAGGGATCATAGGTTAACTTATGAATGTTTTCAATGAATTGAAACCAACTAAATGGGTCCCTAGGAGCCCTAAGGATCTTAGGGACATATTTTGTCATGAAATGCATTGAAATGGGTCATAGGTGACCCCTTTTGACACATTAGAACCAAACAAATGGTCCTAGGGCCCCTAGGCAAATATGTTGTCATGAGATTTAATTAAAGTGGTCATAGGTGAACCTATGACCATCACTTATGACCCATTTTGACACATACAAACCAACCAAATGGATCCCTAGGGGCCCTAGGGTCCCTAGGGAAATACGTTATCATGAAATGCATCAAAAGGGGTCATAGGTTAACCTATGATCCCTTTTGATGCATTCAAACCAACCAATCAAGTCCCTATGGGCCCTAGTGCCACTAGGCACATATGTTATCCTAAAATGCATTGAAAGGGGTCATAGGTTAACCGATGACTCCTTTTGATGCATTCCAACCAACTAAATGGGTCCCTAGGGGCCCTAGCACCCCTAGGGACAAATGTTTTCTTGAAATGTGTCAAAAGGGTTCATAGTTTAACCTATGACTACTTTCAACACATTCAAACCAATCAAATGCATCCTTAGGGGCCCTAGGGTCCCTAGGGACTTATGTTGTCATCAAATGCATTGAGAGGGGTCATAAGATAACTTATGACCTCTTTTGATGCATTGAAACAACCAAATTGGTCCCTAAGGGCCCTAGGGATCCTAGGGACATATGATGTCATAAAATCTATCAAGAAGGACCATAGGTTAACCTATGACCCCTTTCGACACATTGGAACCAACCAAATGGATCCTAGGGGCCCTAGAGCCCCTAGAGGCATATCTTGTCATGAAATGCATCGAGAGGATTCATAGGTTAACCTATGATCCCTTTCGATGCATTAAAATGAACCAAATGGCTCCCTAGGGGCCCTAGGGACCCTTAGGACATATGTTGTCATGAAATGTGTCGAGATGCATCATAGGTTAACCTATTACCTCTCTCAATGCATTGGAACCAACTAAATAGTTTTGTAGAGGCCTTAGAGGCCCTAGGGACATATGTTGTCATAAAATGCATCGAAAAGGGTCATAGGTTAACCTTTGACCCCTTTCAACGCATTTTAATCAACCAAATGGGTCCTTAGGAGTCCAAGGGCCCCTAAGGACATATGCTGTCATGAAGTGTGTCAAAAGGGGTCATAAGTTAACTTATGACCCCTTTTCATGTATTTGAAACTAACCAAAAGGGCCCCTAGGTACATATGTTGTCATGAAATGTGTTAAGCTATGACTCTTTTCAACATATTTGAACCAACCAATTTAGTTCCTAGGGGCCCTAAGGCCCCTAGGGACATATGTTGTTATGAAATGTGTTGAGAGGGGTCATACATTAACATACAATGCCTTTTGACACATTTGAACCAACCAAATGGGTCCCTAGGGGCCATAGGGCCCCTATGAACATTTGTTGTCATAAAATACATTGAGAGCTGTAATACATTAACTTAGGACCCCTTTCAACACATTAGAACCAACCAAATCCATCCCTAGGGGCCCTGGGACTGATAGGGACATATGTTGTCATGAAATCTATCGAAAGGGATCATAAGTTAACCTATGACCCCTTTCAATGTATTACAACCAACCAAATGGGTCCCTAGGGGTCCTAGGGCCCCTAGGGACATAAGTTGTCATGAAATGCATCAAAAGCCTATGACTCCATTTGACACATTAGAACTAACCAAATGGGTCCCTAAGGGCCCTAGGGCTTGTAGGGATATATTTTTTCATGAAATGTGTCAAGACAGGTCATGGGTTAACCTATGACCCCTTTCAATGCATTGAAACCAACCAAATGGGTCCCTAAATCGCTAGGGACATATGTTGTCATCAAATGCATTGAGAGGGGTCATAGGTTAACCTATGAGCCCTTTCGACCCATTCAAACTAACCAAATTGGTTTGTAGGGGCCCTAGGGGTTGTACGGACATATGTTGTCATGAAATGCATCGAGAGGGGTCATAGGTTAACCTATGACCCCTTTTGACACATCCAAACCAAACAAATTGGTCCCTAGGGCACCCTGGCAAATTTGTTGTCATGAAATACATCGAGAGAGATCATAGGTTATCATATGACCCCTTTTGATGCATTTGAAAAAACCAAATTGATCCATAGGGCCCCTAGGGCCCCTAGGGACATATGTTGTCATGAAATGTGTCAAGCGGGGTCATAGGTTAACCTAAAACCAAATCGATCTATAGGGCCCCTAAGGCCCCTAGGGACATATATTGTCATGAAATACGTTAAGAGGGGTCATAGGTTAACCTATGACACCTTTCAATGCATTCAAACCAACCAAATGGGTCCCCAGGGACATATGTTGTCATGAGTTGTCATGAAATGCATCAAGAAGGGTCATAACTTAACCTATGAACCCTTTTGATGTATTGGAACCAACCAAATGAGTCTCTAGGGGCCCTAGGGCCCCTAGAGAAATATGTTGTCATGAAATGCATCAAGAGGGGTCATAGGTTAACCTATGACTCCTTTTGACACATTCAAACCAACAAAATTAGTCCCTAGGGATATATGTTGTCATGAAATGCATGGAGACGGGTCATAGGTTAATCTATGACCTAGGGCCGGTAGGGACATATGTTGTCATGAAATGCATTAAGAGGGGCCATACTTTAACCCATAACCCCTTTTGATGCATTGGACCCAACCAAATGCGTCCCTAGGGGCCATAGGGCCCCTAGGGACGTATATTATCATAAAATGCATCAAGAGGGATCATAGGTTAACCTATGACCCCTTTAAATGTATTCAAACCAACCAAATCATTCCCTAGGGGCCCTAGGGCCCCTAGGGACATATGTTGTCATGAAATATATCAAAAAGCTATGACCCATTTCGATGCATTAGAACTAACCAAATGGGGCCTCTAGGGGCATATGTTGTCATGAAATGCATCAAGAGGGGTCATAGGTTAACCTATGACCCCTCTCGACATATTGAATCTAACCAAATGGGTCCCTTGGGGCCCTAGGGCCCCTAAGGACATATGTTGTCATGAAATGCACCAAAAGTGGTGATAGGTTAACCTATGACCCCTTTCAACACATTGGAACCAACCAAATGGGTCCCTAAGGGTCCTAGGACCCCTAGGGATATATGCTATCATGAAATGATTCAAAAAGGTTTAGAGGTTAACCTATGACCCCTTTTAATGTGTTCGAACCAACCAAATAGGGACACATGCTATCTTGAAACGCGTCCAAAGGGTTCTTGAAAGGGGGCATAGGTTGACCCTTTTTGATGCATTGGAACCAACCAAATCTGTCCCTATGGGCCTTAGAGCCCACAAGTACATATGATGTCATGAAATTTCTCGAGAGGGGTCATAGATTAACCTATGATCCCTCTTGGCACATTTGAATTAACCAAATTGTCCCCTAGCAGCCTATGGCCCCTAGGGACATATGCTTTCATGAAATGCATCTAGAGGGGTCATAGGTTAACCTATGACCATGTTAGACACATTAGAACTAGCCAGATGGGTCCCTAGGGGCCCTAGTGCCCTTAGCAACATATGTTGTCATGAAATGTATTGAGAGGGGTCATAGGTTAACCTATAACCCCTTTTGACACATTGGAACCAACAAAATGGGTCCCTATGGGCCTTAGGCCTCCTAGGGGCATATTTTGTCATAAAATGTGTCGACAAGACTTTCAATGCATTGGGACCAACCAAATGGGTCCCTAGGGGTCCAAGGTCCCCTAGGGACATATGTTTTCTTAAAATGTGTTGAAAGGGATCATAGGTTAATCTATCTCCCCTTTCAATGCATTGGAACCTACCAAATGGGTCCCTAGGGGTCCTAGGGCCCCTTGGGACATATGTTGTCATGAAATATGTCGAAAGGGGTCATAAGTTAACCTATGACCCCTTTTGACACATTTCATGACAACATATATCCGTAGGGGCCCTAGGGACATATTTTTTCATGAAATTACTATATTATATTTAATAATAATAGTAAAAATATAATAATATAATATAATAATCATATATTAATCATATATAATAATCAAATTTATTCACATTGGCCAAAAATTTTTTTCAGTTCCCTCCAAAATTTGAGCATCAATTTTGGTTATCCGATCTCATATCAGGTATCCAATATCATATCAGATACTCGATATGAGATCGGAAACCTAAAATACTGGCATGCTTTTCCCAACATATTCCCTATCACTACAAACCTGACAATCACTTTTTCATGCACCATTTTCATGGATATGGAGAAAACTATTTTTTTGGAGCCCATATGATCAAAAAAGTTTCTATAATATATGATTAGGTGTTCGATATTTTTTTATGAATGGGGAGTTGTAGTCGTCAAAAGGCTAAATGCAAAAGGAAGGTATCGAATGAAGACATTATTGCATATAGGGAAAGGGACAAGCTAAATCACTAAAGGAAGAGACAAGGTATGTTAAATGTGAGTCAAGTTGATGATGTATTGATTGAAGGTGAAATCATAGAGTTAGATAATGAATATGTGCAATTGGAGAATGAAAATGTACCAATTGAGAATGATAATACCAAGATTGAAAATTTGAAGAATGAAATGTTACTAGGTCATAATGTAAATTGCATGATTGACCATGTCAGAAGTGACAATGCATAGGAACATTACATATCTCCTAATTATAATCAACATGAAGGTTCTAGAACACCAAAATAGATAATTGAAATTGATAAAACAATTATTACAAATTTGGAAGGGAAAAAATTAGAAAAAACCATTCGATTATGGGCTTCAATACTACATAAGATATTTTTTGACAACAAGATAGTGGTGGAGTAATGTCAACTTTTTATGGACTTATTAAAGATAAAAAAGATGAGACCTATTCTTTCCAATTTAAATATTCATGTTAATACAAAATTGGAAAGAAATTCCATTATTGTGAAGAATCTTTTCAGTGCTCTCAATAGAATTGGGAAAAATAGCAGGTAGAAGGATAAGAGATCTACTCGAAGGGTTATTACAACCTCTTTGGTAAGTCATCATTTGAGAAAGGGTAGATATATGAGACAAAATTGTATTGACTTGAACCTAAATGATACTACTTTAAGAAGAGCACTTAGTAGAGGAGAGAGAATTGATGATCCTCTTCAAAATGAAACATAGGATTTTGGTGGGATACTTCCACATTTTGATAAGAAGCTATCTGATGATGTGAAAGAATAAATTACATAATTTTGGCACTCTATCTCAAGAGTATCACCCAATGATAATGACATGTTAAAGTTGAGAATTGGCATCAAAGACCACATGCCAAATCCTAAACATTATTTGGAGGTAATTCAAACTATGTTATTCAAACAATTTGGAGAGAGTCATCCAAGATTTCATATATCACAAAGGGCTTTTGAATCTTTGAAGCCATTTTATTATGTGCCACTTAAAATTTGAAATACATGTTGTTGCAAATATCATGTCAAATTTTCTATGCACCATGAACTATTACACTCCATCCATTCTAATTTGCATAATAAAGAAATGTTGGAGACTAGTGGTGCTAGTGGTCTTCCAAAATCATCAAGAGACTTGCTAGATCAATTTTTATGTCATAGAATTGATGGTTATTTCTTTTATAGAAATTCTTTCTTAAATGAGAAGTGTTCGGAATATGGTGGCTTATCCAAGTTTGACACATATTTCCATGAGGGGTGCAAATAAAATATTGGGAAAAAAAGAAAAAAAATGGTATACGAAACAAAGAAATACACATTGAAGAGTGGGGGTGAGGGCTCTAGATGTGAATTGGTTGCAAAAAAAAAAAGTGTGGCTAGTTTAATTTCATATTTCAAGACAAATCTATGCAAGACATAGTCATAGGTCTCAGTGGTTGGATGAACAATTTAGAATATGCAAGGAGACTTTTCCCATTGGCATTATTATATCAGTTGTTGACTTTGCTGAAATCTACACATTGTAGCCTCAAAATGACACACAATCTAAGTATTAAAACTCTATTTAGATTGCTATTTTTGTCAACATAACATATAGACATGACCCTAATAGTGTGGAAGATAATTGAAAGATTATTAGAGAGTACCTTTTTTATATGAGTGATGATAGATCTCACTCTTACGAGTTTGTGCAACATTGTTTCAAGAATTATTTTGAATTCTTATATGAGCATGGAATTTCTATGGATAGACATATCATTTGGTTAGATAATTGTATAGTTAAATTAAAGAATGCTTACATGTTTTATTGGTTGTGTAGGATGTACATAGAGATGGGGATGTCTCATATTTAGAGTTTTTTTGAGTCTGGCCATGGGAAAAGGGAACATGATGGAGTAGGGGCATGTGTGAAGAGAGCTCTAGTTAAAGAGCAATTAAAGATTTTAGGAGTAGAGCTTCTTGATGCTCTTAGCATTGTTGATTGGTAAAGAAATAATGTTTTTTACTTAATACTAACCCTAGTGACACCCTTGTTCTAGCTATAGAGATCCTCCATTGTCTGCAGCCACCCTGTACTAAAGAGTCTCCAAGGTGCTCTAAGTTTGTGTCAAGGTCAATCCTTTGAGGGACTTAAATCGAAGCTTGTGGGCACTATCAATGAAATGATGAATGATACAAAATGTTCATGCCAAGGCCTAAAATAACCTATCTCATTTCAGGGATATCACATTCCATTTGGATTCGGTACAATGATATTGGTAGATGCCAAAACTCGTAGTGTACCTTAGTTCATAGGTGTATCACAGTGTAACTTTGAGACCACATATCTTGGCAGTGAATCATCGGTGCCATTAGCTTTGGATGGGTAGGTGAACCTTAGTGACACCATTGTTCTGGTTGTGGAGAGTCTCCATCATTCATGGCCAGCCCATACTGAAGAGTCTCCAAGGTGCTCTAAGTGGGTGTCAAGGTTGATCTTCTGAGGGTTGTAACTTGGAGCTCATGGGGGCTATCAATTAAATGTTGAATGCTACATGATAGTCATGTTGAGGCCTAAAATAACCTATCTCATTTTCAAGAGATCACATTCTGTTGGATTCTGCACAACGATCTCACTCAATGCCAAAACTCATAGTGTGCCTTAGTTCATAGGTGCATCATAGTGTAACTTTGAAACCGCTGATCTTGGCATTGAATTATCAGCGCCATTGGCTCCAAATGGGTAGGTGAACCTTAATAACACCTTTTTTTTTTCCGCAAAGAGACTCCATCATCCACGGCCACCCCATACCATAGAGTCTCCAAGGTGCTCTAAGTGTATGTCAAGGTCGATCTTCTTAGGGTTGTAACTCAGAGCTCGTGAGGGCTAAATAAAATTTTAAATCCTACATGACATTCAAGCCAAGGCCTAAAATAACCTATCTAATTTTTAAGAGATCGCGTTCCATTTAGATTGGCCACATTGATCTCACTCGATGCCAAAACTTTTAGTGTGCCTCAATTCATAGGTGCATCATAGCGTAACTTTGAAACCACTAATCTTGGCATAAAATAATCAATTCCATTAGCTTTGGATGGGTGGATGAACCCTAATGACACCATTGTTTTAGCTATGAAGAGATTCCATCGTTCACAACCACCCTGTATCAAAGAGTCTCCAAGGTGCTCTAAGTGTGTGTCAAGGTTAATCTTTTGAGGGTCATAACTTGGAGCTCATGGGGGCTATCAATGAAAAGTAAAATGCTACATGATGGTCATGATGAGGCCTAAAATAACCTATCCCATTTTCAAGAGATCACATTTTGTTTGGATTTGGCATAGCAATCTCGCTCGGTGCCAAGACTCACAATGTGCCTAAGTTCATAGGTGTATTATAGCGTAACTTTGAAACTGCTAATGTTGACATTGAGTCATGAGTTCCATTAGCTCTAGATGAATGGATGAACCCTAGTGACACCATTTTTTTGGCCATGGAGAGCCTCCATCATCTCTAGACACCCCGTACCAAAGATTCTCCAAGGTGCTCTAAGTGCATTTCGAGGTCAATCTTCTGAGGGTTGTAACTCAGAGCTCATGAGGGCTATTAATGAAATGTCAAATGTTATATGACGATCATCCCAAGGGCTAAAATAACCTATCTCATTTTTGAGAGATCACATTCTATTTGGATTCGGCACAACAATCTTGCTTAATGCCAAAACTCACAATGTGCCTCAATTCATAGGTGCATCACAGCGTAACTTTGAAACTGTTGATCTTGGCATTTAATCATCAATGCCATTAGCTCTAAATGGGTAGGTGAACCCTAGTGACATCAATTTTTTAGCTATAGAGAGCTTCCATCATTCATGGCCACCCCATACTAAAGAGTCCCCAAGGTGCTCTAAGTGTGTGTCAAGGTTGATCTTCCAAGGGTCGTAACTCAGAGCTCATAGGGGATATTGATGAAACATCAAATATTATAGGATAGTCATGCTAAGGCTTAAAATAAACTATCTCATTTTCAAGAGATCACATTCCATTTAGATTTGACTCAGCAATGTCACTTGATGCCAAAACTCGTAGTGTGCTTCAATTCATAAGTGCATCATAGTGTAACTTTAAAACCTCTAATCTTGGCATCAAATTTTTAGCACTATTAGCTCCAGATGGGTGGGTGAACCATAGTGAAACCCTTTGTCTAGCCACAGAGAGCCTCCATCATTTGCAACCACCCTATACCGAAGAGTCTCTTAGGTGCTCTAAGTGCGTATTGAGGTTGATCTTTTGAGGGTTGTAACTCAAAGCTCATGGGGGCTATCAATGAAATATTGAATAATACAGGATGGTCATGCTGAGGCCTAAAATAACCTATCTCATTTTTGAGAGATCACATTCCATTTGGATTTCGTACAATGATCTTGCTCGATGCCAAAACTCACAATATGCCCATCACAATGTAACTTTAAAACTGCTGATCTTGGCATTGAATCATTAGTTCTATTAGCTTCAGATGGGTAGGTGAACCCTACTAACACCCTTGTTCTAGTTGCGAAGAGCATCATTTGCGATCACCCTAGTGCAGGAGCACATAGGTAGTCTAGTTTGTAAGTAGTGCTTCTTTCCTGTCATTTTGGCTTGTAGTTATGCTAGCCACATCACTAGTAGTTTAATAAGACCTATTAGGTAATTAGGTAAGGTTAACTAAGTTGCTAAGTGGGTTTTTTCTCCTAGATTGTTGTTATGCCTATAAGTTGCTCAATAGGGTTTAGGTTGACCAAAGTGGTAGAAAAGTTAACCAAGGGTCAAAAACCATCTTGGAATGTCTAAATCAACCTAATAGGACCCCTTACTAAGTTTGGTGAATTCATCTAATTAAGAATTTTAAGTTATAGCAAAAATTGCTCAAAATGGAAAAAGTTTCAAAATTGCAATCTTGCAACTTTTGCAACTTTTTCTTGCAAAGTTGAAAATAAGTGCAAAAATTTAGTTTGGGGTTTGAGCATGACCATAATATGTTTGAAAAACCTATATAAGGTGTGAAATGACCTTGCTATGACTATGATTTTAATGTGCTAACAACAACATCTAGTTGAAATTTATTTGAGATATTGATTTTTAGTTATTATAGAGCTGTTGGTTGATCCAAACTCATACATATCAATGTCATGATGCTGATGGAGGCCTTGAATATTTATTGCATTGCCAAAATTTCATGTGTGCTTGGTAAGCTGAATGTGTAGTAAAGTCTAATAATAACACTTGTTCTCATTTTTCTTTGTAAAGTTGATGTACTAGGGTGAAGGAGGTGGATTGCAGAGATTATTTCAAATTAAACATTGCATCAAAATTTGATAATAAAGTTTGTTAAAATGTTATTCACAAATTATTGCATTTGAATTGAATATAACAAACATGATCAAAATGAATGATATTCCATAAACATGAACAATACACATGATCCACGATAAATTGAACAATACTATACTAAATTAATATGTATATCATTGTGCACATAAATGACAAAAATATATATCAAAATACATGTATCCATAGACAAATTACATAAATATATATCAAATTTCATGTATCCATAGACAAATTACACAAATATATATCAAAATACATAGATCCATATACAAAATGTGGCTGATCATGCCATCAGAATGTGTATAATATCAATTTTTCTATAACCAATGTGGCATATGCCATCTCAAAATGTCTCATGATCCATCCTATGACAACTATACTATCCTAGGCTACTAGTGGATGATCAAAACGTAGCCTCTTCATTAAACTAGGTGGATCAAATGCCTCCTACATAAACAAAAAAGGAAAACCCAAAGTTAGACTACCAAATTTATATGATTCTATGTATCTAACATTGAATTACTCAAATGCATAATGATATTTTTTTTAATGAAGATTTATAGCATTAAAATTTCATCATAAATACCTCTCTCATAGACCTCTTGTACTGGTTAGGAGTCCTCTCATATGTACTCAGCAATGCTTGAACCTCATTGATTCTGGCCTGTGTATGTTCAAGTATGTTTCTCAGACGAATCGACAACTTAAACTATAACATTATAATTCATAGCATGCTAAATTTATAACTTATAATTAAGAATTCAAACTACAACTTACCTATATTGACTCCTCCTCTAGATATAATGGTTGCATCAGCAAAGATACAAAACTCTCACATCCAACCTCCTGTGCACTAGGGGTTTTCTATGAGATACAAAATACTACTTGTTAATTGTTGTCACAAAAGTTTGCACCCTTGTCCAAAGTTTTTTCCTAAGGACAACCTTGTGAAACATGAAAACAACCTCCAAGTTATGGGACTTGAACTGTGAGGTTGAGTCTCTGGAGAAGGCCGGCTTCCTTTATTATCAAGGTGCACCTAACTACTCTTGGAGAGGAAAAGGGAGAAGGAATGCATGAAAGAAAATCTACTTACTCTAACCTAGGGGGGTGATGCACCAAAATAGAATGTTTAAACCAATCTCTACCCATACATGCACTATTGAACCATCATGACACCAAAAGATATACACATTTAGACTTGCTTTAATCTAACAATCACATGTAGAGCAGGAAACCCAAATGAATGACACAAGGAAAGAGAGGATTCACTTATATACCATTCATAGGCCAAAAGAGATACAGTCATGCAAGAATGCAGATATCCACAATACATCAACGACTGAAGGAGATAAGTTAGAATGTCATATAATTCAGAGGCAAAAGGGATTTACACTGAAGTTGCAGGGAAATATCAGATAAAACAGAGAAGAGTCGACCGGAACACAATCTACAAAAATTGTCTTTATAGCTTAGGCATAACTAATATGTCCTCTAACTAAAGTTACTCCACAACCACTGTCATTAAGTCTTGATAAAGATCTAGAGAAAATATATTCCGGGCACAGATTCAAATACAATGAAATCTGATATTCTACCAAAATAGGATCTTGAGAAGATAGGAAATGGCACCATTAAACCATTCTGACCAAAAGATGGATAAACTAGGGTGGTGGAGTGTTTTCTTGCTATTTACTAGGTTCAACATTCATTCGAGAGTGGTTGGAATTGAACATGAGGATCAAATTGTGCAACAAAATTCAATCCCCTCTATTTCTAGCTTGTGAATCATAAAGTCAACCAAACTTTGCCACTAGGATGAGCACATGGGCCAATAATCTTTCAATTTTCTACCACCTTGCAAAGTCTCCATGTGGTTGACCACATCTAACTGACTAACCAAGCCACCTTTTCAAAACCTTGACCATGATGTCTCCCAACTTCCAACCTTAACTACCAACATTAACTATAGCGTTGTCTCCTGGGGCCTACAAGGACACATGTCCTTTAGGCACTTTCCTACAATGTTTAACTTCCTCACATCTTCAGAATTCAAGAAAGTGCCAATCATTGATCTACATGAGATCAATGATCATGAAATATCTTATTATACTGTGCTTTCCCCTCAAAATTCCTAGGCCCATGAACCACTCACCATCTAACTCAGCCTGACTCGGCCCCATCTGGCATCACCCTATGGCCTGTGAAATCAACCTGATCATACAAGGACATGTGGTAGCAAGGTGCTTGCCCATATTGCTTAACATCCTTGCACTTTCATGATGTAGGGAAGTGCTAGCCCTCGATCTATTTGAATTTGACGATGGATGGTACATCTGAGAAGATGTGATGTCACTGCAACTTTAACTTTTATTCCTTTGGGCCCACAAGAACACATGGCGACCTAGTGCTTGCTCGCATTGTCAGGAAGTTTGACAAAACACATAATGCGAGAAAGTAGGCACTAATCAAATTGCCAATTGGACTGACCTTCTTCCTTTTTGTGGCCCATGCAAGAATATTTGCAATACCTACCACACATCACAAAGGGGCTTCCCTACATTATGTAAAGGTAGTTCATCTTGAGAATGTGGGAAAGCACCCATTATAGATCGCCAAAGATCTGATGGTACAAAAAGTTGCAAGGAAGTAGAAATAGAATAGGAAAAAAAGGAAATACCATAAAGTTTTAAATGTTTTTTTTTTCGATATTTCCATGCCATTTAAAGAATACTTAAATATGGAAGATGACCGTTGGGTGGGCTCAAGCATTTGAATTTAAATTTTGGCAGGAGGCAAAATAGGTAACATTAATATCACAGAAATCAGTTTTGAATTTATTTATAAAAATAAGGAAAATAAAAAATAAATGATACTTATACATACGATGGGGCTCTTAGTGCGAATGGAAATGCTAGAGCATCTATGACGTGGAACCTACCTAGACTCATCACCGGTAGCCACTCCCCATACAATAAAGAATGTAATTAAATTTCATCACCACAAACATTTTATAAGAATGCATCGATATTTAATCAAATAGAAAGCACCTAATTACCTTTCCCTTGCCAATGGGTCTTGCCTCATCCCCCGCACTCTATCCTCCACTAATAGGTGATACCTGCAAGAGAAAAGAAAGAGTAGAAACCCTATATGCTACAATATTAAATAGAAAAAAACAATGAGAACACAACATAATATACCATAGATGTCTCAAGGCCAAATGAAATAGCTAAGAGTTTGACATTATCAACCTATCTGAGCTCCTCCTTAGTCATCAACTAAACATGAATGAAGATCACATACATGTATAAGTTAGCATGAGTTAAAACTAAAATTACTCTATTATAAAGATTAACTTTAAATTGCATATATCATAACAAAAAAATTTATACACATACGAACATAGAAGGATTCCATGCCTCTGCACGCCCCTCCTCTCTCACATCAAGGTGTGTAGCCTCTGTATGTGGATTTGGTGTATCCTCGTCAAATATAAACTAATACTTAGAAAGATCACATATGGGACCCAGACAAATATTCTTGCATGTTATGCAAGTTTGATGCACACAAACATGTGATGAGCTCATTGATGATGATATCACACTATCATCATCAACATGGAGAGGCAACACTAACCTAGCCTAGGATATCAATAGGCTACTCAATCTATGGATTGCTCTAATAGTCTAAGAGCTAGCCCCTGCAATGATATCAAGATGTTCTACTCAAGGAGGGGGGAGACATCAACAGGGGGGGACAATAATGTTAGTTTTCTTCCACTAGGAAAAGGTTCTATCCTGAGGAGCTCCTCCTCCTACACACATGTTGGGCTTCATGCTCCAATAGTTAACCTTGAGGCCCAACACAAATTCTACATACAATTTTTGCACCATTTGTGCACCATTTAATTGATAGTTTTGGCTTTGTGCATTCAACTTGTTTATCGATTTTTAGGTCCACAAAAAGGCTAACCAAATCTTTAATTATATTTAGGGCCACAATGTCACCATAGTCCAACCCATTATCAAAGATGGCATGCATTTGGTCACGCTACCGAAGAGCAGCATTTTGTTCATTGGTAAGTGTTTCAATATTATCCACTATGGTGTTTAACATGGATAACATAGGTGCCAATGTGGGTACAACATTATATGTGGTTCACAAAACCTTTAATTCAGCAAAAATTTTAAATATCAAATCTTTGATTCAAGGAGGGTTTTGAGGGGGTAGGGGATCTTTTGGTGGATGGTTTTGAGAGGGCACTAGATCATTTGGTGGAGGGTTATCAGGAACATTATTTCTTTCCTCGGTATCATCATTTTAGTTAGCCATACCTATTAATTTGCAAAACATAATTTCTATTACAAACAACCTAAATTTCAACAATTTCTATTAAAAAAACCTAATTTTATAACAGATTCAATTAAAAATAACTAATTTATAATAAGAGTCATTTAAAATATTAAAAAAAGTAAAAAAAACTTACTAATATCATATACCTATTCTGATATCTAATACCAGAATAGAGGGAACTCTCAAACACAAAAGATGCAATGCGAAAACAACCCTCAGGTTTATTTTTTAAAAATCAATGTCATAGGTATTGGGTATTTGATTTCATATCGGATACCCGATATTATTGGGTGTCCGATATGAAATTGGATACCCAATAAGGCTTGGTCATAACTTTTAGCTTTGGTATCAGGATGGGTGGAAAAAAGGTAGAGTAGATTTTAAAATGCTTTTAGACATTTTCAAACTTTATTTTTTTCACATTGCCACTTTTTGGCACACCACAATCTTGCACAGACCCATGCATAGGCTTGAATATACTCCACCCACTTCATATGCTTGTGACTTAGTTTATCTTGGGAACTTAGAAAGCTTAAAGCCTGATTATCTAAATAAACAACTAATTCTTTAGGCAATAGATAGTGCTTCCATTTTCTCAAGGCTTAGACCAAGGCATACATTTTAAGGTCATAGGAAGGATAATTCCTCTTTGCTTCATTTAACTTCTCACTATGAAATGCAACTAGTTTACCCTCTTGGCTAAGGACTGCTCCAATGGAAAGGTTACTAGCATCACATTCAATAGTAAACAACTTCTCAAAGCTAGGTAAGACCAAGATTGGTTGAGTGACAATTTGTTGATTTCAAAATTCAAAATTCCTAGTAGCTTGTTCAATCCACTAGAATTTGGTTTTAATCCTAACTTTAATGGTTTCCAACAAGGGTGCAATAAATTGACTAAACTGTTAATGAACTTTCTATAAAATTGAGCTAAGCCATGGAAGCTCCTTACCTCTAAGGAAAGCTTGGGTTTTAGCCAGCTAAGTATGGCCTCCACCTTGCTATTTCCAAGACAAGACTCAAATTAGTTGAGTGTTCTTTTTTAGTTCTACTGAAAATCAAGATATCATCTAGATAAATGACAACAAACTCACCCAAATAATCAGCAAAAAAATTATTCATGAGCCTCATGAATGTGGAGGGTCCATTTGAAAAACCAAAGGGCATCAATAGACAATCATACAACACTTCAATAGTTTTAAAAGATGTGTTCTACTCATCTTCCTTGTTAATTCTTATTTGATGATATCCATTCTTTAAGTCAATTCTAGTGAAGTACTTTGCATTTCCCAAATAATCAAGTAAATATTCAATTCTTGGGATTGGAAATTTGTACCTAATTGTTATCTTATTGATTTCCCTTGAATCTATACACACTCTCCAAGTACATGGATCCTTCTTTAGCACTAGGACAATTGGAACTGCACATATGCTCACACTCTTACTTATCAACCCATGATCTAGCAATTCTTGCACTTACTTGGCTATCTCCTCAAGTTGACTATGTATCATCTTATATGTTTCTTTATTAGGAAAATATGCTCTAGGGATGAAATCTTTCTGATGGCTAATAGCCCTCTTAGGTGGCAATGCTTACTTCCCATATCTTACAATATCTTCAAACAGATCCAACAAGTTCTACACTTCCTTAGGCAACTATGATCTGATTGTGCTTTGTGCATTCTATGGATTGAAAATGATCACACACCTTGTGCCCTCTCCTTCTTTCATGATGTTTAGGAATTATTTTCGTCCTACTATTAGGACAGTAGGTCCCACCAATTGTGTGTCTTCTCCCTCTAACAAGGACTGAATGGTATACAACTCCTCTCCTTTCTTAAACTAGTAAACATTTTTCCTACCCTCATATTAGGCTTCCCTATCATATTTCCTTGACCTCCCTAATAGGATATGACATGCATTTTTTAATGCCCCACTTGGGAACCCAAGAGAAATAAACTTAACATATTACAATATATATATTGAACTATTTTTTCTCCTTTCTAAAGTTTATACAACATCAAGTAACAATGGGGAAGCAATATACAAATATACAACATTTACACAAATGCAATTGCAATATGGTTTCATTCCTAAAGGGTTCCTTTGTATTGAATCATGTTTAAGAAAGTTTTATTAATTGGTTAAGTCTCAAGTACAATGTTCATGATCATAAATAAATAACAGATACATCATCTCATAACCCAATACATAAATATGACTAATACAATGAAAGTACATCCACTGTACATGCCATAGGGTATGCAAGAATAGATACAATACATCAGAATATATGATAACATAAATACATAAGAGGAATAGAAGTCTCCAAGATAGGAATAACAATGATAAAGGTACAACTATTACAATGAAAATTCAACATCTGTAAGTTTGAGGGGGACCCAAATGGTAAGAAGACACTACCTCTTGACCATGTGATTGCCTAGTCAAGGTCCCACTCCCGTCATATAGGGAAGATAATGAACGATCCGCATACAGTTAATCAATCATGAAACATTCCTAAGAGAGAAATCCTAATAGCCAACAACTACCTCAAAGGTAACACATTCTACTCAAGAAGAAAACATAATCCAAATAGAATGAACACTCAATCCAATACAAACATCACAATCAAAACAACATACATATACCAAATAGAAATGAAAAGCCAAAATCTTGATATATAGTCCCAAAGGATATCCACCTCAGAACAAAATCCACATTTCAATGAACAATAACCATCAGATAACAACTATCATCAATAAAAGTAAATCGCCAACAATAAATACATCCAACAATAAGTACACCAACAACAAGTACATCACTAATACATACACCACCAAAGGAAAATACAAAATCTATGAAGGAGAGTAAGGCTACATACTAGGGAGCATTATCACATGGTCAAACTAACCCTGGACTAATCTCTCATTAGACCATAGACCCTCAAGCATTGAGTTACCCTAGACTGGTCACTCTAGACCCTGGACCCTCAACGTGACACATACGGAAATATAATAACCTCTCATGAAGATAAAAAAAATTAGTTATACCTCTCACTAGATATCATCCAATTCCCATCCTTAGGTCAAAGCATGGGAAAGGAAAACATCTCTAAGTTATCTTTTTAGTGTATTTCAAGGAAAGGGCTAGGCAAGATATTTTAATTACTATGTTATCAATGCGATTAAATTTCCACAATCCATAATAGTTATATTGAGTTTCTGGATTAGATTGTGTGAATATTTTTTCATCAATGTTTTGAATCACACTACGTGATCCATCATCAGGATGAGAGAGAAAGAGGTTTAATGTTGATGAAAAAATCTTTACACAATCTAATCTAGAAACTTAGTATAACTACTATGTTATCACTTTTTACACAACTTACAATAGGTTACCCTGGTATTGACTACTTTGGGTCTTGGACCCCTATTGCAAGCCACTCCCAAAGACACGTACCTAGACAACCTCCCCTAAGCACATAAACCACAATTGTGTCCTAAACCACAACACCCATAATGAACGAACTTGGTTCCTTAAGGGGCAACCATAAAATAATTTGGTTCTCAAAACCCAAGTCAAATGTTCAACAACATAAAACTCATAAAACATAAGTATGAATTTTGAATCGTAAAGTACATCACAACCTCTAGTCAAATAACCATCATAAAAGAAATCTTAAAATATGCCTTTGGTGCACATCCTAGTTTGACCAGCTAAATAGTCACATAAAAGCTATCACAAAATAAAATACCACATTAAAATTTCCAAAACCCAACACAAAACAAATAACACAAAACCTCAATTAGAAACACACCAAATAATACAAGGCTCTATGAAATGATTTAGATTAGACCATTTTCAGAAGTTTTTTTTTATTATATAAAGATTATAAAAGTTTAGGTAAAATTAGTTTGTTAATTATCCAATAAGTTTAGAATTAAATATTTTATATTTTAAATCAATAATATTTAAAATAAAGATAAAACATTTTCGAAGTTCATAACATTGAGTTTTTATGCATTTTCTCTAGTAAATCAGCTAGTATTTTAAATATTATAATCTCATATGGAATGGAAAAGATCTACAACATATATCAATGGAAAGATAATTTAATTTCACATATTCTTTGTTATTAGCAGTCCTAAAGAAAAATTCATTTGAGTGGTGCAAAATATGAATCTTCCTAGCAGCACTATTCAGATTTGAAGGTTACTAGTTTAGAAGATGGAACATAACTTATGTTTGAACTCTTGGATCTTCATGAAAATCAAGAAAAGTATTCATACTAGACTTATTTACAATCAAAAAGAAGGAATTTTGCTAAATATTTATTTAAAAAAATTTATAAGTAATTGTTTGTGTGTCTCTAATTGAAAAATCAAGCTTTAATAGGCCTTGTTTTAGCATGATAGTCAATCTTTAACTATGTCTTTACAAAACAATCATATATATGATTTTTATATATGTTGAATAAAATCCAACTGGGCATCTAAAAGTATCTTTATATTTTTTATAAAATATATTACATAAAAGTTATAGCAAAATCATATGTTTCAAATCCTCAAACTAACACACAAGTAACCACAAACAAACTTATTCATAATCAAGAAAACACAAAGAAGAAAATATTTCCAACATAAGTTGTAAAGATATTTTAAAACCCCTACCTTCAAACACCAAGTAAATTTGTTAAGAAGAAGAAGAAATCCCAATTGTAGAAATTACTCCCAAGCTTTAAAAAAAATCTTTTACATCAAAATTTGAATGCATAACCTATAACTTGTCTCCTAAAATATCTATTCTAAATTATCTTTTTGTTCTCCAAAAGTCTCCTCCCCCATAAAAAGAACAGAATGACCTCTTAATAATTAATAAATAAAAAATAAAACTAATAAAAATAAGGTTTCTAACATAAGTAACCTTACAAAAGAAAGTAACTCAACTAAAAATAAAATAATAGTTTCTTTTGTTTTCTTATATTTTTAAAAAATAAAATAAAATCACTTTTTTTTTTTTTATAAAATAAATACATAATTTATACTTTTTTCTTATTTCTTTTAATATTAAATAAATACATAATCTGTATTTATTTACTTTCCTTTCATAAAATACACTTATCTTTTTATAATAAACTAAATAAATATCCTTTCTTTTAAGTTGAATAATTTATTCCCCACTCAAAAATCCTATTTTAATTTTATTAACTAATGTACAATTAAATTGTATATAATTAGTTTAACCATTAATAATAATTAAAGCCATTAATTATGTGTAACTCTAATTTTTTATCATTGATTAAATATTCATGATAAATAAATATTTAATCTTTAATATTTTAATTTATCCCTTTTTTCCAACTTTCATATTTAGACTTTTTAAATCAAGTCTTTTAAATTAATAAAAAAATATTTAATTAATTTAATTTTCTAATTAATTAAATATCTTAATATTATAATTCTTGTCTTTATTTAAATAATATTTAATAATTCTAATATTATGTGATTGATTTAAAAATAACAATTAAACCTTTTGCCAAATACATAACATAGTCAATTCCACATAAGCAAAATTATTCAAAATCCAAACTCAAACAACACACATAAAGATAAACTCGAGGTTTAAAAAGGGGTAGAGAGTCAAATATGAGTCCCCCTTGCAGGACAAGTGTTTAGGCTATGGATGGGATTGGACTTGATCATTATCTTTCCATTCTTACCATTGAATTATTGTGATAGGGCACGCTCATCCTGGCAATTCAGGAAAGTCGATGCCTAATTCTTGCAACTTGCGTCAAAGACGAGCATGTACATATGCATATATATAACTAAACTAGACAAGAAATGACACAGAGTGATACATCATGTAGATCTTGACTAGCAGGTGACTACGACTTCCTCCCTTAACCACATCAGACACATCAGACATAAAAGTAAAATAGACACACACACCATATACATGCAAGTATGGGGTAAGTACCATAATGAATCATGAGTCAACTCATAAAATGCTCATATATAACAATGCATTACTATGAATATAAAACAATCATTGTTAAAGACATATCATCTGACATCATTATGAAAAAAATTATATTTACTAACTAAGAATCATTAAAGCAACATTAACATGTAAGTAATCATAATCATTATAAAAACACATGAAATATAATTAACTATGTAATCATAAATGATATTTCTAAGTAATGAAATAACATCATACCACATATCTCTGAAACTAACACATGTATGAAATAGGCCTAAAAGAGTTATATATATATAATATAAAGAAAACTACAGGTGGGCATTACACATCCACTAGCAATATATCATTGAGAATTATGTCTTAATACCTACCAATATTGAAGTCTACTTCTTTTGAAATTATGTTAGCAGTAGACATAGAGTCATTGATAACTTTACACACCTTGTTTTGCACCTTGCATTTGACCTAAACATGGCTCTTCTTTGACTTGGATCCTCCTTCATGGGCTCCCTACTGAGTATTCTTCTAAATATTAAATTCTCACCTTCTTCTAAATTCAATGGGTGATCAACTATTATAATGCCTACCCCTAGTTGACTTTTCTAATTGTATTGTCAGATTCTTTTAGGCCTATTTTATGTTTATGTTTATGATTATTAGTACTTGGTTACCAGATTAGATTAAATGTATTTCATATTCATTTGATATGTGTTTTGAATTACTTAGTTATTTCATTTGTTTATGATTATGCTTTCGATGATGATACATGTATGTTCATACAGTGATTTTAGTTATTTCATAATGTTAGATAGATGGATTAATTATATGTAATTTTTATGGTTATTTATCCATACTTACATGTGTATAGTGTATGTGTCTATTTTACTTTATGTTTGATGTTCCTGATGTGGTTGAGGAAGAAAGTCATAGTCACCTACTAGTCAAGATCTACATGATGCACCACTTCTCACCATTGCATATTTAGTTTAGAATATATGTGTTTGTACATGCATGGATTTTATGCAGATTGCAAGTACTAGGTATCGACTTCCCTAAATTGCTAGGATGAGCATACCCTATCATAGTATTTCAATGGTATAAGTAGGTAAACAACTCTTGAGTCCAAATCCTAACCTAAGCCAATTCTCTTAGAAGGTAGGACAAGTATATGAGTTGTTTAACTATCTAGATTTGTCAAATGATGTGAATTCATGATCTTGAACCTGGAGTTGATTATGTTCTTTATCTTGTTGAGTTTTTGTATTTGGTTTTCTGTGTTTATTGCGATTTTCTATTGTAATTAAATCAAATTAAAAGATAATTTAATGATTTAATTTAATGTAATTTTTATAAAGAAAACATGATATTTAAATATATTTAATTAATTGAGAAATTAATTAAATAAAATAATTAAATTTAAAAGATTATATTAAAGTTCTAATTTTGGTGTAATTATATTTATTTAATTTAATAATTATTACTGAGAAGTTTCATTTAATAATAAACCCTAAATAATATTATTAATTAAATTAAGAAATATATTATTAAAATCATCTCGTGATTTAATTGAAAGAAATTTTCATAAAAAAAATTCAATATTTAATTATATTTATTTAATTGAAAAATTAATTAAATATAAAATATTTGATTAAAGTTCTAATTTTTACCTATTTATATTTATTTAATTTAATAATAATTTATTTAGGAATTTATTTTAATTAAATAAATTTTAAATAATATTATTAGTTAAATTAATAAACATTATATTAAAAATAGTGCATGATTTGATAAGGGAGAGGAAGCATTAATTTAATAAAGATATTTTAAATTGCCAAAATGTTGGCATGAATATATTTTAAATTTAGGGGAGAACTCTTTATCAGAGATCTAGAGTTCAGTTTGCAATAACCACAGTTTTGGAGGAGCAATTTTTACAGAAGAAGGTTTTCAAAAAAAGGGGATTATTTGTGTGCTCTGTGTGATTATTGTTTTAGCATTAGATCTAGGAAGGATCTCATGGTTTATTTGTATAGTAGTTTTTGTTCTTTGAACTTTTATCTTCTCTGTGTCTATTACGTATTTTGGTTTCAAAATATTATTTGGGTTGAAACCCTTGTATGCAAATTTATTGTTCTTTGATTGAGAAATATATGTTTATGCTTTGACAATTTGAAAAAAACTCATATTGAAATTAATGCTCTTTGTTTCTTGAAAACAATTGTCAATGAATTTAATTTTTAAACCCTTGTTTGATGAATTGGGGATTCCTAAATGGATTTGTTGAAATCGGGATGTGGGTTTTGAAAAGAAAATCAATTTTGTTTGTTTTTTTGTTTTTGGCTCTTTGATCCAAGTTTCTATACAGGGATTATATTGGAGAATTTATCAAAAAAAATATATTAAATAATGTAATTACATAGTAATTTGTAATTACTATGATATTAAATTATTAAATATTAAAAAGAAGTAATGTGTATTTAATTTTGGGGAAGCATTGCGTTTATGTTTTTTTTTTAACTTATAAAAAAATTATGTTTGGTGGGCAGGGGCCACCAACTCCCCACCCTCCTTCTCCTCTCTTTTCTTCCCCATGTCGTGACTATATAGGATGTGTGTGTGGTAGTACTAATGATGTAGCAGTAGGTACTGCTGCATCAATAGGGCTACACACAACAACATCAACCAATAGGCTTTAAACATGGGGGGAGGGTTTTTTTTTTTAATTATTTTTATTTATATGAAATTTAAACAATTTTATAATATTAAATGTTCTAATATACATGTGTGTGTTATTAAATGTTAAATATTTTGTTAATGATAATTATATAATATAAATTTGACTTTTCCTGGGGGGCCCTGATCATATTGTAAGGTATTTGGGTATCCCTTTCTCTGTTAATCCCAATCTCAAATTAATGTGGGATTGGATTTATGAAAGGATTGGTGGAAAGCTGGCAAAGTGGAATAGTACTCTGCTCTCCTTCCCTGGCAGGTTCAAGTGTGCCAAAAAATCCTTTCTTCTTATCCCATCTATTATTCCTCTATGTGGCTCTTCAACCAAGCTCAGTTTAACACTATCCAAAAGGTGATTAGGAATTTTTTGTGGTTAGATGGCAGTGGCGGAAAAAAAATGCATTCGGTCTCTTGGGATTGGTGCACTAGGGGCAGGGCTTGGGGAGGATTAGGTCTCAAGGACCTATGGCCTCAAGGAGTGTCCCTAGATATCAAATGGATTGCGAAAGTAGGTGAGGGGGATGAGCCCTGGAAAGTCTTAGTTAGAAATAATCTGAGGTTATCTTATTGTAGCAGACCAAGAGGTGAGAACTCTTTTTGTTTCTCTGACTCTCTTACCATAGATGCTCCTCTGGTTGTTCAAGGTTCCAATGTCTTAAGAAGTATTTGGAAGGCTTGTGAATTTATTAGGGGTTTTTTGATCAGCAATGTTCTGGTTGAGAAATCTAGTCTCTTTTGTAGAAATAAGTCTATTTGGTGGAACTTGAGCCATGGAGGGAAAAGGCTTGCACTCCTCCAAGGTTGTTCAACAAGGAAGTGGTCTGATCTAGGGATTTGAGTATTTGGTGACATCATTAAGGTAGATGGTGTTATGGAATGGGAATGTGTTAAGAAGAAGTATAATCTCCCTAAATCTCAGTGGCGTACCTATTCAGTGCTTAGTAGAGCTTTGATGAAGTTGGGTCCTATCAAAGGCTATTGTGTTAATTCTAGATGTGATTTCCAGTTATTTTGGCCTGATAATACCCCTTTGCACTTAGGGAAATCTAAGTATCTTTACCATTTGATGACCAATAAAACTGATATCTTTACCCACCTTAACCATAAATGGGAAGTGCAGTTTGAGGATAAGGACTAGTTTAAACATTTTACCTAGCTTTGGGCTAGACCTATTGAGCCTAAAATCTCTTGTTTCCTATGGAGACTCTTTCTTCAAAAACTTCCATTTAGGAAATTTAGGGGAGAACCTAATTCCTATACTGTTTGTAACAAGCCTGAATCTATTACCCTTTTTTTTAAAGTGTTGCTTTACTACTGAAATTTGGAAACTTTTTGGCCTTGCTTTCAAAATTAATTTTAATATTATCAATATTATCTCTGGAACTATCAATAGCAACAAATTTTGTAACTCGTTCTGGTCTTTACTTTCTTCTGTTATTTTATGGTTCATCTAGAAGTATCGAAATAATGATGTGCTATCAAGGAAGGACAGGAACCTTACTGAATCTCGTAAGAGACTCGTTTATCTAGATATTGCTATGCAGGTAATTGTTGTTTTAAAGGTAAAAGAGAGTAAGTTCCTCCAGGTGTTACGAGAAGGAAAGGCTACCATGCTTAAGTCGAAGATCACTCATGGGTACACTACTATGAAAGATAAGGATGAATTTGATTACACTTTGAGAGAATTCATCCAGTAGCTCAAATAGGAAGGGAAGCTGAAGGAATTTAGGCAGTCAGCTAACAGTGACTATAGGGTGTTGGGTTATAACTCTGTCTCTTCAGATAATAATGAGGAGGATGAAGAGGAGGAGGACTATCCTCCTTGATGTGTTGGATCTGTTATTTGCTGCATAGTTCTCTTTTTTGATATATTGGACCTCTGGTTTATACCCGTTATTTATGTACTCCATTATGTAGGACTATTTTGTATTCATCTTTGAACATCACCCAAATGTTATGATGTTCCTTTTGTTTAAGTGATATGCAATAGAAAAATAAAATTATATAATATAAATGTTATTATTGATAGCAATTATTACTTTGTTTATAAATTTGAAATTATTATGAATGATTTAATATGAATTTTGATTAATTAAACGATTTTGATCTTTAGTAAATTAATCAATTATTATTAAATCATCTAATAAATTGTAGATGGAACATTGTTAATTATGAAATACATTTGAAAAAGTAAATATTGTGAATTTTCAATTGAAAAATATTTTGGTAAACTTGGGTGTTGATTGATAGTTTGATGTCATATTTAATTGACTTTTCATAAGAAACTGAATCTATTATTCTTGTACACTCCGAAACATTAGCAAATCATCACTCAGAAAAACTTGACATTTTAATTTAGATATGAAAATAATTTTTGAGTATTAAAAAAAGATGTGGAAAGTAAATTGATAATTAAAATTTGGGAAATAATTATTTTAAAGTAAACTTGGATTTTTCTTGTTGATGTCCTTATGGAAATGATTTCTATTATTTTGGGAGATTGATTATTCAAAAACCTTAACAAGTATAATACTTTGAAAAAAAGAAACTATAATGTGTGTGTTTATTGAACTCTTATGTTTTGATAACCATTTGAACTATGAAACAATATTTTTTAAAAATTATTTGAATTGTTGAACCATCTAAAATTCCAATGAACTTAGAAACCTTAGTGAATCTAGCAACTAAAGAAATGACAACTAAAACCCTGATTGAGATTAAAAATATTATCATCTGTAACATTTGGGAATGAAAATGAAAATGAGAACTTGAAAAACTATATGTGAAAATTAAACCTTTGTGTTTTCAAAAACTAATGAATTATGACAGTTACATTGTATGTACTATATGTGATGTGTGATTTACTTATGTTAGATTTTGGGTTAACTTAGCTTTGACCAGTCAAGATGTTTACCAGAGGCTTGGGGGTTTTTCCTATGATGTCATGATGATGTTTTGTACATAATATTTTATACTTGACCATGGTGATGTTTTGTGTATGTGCTATGATGAGTTTGATTAGATGTTTTGATGTGCTTTCCAATTTCTTGTGTATAATTGAGATGAATGGTGTGATTTTTCTGGTATAACATTTTGAGTCTTCAATCAATTATCCTTGATTGCTTGCTAGTTGCGTGCATGGGATCAAGGTGATTAAATGATATTTTTTTTGTGATGTCATCCAATGAAATGGATTTTGTTTATGTGTACTTGATTTTGGATCAGTCTTGCTAGGATGATCATATTGGTGAAATCCATGATTTTGATCAATAATATTTTAGTGTGTTCCAGTTGCTTGTTTAGAATTGAGGTGTGGTTTATGGTCATTTGAAATTTTTTTCTTTTGCTAAGCTTAGGGTAGGTTATTTGTATGTCATGTTGGGAAGTGGCTTGCAATGGAGGTTAAGGCCCTAAAAGGGTTGGCAAGTAACCCACTGTAGGCTATTTTAATAAGTGATAACATTTCATTAAATGAGTTTAAAATGAATTAAAAAGAGTCATTGTTTTTTCTCGCCGATGCCTCTAGTGTTAGTATAGGTTACGATAGGAGTATGGAGGATTCTTGGTTGTGACCTTTCTTTGTTAGTATGCCTTGTTTGTATGAAAGGATACTAATATTGCATAGAGACACTAGGGGTCTAGAGGATTAAAAGACTACAAAGGTAACCTTAGAGTTGGTTCATATGATGACACTTTCCCACTTACATAGTAGATTTCCTATTTTTCTTTGTTTGCCTTTGGGTTTAGATGTTCTTTTGTGTCTTGGTATCTTTCAGATAGATTACTTCTAGAATTTTCTTGACCTAGATGTTGAATTTTACTTGTGAGTTTGTTATCCTATTTGGGACTTGAGACTATCCCCTTAGCATGGTGGGAGTAGACCTTTTTGGGTTTCATGAGGTCAGGTGGTAGTGCTTTTTACTTTTATCATTGAGATCCAACAGTTCGATGTTGTGGCTAGAGTTCTCTATTCTATACTCTCTTTCATTCTATTTCTTATGTACTATGATGGATGGTTGTATTGTATTTTATTGTATTTGACTTCATAGATCTTACAAGATGATGTAATCTATTTTTTTTTATGTTGTATATTATTTCAGCCTTTCATACCCAGTGACTTGTACAGTGGATGATTGTGGATTCTGATTATTCCCAAGTGACATTTGAGATAATTGTATATTGTTAAAATGGAACTTGTACTTGTAGTTATTCTTTAATGTGGATTTTTTAAATATTGGTTTTAGTATTAATTAAACTTAAATGTGATTCAACATCATAGGACCCTTAAGAATTGTAATTTTTTTATGGTATGTGCTTATGTGCATGTTATTGCTTCTGCTATATTATTGTTGTTGTTGTTAGGTTATTATCTTTCAAAAAAAAATTGACAAACTTAGTGAAACTTTAGGTTAATTTTGTTTGGGTTCCTCAGTAGGGCGTTACAGCTACCTTCTTCATTCTACTTCTTCACATTATGTTGTATTTGTCATTAGTGACAACACTTATTCAATTTTGTATGGTTACCAAGCTCATCACTCAGTCTACAATTTATATTGAGCATTCAATGGTTGCCAAGTAAAGTTCATCAGTTAATTAGTTCACACCGAGCATTCTTGAAGCTATTGAGTGAGTGTACAATCCAACAGTGTTCACCAAATAGATAGTGGTCACTGAGCTTCACAATGTCTATCGAGTCATTAGTTTGTGTGATGAGAAGCCAGTGTTTACTGAGTGATGGATGTGTAGTGTTTACTGAGTGAAAGCAAAGTAAATGAAGGATTTAGTATCTATCAAGTGACACTATATCTACCGAGTCTCCAATGGTTACTAAGTTTGAAGCCACAGTGTGTGATTAGTATGGACCAAGCTTCTACTTCTACCAAGTGCATGACGATGCCAAGTAATGTTGTGGATGTTGGCTATCAGATGTTCACCGAGTCAGCTTACAGAACCCAAGTTTCTACTATTTGGCCGACTCAGTAATATTTTGTTTACTTGTGTTTTAGTCAACGTTGTAATTGTAAATATTGGAATGGTATATATGTAATATATTGTATCATTTGCAATATATGCATAAGTACATCAAGGAATGGATAAGTAATTTTTTGAGAAGAGTGAATGCGAATCACTAGCAGAGAAGAGTATTTAGCAAGGTCTACAAGGAGCAGTAAAGTTATATCAATCACAAGAGGTGATATGTACTTCAAGGATCTAATTAGCAATCAAGTTGTAAGTTAGATCCACTATTTCATCCTAACAGGTGAATCTTTTTTCTAAATCCTTTAGCAGGGTAGAATTAACGATCTTTGTTTAAATCTCTTAATAGAGTGCATACTTCATTGTATGTTTGTAAAACCTCTAACAAGGTGGATCTAGTAGTCCAAATTTCTCTTAATAGGGCAGATCATTAGAAGTGGTCAATGTAAGCCCTAACAAGCCAACTTTATATTGCAGTAGTGAAGTTTTGTGGGTATCATCCCCACCCTAGTTTTACTTTCTATTTGGAAGGTTTTTGGGTCACCAACGTTCTATGTTCATATGTTATGAATGTTTATCTTTTCTTATGTATGCAGTAGATTAGATCAATTGATGGTGAATGATTTACATTATTAGGTGCTAAATTGATTTAAAGTTTTTGAGGTTACTAATTCACCCCTCCCTTCTTAGTAATCTAGCTAGTCTTGATTATTTCCAACAATTGGTATCAGAGCTTTGTGGTTCTCAGGATAATGTTTGATAGCTTGAGCAAAGATCAAGGGCAATGGAGATATTTAGACTTGATAAAGCTATTTATAATGAAAAGCTAGATCTGGAGATGGCCATAGCTCAACTCAAGGAAGTAAAAGAGCATCTTTCCCAATCCCTAAAAAGAAGGAAGGAACTTGCAAAACAAATGAATGACCATCAATATGTTGAAGAAAATATTGAAGACTTTTTCCCCTCAAGAAATTTAGATGAAGCAAATGAGGCAATCAAATAACTCTTAGAAAAGAATGGCTCCCTGCAAGAAGAGGTAATAAAATTGAAAAGAAAACAAGAAATTTAGTCAATAAGAATGTGTGAAATCTTTGAACAAAGGAATAAGGCAAGTGAAGACTTGGAGGCAAGGAACAATGCAAATCAAAATCAATTCCTTCAGCAAGAAATTCTTACCAATCAGTTCTCCAATGCAAATGAGGAAATCATGAATTTGAGATCTAAAAATGAAAGTTTAAGGAATGATTTAATCACTAAAAGAGAAATCAATGAAAGATTGAAAGCTGATCTAATTTCTGAAAAACAACTCAATGAAAGGATGATGAAATCTAAAGTAGACATGGATCAATTGAATCAGCAAAGTGAGTAGAATCTTTATAGGAAAAAAGGTAAAGTAGGACTTAAATATAAAGAAGAAGGCGAATCTTCCAAGCAAGATGCACAAAGGAATAAAATATCTACTTGAAATCATTGTGGTAAGTTAGGTCATACATCAAACAAATATTGGAGCAATGGAAAGGCAAAATTCAATTAAAAATGCTACAATTACAATCAACATGGTCATAAAGCTAATGAATGCAAGAAGAAACCAAAATTTGAAGGTAACTGTCACAAATGCTAGAAACAAGGTCACAAGGCATCTGAATGCAAATCTAAACCATTCAATATAGTTGAACAACTTGTAAAGGAAATATTTGGTTGGGACTACAATACTTGGTGTAGATGTCACTATTGTGGAGAATATGGATACATTGGCATAAAATGTGCAAGGCATCACTTGAGAAAGAAAGATACAACATTAAGATGTTATACATGCACTGAAGTTGGTCATATAGCTAAGAATTGTATGAAGATAGGAAAGCTTGAAGATGAAAAGAAAGCTAAAGATGATAATATTAGGAAGCAGATGAGATAGTAGTGGATTCCCAAATCTACCATGCAAAATGATTCAAATGATGGCCATGTCACTCAAGAAGTGGGTGACTCCACCATTTCCAATTAGATTCTTAAAGGAGAAACATGAACTGTATCTTTAAATTATATCTCAACCAGTTCCAAATGAAAGAAAGTAGAAAATCTAAATCAATACTTCAAATACAAAGGGATCACATGAATTATGGTCATATCAAGCAAGGTTAGTCATAGATTCAACCGAGCTAGGTTAGGAGTAATAAAAGTTTTGTTCAGTAGCCAAGCCACAAGCTTCTACCAAGCTAGTGAGTGGATGATAGTCTCTCACACACTATGTCATTATGGTGTCTAGCATTAATGGAGAATTTTCATCAAAAAGGGTAGAATTTGACATCATTTTTCATCATGACTTCAAAATACATAGAGCAGAGTGATTCTAGGTGCATCTAAGCAATTTCGAGAAAATTTACAGAAAGGAATTTGTTCAAAAAATTTCTCTAATTTACCGAGCAGCCATGGCATCTAGAAGCAACATCAGTAGCAAGGTAAAAAGAGGATCTGAAATGTTGGTAAAAGGTGTGGAATGGAAAGCACCAAACTCCAAGATAGAACCAATAGTTTAGGAATGATTGGACCATAATGGAGCTCAATCAAAAATTCCTCCCAAGGTACTCCTCATTAATGATATTTGCACTCATTTTAAGTGTTCTATGCAAGAAATTAGAACCCTAGAGATGGATAGTGTCCTAGGAGAAATGTGTGTTGATGGCTCTCTAAAACTTGAGCACAAGCATCTAGAAACCAAAGGATTAACAAATATCCTGCATATGCCAAGGAGCTTCCAGATTAAGTGGATTACGTATATTCTTAGTCATGTGTATAATGGTCAATTATGGTTAGAACAACCTATATTGATCACCAAGAAAATTATTCATAAGATTACGGGTCTCCCTATGCTGAGGAAAGCCAAAATTACCAAAACCCTAGGTCAAGAAGAACTTCAAAAGAAAACTCTAGTCGAGTGGGATGGTAGAGGTTTGAAGATTAACACTATTTTTGATGTTGAACTAAGGTTTGGTATTCATGTCATTACTCACAAGATTTATAGCTCTAGTCATTTGAAAAATGTGTTTTGTGAGGCAATGGATTTAGCATATAAGGTTGTAAAGAAGAATTTGGAATTTGATATGTTAGAATTATTATTGAAACAACTAAACAAAAACATGGACAATATCAGGACATCGAAGAAAAACACCTGTAAATTTGGTTCTTTGTTAACATGTCTTTTCTTTTATGTTCAAAAGTTTTTTCCATCAAAAGGTTCAGTAGTATGGAGGAAAGACACTCCAATTTTGTATCAAATTAATGAATTTATTGTAGAAATGGGTGAAAATTTTGATAGCATTATGGATAATTACTTTGAATTTTTCAACGAGAAGATGAAAAACAGGTTCAAGATTCCTCCCAAGCTTGTTGAAGACTACAAAGATGATGTATGTTTTATGGTTGACTATGATAGAGTGTATATTCAGGCAGTCAGGCCTAGAATTGCATGGGTGAAACCTCTTCTATACAAGGTTAACATTGATGAAACCAAAGATATCATTGAAGCACTAGTGAATGAGCTAGTAGATCCTGAGCAACCTATTTTTGGAACCTATGAAGAGGCAAAATCTAGAATTGAGCTTGAAATCAAGCTACCCTAGGCAATAAGAAAAGGTAAGAGGAAGGTGGCCAAGTTGAAAACTGCAAGTGGTCCTCTTATGCTTATTGAGGGAAAAGGATAGGATGAAGAAGAAGAAGAGTGGTAATCATTACCAAGCCACCCAAAGCCTCCATAGTTGTATTCACAAGGAGATCTAAAAGGAAAGGAGATAGTGAAGTTGTGTTTGTTAAGCCTCCTCCCACATTTCAAGAAAGACTCAATAAATTGAGAGTAGGTGCTAGAATCAATAACTTCAAAGCACTCAAGTATGAATCTAGAACTCAAATAGAATAAAAGGAAGTTGAAGATCTAATCATGGACAAGCTAGGAAGATGAAAATTATTTCCTGATTAGTTTACTTCACAAATCTCTGTAGTATTACTAGAAAAAGTCAAGGTCAGGTGGCAATCAGCTGAATAGATAGCTAAAGACATATTTGAGTAATCCTTGAGAAAACTACTACCAAATCTTTCAAATGTAGAAGTTAAGGTAGTAATGAAAAAGAATGAAGAGAAAATGATGATGAGATTTATACTTGTCTAATTTTGGTAAAATAAATTGAGCATGTGGTCAAGGATGCCACATCTATGTGGGAAAACATCTATCATCTACAAAAGCCTAGTGATGATCCAGTAGAGATCAAGGATGATGATGCATGATGATAGTGATAATGAAGAAGAAGATAAAACACCTTGTGTTACCATTGATGCTGAGGAATGTCAAGAATTTTTGAAGGATGATTATTAAGAGAAAGAGGAAGAAGCTGAAGAGGAAGACAAGAAAGGAGATGAAGAAAGTGATCCAATGAGAATAGCAGCACAAGTCATAGCCTCCCTTCCTCATTCTCCACCAAATACTGGTACATCATCAAGTTTGGAGATAGCTTTAGCAAATGTGATAGCATCTACAATAGACACATCATCTATTTAGTCACTATTTGCTTCCTCATAGCTCTAGGTATCTACAATGGAAGTGCCTACCACTTCATATACTAAGCTATAGCCCTCTTCATTAGCTCTCAAGTCAACAACATTATTAGTATGTGAAGTATCCAATTCTACAATTGCGCCAACTTCATCAACAACATGTACAATAAGTTCACCATCATGTTCTAGATTTTTGTCTACTATAGCTTAGATAGCACCAAATTTTGTTCTAGTCACTTCTTTTATTGTAAGTACTCTAGTTTGTGCTCACCTATTGTTATTTCATTTTTGGGTAGCACATTAGTTTTTGATTCAGTTAGCACTTCTTTCAATTTTCCTTCAGTTGGACCCATTCATGTTTTTACTACAAGTCCGGCTATCTCTATAATTGTTTCTATTTCAAGGTCTAAGGAAGTAAGGTCAGAAGTAGAACCAAGGACTCCTTTAGAACTTCTACTTATCGGTAAGGAAATTGATGATGATATTGATCTAAACAAAGAAATTGTAATTCCTGAGTTGGATCTAGATACTACCATAGTTGAAGAAATGAGACTGGTCAGCCAACTTTTGGAACAAAAGGCAAGGCAAAAGCAGCTAAGAGCTGAAAGAGATAGAGAGTTTACAATAATTGAAAATGCTAAGAATATTATTACATAAGCTATAGGTGTTGATATGGATTCATCTCAACAAATTTTTCTACAACTGGAAGAAGCAATCAATAAGTTCAATGAGGATACATCTAGCCGAGAAAAGCTTATTGAAAAGGAAAAGAAAAGGTTTGATAATAAGGTGCTTGAGCACATTTCTATAAACTAGGTGGAACTATCTTCAATTTAGAGTAATCTTGAACATTCTTTCACCAATGTGACATCAATTTTTCCTAATCTTTGTTATGTTATTGAGTACATCAAGGAGATCAAAGAGAAACTAAACAAGATTGATGTAGATATGAATGCTAGTGCTCAAAGGCTTCACCTTCACCCCAACTCAAGCTTAGCACATCACATCGAGGTGAGATTTTTGTCAGATATGTAGGTAGAATTGCTAAGAGAAGAAGCTAGGATCAAGTCCACATTGATAGATATTCAAAACACGATCCTTCCAATTATGGACACAATGTAGAAATATATTGCATATTAAAAAACATTGGTCCAAGATAACAATTTTTCTATTGCAAATCATATGATTAAACCTTTAGTAGAAGTTCAAGTGGCACTCTCCACCTACAAAATTTTGCAAGAAAACTAGCATAAGACATTGGTTCTTATTCTCAAGGTACACACCAAATTTCTCTCACATTTTGGTGTCTCTATTTGAATATATTGCATAACTCTTTGGCATTATTGTCAAAAATGGGAAGTAAGAGATGATAAGAGAGTTGTGGAGACAATAAGGGAGAAAATAGATTGATATATGTACAGAGAAAGACTATGTATATATTATACCATATGTATGGAGGAGATATGTGAGATATGGATATATAGTAGCTTTAAAAAGATCAATTTTGAAAAATCAAAAATCAATATGTTAGTGTACATAAGTCTTGGCTCATAAGTGTTTTTGTCACTAATACCTAAGAGGGAGATTTTTGGAATTATGTTGTATTTTTCATTAGTGACAACACTTATTCAATTCTATTTAGTTACTAACCTCATCACTCAATCTATAGTTTATACCGAGCATTCAATAGCTGCCAAGTAAGTTCATCAGTTAAGTAGTTTACACTGAGCACTCGTGAAACTCCCGAGTGAGTGTGCAATCTAGCAGTGTTCATCAAATAGATAGTGGTCACCGAGCTTCATAGTGTCTACTAAGTCATTAGTCTATGTGATGAGAAGCCAATGTTTATCGAGTGATGGATATCTAGTGTTTATCGAGTGAAAGCATGGTAAACTAACGATTCAGTATCTACCAAGTGACACTATATCTATCGAGTCTCCAATGGTTACCGAGTTTGAAGCTATGTTGTGTGATTATTATGGACCAAGATTCTACTTCCACTAAGTGCATGATGATGATGAGTAATGCAGTGGATGTTGAGTATCAGAAGTTCATTGAGTCAACTTTCAAAACCTGAGTTTCTACTATTTGGCTAACTCAGTAATATTTTGTTTACTTATGTTTTAGCCGACCTTATAATTGTAAATATTGGAATGGTATATATGTAATGTATTGTATCATTTTTAATATGTGCATGAGTACATCAAGGAATGGATAATTAATGTTTTGAGAAGAGTGAATACGAATCACCAGTAGAGAAGAGTATTTAGCAAGGTCTATAAGGAGCAGTAAAGTTATATCAATCACAAGAGGTAATATGTACTTCAAGGATCTAATCAATAATCAAGTTGTAAGTTAGATCCACTATTTCATCTTGATAGGTGAATCAGTTTTCTAAATCCTTTAATAGGGTAGACTTAATAGTCTTTGTTTAAATCTCTTAATAGAGTGCATACTACATTATATTTTTGTAAAACCTCTAACAAGGTGGATCTAGCAATCCAAATTTCTCTTAACAGGATAGATCATTAGAAGTGGTCAATGTAAGCCCTAACAGACCAACTTTATATTGCAATAGTGAAGTTTTGTGGGTATCATCCCCACCCCAATTTTACTTTCTATTTGGAAGGTTTCTAGGTCACCAAACTTATGTGTTCATATGTTATGAATGTTTATCTTTTCTCATGCATGTAGTAGATTAGATAAATTAATGGTGAATGATTTACCTTGTTAAGTGCTAAATTGATGTAAAAATTTTGAGGTTACTGATTCACCCCTCCCCTCTTAGTAACCTAGCTAGTCTTGATTATTTCCAATTTTGTTGTCTTCTTGAGAAAAAGCCACCTTTCTTTTTCCTAAGGTAGAAGCCTTCTCTAGACATCTATATGATGGATGCCCTAGTTGGTTATAATTGCAACAATTCATTGTGGTAAAATATGAGGGACCTCTTCCTTGACTTCTATTTTTGCCCCTAAAGCTATCATTACCTTTTGTCTCTAATTAAATCCACCTCTTGGACTTCTTGAGCTACTTTTTTCACTTAGCTTATTATCCCCTTGAGCTATAGTTTCTTGGCCTCTTCTACTACCAAATTTCCTCCCTAATTACTTTGCTCCCTTTGTTTGCCCTATTTTCTATTGTTGAAGTCTTGCTTCTTCTTCAACTTCTCCTCCACCTTAAGTGCTATTTGGTAAGACTTTTGCACTATGTTAGGATCTCACAACTAAAGTTCCTCTTGGATGTTCCACCTCAAGCCATTGATATACCTTTCAATTTTAATTCTTTTAGCCTCTTGCACTTTGGATCTTAGAAAAAGTTTCTAAAACTCCTCAATATAACTTGCCACATCATTATCTCTTTGTTTGAGATTCTTCCTTTTTGTGTGCAACTGCACTTCAAAATCTTTAAGAAGGTAGGCTTGATGAATTTGACTCACTATAATCTTCTATTTTGCAAAGGGTTTCTTTCCCTGTTTCAGTCTTTCATCTTGAGTGTATTTCCACCATTTGAGAGTTGCTCCTCTCAAACTTTCTTTTGCTACTTTGACCTTCTAGGCTTCTATCACATTTTTACTCCCAAAATAACTTTCCATGCCTTCCAACCCTTCTAAGACATGATCAACATCCAAATTTACACTAAATAGTGGCACTCCTTCCAAGAATTTTTTATTTAGTGCCTTCATTTCTCTAGAAATGGTTCCTTAGTGATTTTAGAATTAGGTATGGGTGCCTCCTTTTTGTGAGACACTAGTTGCTTCTACCTATTGTACTCCTTTTGTTGGTTGACCTTGTTATTCATTGCTTCAATGTTGAGGGTTGTTCTCTCAAGGATTGTTTCCAAGGCTATTATCTTTGCATTCAACTCTAGGTTTTCCCCATCTTGTTCTTGAACCTTCTTATCCAACTTTGCATTTTTTACCATGGTGGATCCTATGGAGGATTCCCCTTCATAGTCAGATATACACTTAAAACTCCCAAAATCAACCTATCTCTGATACCAATTTGATAGGAAGAGTCTAGGGTAGTGTATCTCGATGATTCCCAATCCTTGAAATTCTCTACTTACACAAAGGTTAACCCTAATCACTTAGAGACAACTTTCCCATGGACTAACCTACTCATTTAAGTTTGCATACTAATTTGTAACTTTCTTATAGGCCTCCCTAGTGACTTATCTTATCTTTCAAGGGTTGGAGGCTCTTCCTAGGGTGTTTTTGAACTCATTCCATCCATCTTTCACATTCCATTCATTAGCTTCTTATACGATCTCTTCAAATTAAGAGAAAACTCCTTTTAGGCCTAATAGCCCCTAATTAGCCCTCCTAATGGAATAATATTGGATTTATGTAAATATTTCCTTAACAAGGATCCAAACTAACTCTAGTTCAAGATACTCTTTCCAAATACCTTCAACATTCCTAAGGTCTTAGGTTCGCAAGTTACACCAGATGTCCTAACCCAAAATTTGAGGGTTTGTTAGGGTTTGATAGCATTCTAGACCAATCAAAAGTAAATATTTCCTTTCTCCCACACTAGAGACTTAAAAAAATTCTCCTTGTACCCATATTATTTTCACTCTATGATTTCTCCATCCATTACACCCATGCTATAAAAAATGATTCACCCCTACAAGAAAATTGTCTTCCTTGTTTCAATTTCTAGCTGAGAACAACTCGATCTTGCTTAGGGCTTCCAAGGAGAGGGATTAGAATTGTGTTTCCTACTCCATGCTTCCTATTATATAAATTACAATATTTATGCTATAATTTCTCAAGGTTTTAGAGAATTCCAAACATGGGGAATGCTTGTAGACACCATTTTGTAAAGTTTGCCCCAGTACTGACCAATAAATAGGCAGATTACAAGAACATTCATTGTAGTTGCAACCAGACTGATACAACCTTCAAACCAAACAAAAAATAAAATAATAAATATTTTGAAACAAAATCTAAAATTTAAAAGACTAGATGTATCACATTGCTATCAAATCCATTCTATTTCTCTCAAAACTGTAAACATTTTTCATGAATTCATTTGCATCTATACTCCTCAAAACTTCCAACCACTACATTGGTGACTTGGAGGGATTTAAAATTTAATTTTACAACCAAATAAACCAAATATTTCTCATTTATAACCTCCTTGTGCTCTCTAACTACTTTTGCAACTTCTTGGACAAGAAAATTACAAAATTGTCAATGTGCAACTTTTACAAGATTGACAATTTTTGTATTTTCACTCCTCCAACTTTATGAAACTCACCAACATGATTCCAAATAAAATATGTAAGTTATTTAGACCAAAATTATTAGTTCATTACCACTTCTAACCACCCTCCTACACCAAACTGGCCCTCTAAGACAATTTTTAGCACTTTTTGCAAAAACATTTTGCCAATGCAACATTTTGACACCAAGTTTCCTATAGTGCATTACATTGTTTTTCCACATGCATAAGGACATCCCAACTAAGGACCTCATTATTTATAAGTCTTTTCAAGACTCTTATTTTCTTGCTAACCACCTATCCAAGGTGCTCTTATACCAAATTGGTTGTATAGGAATATAATTGTACCCTAAAATTCCTTTCATCCACCTACAAAAACCAAGATTTCTACCACTAAATGAGTCATTTTTGCAAGTTTTTAAATGTCATTTCACAATTTCAGTAAAATAAGATTGGCAACACACCATTCAATTTTTCTCTTCTTCTAGTTGTGGATTAGATAGGAGTTATAGGTCTCTCTCTTCAAATGTGCAAGTGGTACGATCTTACATTTATGTATTTTGATAGGGATAATATCTTCCATAAAAATGCTTCTAAGATCTTGAATTTTAGAGAAAAGATCCACAATATAAATACCTTAATTGTAATTGCATAAGACTACATATGTTGTAGATCAAGTGATACCACAAAAATATATGCACTATAAAGAATGGAGATCTCAAAAGTTATAATTTTCTAAATTACAAAGAATTCTTTAGAGGTTAAGACATTGTAAATTGGAAAGGAAATATTGGAACTCCTAACGTATAAATTAGACATGGACACTACACATTTAAGCACTATAAATTGAAAATATGTTGTATAAGCAATGATACCATAAGTCAAGAGTCTAACTACATGCATATTTCAAAATGTAAGTCAAAATGTGGATCTATTAGAAACCTATGTTGTATCCCCACATTCACAATAATACACACATATTGCATACAACTCCCTAAGAGTTTATGGTACCAAATTTATGAATTGAAATATCTTAAAGTTGCAGTGAAATTAGTTTAAAGGTGTACCAGCTTGAAATGGATGTGCTTGCATTTCAAGACCTTTTATCATCCTTTCTATTATTCCTTTCTCAGACTATGGATAGACATGTGACCAATATCTATTTTTATCCTCTCCCCTTTCATTTCATTCTTCATTCATCTCTTGCCTTCTGACATGGTCTTCTAGGTGTTATTTTATCAGCTTTTTGACCATATCTCTTAATTAGTCTATCATCTTCTAGTTTTTCCTACACCCCCTTTTGGACCTTTCTAAGGCTTGCCTATCCCTTGCCTTTGGCCCATTACAATTATGGAGATATCCCATATCCTTCATACCAAATTTAAGATCTACAATATACATCATGAAAAATCCTTATTAATAAGCGTTCTTGAAAGAAAGGTGAATATTTAAATTTATTTGTTTCATTTATACATTTACATTTATGATTTATGATGATCCCTTAACATAGGGCTTGACCAAGACAAGCCTTCCCTCAAAGAAAACCTCAAAAGCCTTCTTTTCTTCATTTATCTGTAAGATACCAATTGGGGCTTATAGATCTGGAAGCTACTTTTCAGGATTTTTATAGAGAAAATAGTTTTAGATTGTCCAACTACATCAACCCAGTTGTAGGACATCCTTCCAAGTCGAGCTAGTCCTTCAGTGCCGTTTACCAGGGAGATTTCTGTATTTTTTTCCTTTCACCTTTTTATTTCAAGATTTTTAGATAGACATATAGAAGTAGTTCATGTTTCTGAGTTTCAAAACTAAAATACTTCCTCTACACATTTCAAGGCAAGGCTTCCATATTTTATTTCCTTTTAGATCTTTACCCTATATCTTAATTGGGATATTTGTATTCACATAAAATCTAGATTTACATTATTTAAGCAATTAGCTCAATTTCAAATTCATATTATCCTATTAAGGGCCAAAGAGTATATTTCCTTTTATTGCATTCCCATTTATAATTCAAATTTAGTATTAGTAGCCTTCTTCCTTTGGGTTCTAGCTAATCTAATTTGGGTCATAAATGGAATCATATTTAGAAATTCACATATTTCCCTTTCATACATATTGGAATCACTTAGTGGCCCAGAATTGCAAAGACCTACAAACCTATTAAAGCATCTCCCTTTTCCCCCGAAACAAAAGGAAAACAAAAAGTTGTTTCACCCATAGTTATAAACTCATATGTGCCTATGTCTTGATATATATATATATATATATATATCAATAGATTATTGAAACTAAGTGTACATCATGTATAGTAGATAAATAAATCATTTTAGTGAACCTCAAGTAGGAAGATTCTAGCCAAGCCTCTACCATTTGCACATAACTATTATTCATTTAAGAATAGATGCAAATAGATGTTTCTGTTCATGAAAAATCACCTAGAATCTTGGAATATGATAATATTCAAGGTAGAGAAAGCTAACAAACTTTAGAAGGAACTTTTCAAATGAACTCTTAGAAACAACATAAAAAATATTATCCAAGTTCTTGATTAAGTAAAATAGGTTTTTTTATAGGGTTTCCTGAAACCCACTAGTCAACAACATAAAATAAACTAGCAAAATAGTTATAGCTTCTAAGAAACATAAAAAATGATAGGCTAGGCCTGGCCAACAACCATAGTTAATAACCAAAAGGCCTAAAGCCAAGAAAACAACAAAAACTAGGAAGAATGATCAAGGGACAAGATTAGTAGCTAGCTCCTTATTCTTTAACTCCATCTCTTCCTTGGCCTTTGCCTTGTCATTCTTTGAGTGACTTTCATCCTGAGAAGCCAACTCAACCCTCTTTCTATTTTTTTCTTTTCTCTTTCTACTCGAGCTCTCCTCCTGCAAGGATTCCTCCTCCTCAACCACCCTAGTTCCATCAGTGTCCTTTTCCTCCTTACCCTTTTTATTCTCCTTCATCATCCCATAAAGTTGAATGATGTTATCATTTAGGCCTTTTATAATGTTAAGACTCTGATTACTCGAGATATGAAGCATAGTCTCCATCCTTTCCACTCTTTTGACACCCTAGCTTCTAGTTTACCAAATTTCCCATTTTCACCCACCCCTTTTGGCCTATCCTAATCCTACATCCTATACTTTATTTCTTTAATTTTATGAAATATCCATTTAAATAACCAAAAATTACCCACGAGGCTATTTTTGTCATTGCCTAGAAAATTCATACTTGTCTCCCACATGTTGTCACTAAGAATAGCCAAACCAGGATCAATGAGCTCTTCTAGATGAATAGTTCTAGCCATACCCTCTAGCATTACTGGGTTAATATGTTCTCAAACTAGTCCCATCTTGGCTCTACCTAAAGGGAAATTCCTCCAAACAATTTTTCTCCCCTTTTCCTCTAGAGAAATTTTTGCCTTATACACACCCTCTTCCTCCTTCCTTTCTCCTTGAGCTTCTAAAAACCTCTCTTTCCCTTGACTTGAGCCCTCTCTACCTACTTGTCCCCCCCTCTTTTCCTTTTGATGGAGCTTGCGTCCTTCCTAACTTCTAGAGCCTTGCTAGGTCCAACCTCTACCACATTTCCTTCCCTATCCATGTCCATCCCCTCTTCTTCCTCATTATACTCTTCCTTTTACTCCTCCTCCTATTTTATCCTTTTCTCCAAGACTCTCCCTAGCTTCTTTTTATTCATCTTACCCATATCCTTCATATTTTTTCCACCTACTCTTCTTCTTCTGAGTGTATACTTGCACTATCCTCTATGTTTGATTAGAGGTAAGAGCTCTCAGTTTCTTTGAAACAAACCACCTTCTAGACAATAGACCTTCCATAAGTTTGAGAATTAAAATTCTCATACATGAGTAGTAACAACCCCTCGTGGAAGGTAGGGTTGGATTAAACTTTCTTCTTATAGTCCATTATACTCTTTTAAGTCAAGAAAAATAAATAGTAGGGAATGGAAATCTTTGTTCAGTACTTGAAATGATTAAGGATAACAAAATGGTAGGTTCAAATCCTATCAAGCATGGTGTCAAGCATGATATAGGATATAATTTCCCTAAGGGAAAATTGCCATAGCTTCTTAATAGATGTAGGCTCATAATAGGTACCTCTCTTCACTAGCTCCTTCATTTCCTTTGAATCCCTAGCAAAATCCTTTACCACATTCAGGGAAATTTTCTTGTCCCTATAGAATTTAATGCCCTAGTTTGGGGACTTAATCACCTTAACAATAACCTTTTATTGATTTTAAAGTCCACCCCATCAATCTTCAGCCTCCCCCCTTTCCATATCTTCACCATTAGGTTAGTGATCTTCGAGTCCCAGCCATGAAGCTTTTCAATGAAATTTGAAATGCCTCCTTCCTTCAATTTGTCCCACAACTTCAATCACCTCTTCCACTTCTTAGCTTCCCCCTTTAGCTCCCTTTTATGCTCTGCCCAACCATGTTGTCACAAATAGGATAGCAGCTCCCCTGAGTTTTTTGGATGGCTTGAGCTGAGGTTTAGTTTATCTCCTATGCTTGATCCCATCCTCAAAAAAGAATAAGCTATATTAATTACCAAAAACCATTAAGATTACCCTTAAAACATGCCAATGAATTCTCCAACAATGAAGCTTCTAAATTGGCTCATGCCAACTGTGTAGTAGAATATACGACATATAATCAACATAACTATCATTAATACCCTTAATGATGCCCATTTTCCTCTGAATCCTTTCTAGATCCATAATACTTTTTTTATCCACTATAAAAACCTCTCCAATTTCCCATCTATGTGACATGTCCCTCCTTACAGCCTCATTCACCATCTAGTCAATAGCCATCTTACCTTCATAGTACACATGAGACACAAAGACCTTATCAAAGGAATGAAAAATATTTTCTTTTCCTCAATAATATTATTTATGCTCTAGGCAGGATGGTGATCACCCCTTAGGCATTTGACTATGTTGTTAGAGTTTATCTACAACCATAGACATTTGACCCCAACCTCTTTAGCCAACTTCATAGTTTGGAGGGTAGCACTAACCTTAACATAATGGTTCTCTTGAAAACCTAGGGGGAAAGTGACCACCGCAATCCCATATTCTTGACTATTTCCTATCACACCTCCACATCTTGCCTCTCCCAGGTTTTCTTTAGCTCCACCATCAAAGTTGACCTTGTGCCAAACTTTAGGAGGTAAGGACTAGGAACAATCCTTTCTTTTAGTCTGAGAATCTATAGTTCTCTCATTTTCACCTGCAAAAGGGTTAGTTCCTTTTATAAACATATAGTTTTCCAATAGGGAATTTTGAATTTTTCAAGATAATATTATAGTTGTAAGGTAATCATCCCTAAAAATCTTGTTATTGCATTCCTTCCATACACCCTAGCCAAAATTAGGCAAAGCTCACTTGCATATAGTATGGAGACCAGTTCCCTTCCAAGAATTATCCAACTACCTTAAGTCAATAGTTGAGCTAGGAGCACACCAACTCATCCTAAAGGCTTGACAAAAAAAAAGACTAAACCTCTCTTGAAAATGAGCAGTGAGTAAATAGATGACCCACCAACTCAACCTAGCTTTTGCAAAGGATACACCTATTAGGAATAGGATGACTACTCTTGTAAAAGTTGTCAATTTTTAGACTCCTATTCTGGGGCAAAAGCCAAAAAAAAAATATTGATCTTAGTGGTAAGACCAGTGTACCAGGATTTTGCACAATCTAGCCTCAAATCCCACTTCATAATACCTTAGTAACCTGAGGCCATCGAATAGTTTCCATCCAAAGTATCCTCCAAAAAAATCTTATGCTAATCCTCATTTATAACCATCAAGATCTAAATATTAATAAGGGGTTCAAGGTCCATTGAAATAACAATTAGATCCCTCCAACCTTGACCATTTCTATAATCAGAAACAAATCTCCTCACCCTCTAGATGCAAATGCCAACCTATCTCTCAAATTTAGGGATGGATATAAGAGGCCCTTGAATCAATCAATTATCCTACCAAAAAAGAGTATCCTCTCCACTCCCCACACACCATCTCACATTTCTAATAGCTACATCTCTAGCACTAAGAGGATCATTCCAAATATACGAACCTCTAGGAATTGAATCACAAAAAGGCAAGAATATGAAAGAAGTTCTACAAAGATATTTATCTTCCATGATGTCCCTCCACTCCCCTCTACAAGAAAAAATTCTCCATACCTATTTATCTTGGAGGGATCTATTGAAAGGATGCAGTTTCCTTATCCCCAAACCTCCATTCTATTTTGGAAGACACACATTATCCCAAGCCACTAGATGTAAATACTTATTACCTTTTGACCCAAACCAATGAAAGTCCCTCTAGATCTTCTCCATGTGATCCTAAACCTTACTATGAATCTCAAAAAGACTCATAGTATAGGTTGGAAGATTTTGAAGAGTAGCTTTAACAAGTTGAATCTTGCTAGATTGGCTAAGAGTGACTCCCTTCTAGCCAGCCAATTTTTTGTTAAACCTGTCTAAAATATTATTCTAGAGAGAATTTGGGGGCCTCAACCCCAAGGGAGGCCCAAGTATCCATAAGGAAGAAAATCAATATCACAACCTAGAATGGAAGCTATCTTCCTCTGATGCTCATCTAGAGTATTAATGAAGAAAACCAAACTCTTGTTCCAGTTGATGAGCTGCCCTGATCCTCTAGCTTAAGAGCTTAAAATAATTTTCACTAACCTAGCCCCTCAAACTATAACTATCCCACCCATACTAGTATCATCCATAAATTTTAGATGAGAAAAAATAGGGTACTCGAGGAAGGTTTAATAAGAGTCTGAGCTCTTGAGATTCTATTAGCAGAAATCATCCTTTTGAGACAATCAACCAAAATAATGAAAAGAATAGGAGAAATTGGATCTCCTTGCCTGAGACCTCTGGAAGGCTTAAAGAAAGCCAAGGGGGATGCATTAACCAACACAACCAAGGAGGTAGTGGTGACTAATTGGCTAATAATTTTTATAACCCTAGAATTGAACCCAAAGGCCCTGAGAATATTGAAGAGAAAGGTCCAATCCACACGATCATAAGTCATTGAAAAGTCCAACTTAAGAAGAAACCCTTCTCTCTTACACTCCTCTAAAGAGTGGATCACCTTGTGAACTATCATAATGGAGTCCATTATTTTCCCTTTAGGGACAAAACCAAATTCTTGGGTAACTATTATAGAGGGGAGAAATTTGATGATCCTTGAAGCCAACACTTTGGAAATAATCTTATAGAAAGTGTTACATAGGATGATAGGTCTAAATTGATCCATAGAGTCTACCCTAGCCACCTTCAAGATAAGCACAAGAAAAGTAGCATTTAAATCCTTTGGAAGACTTCTAGCTCCAAATAATTCTTGCACCACTTTAGTAACATCCTATTGAAACACATGCTAGAACATCTAGAAAAAGAAAGATGGAAACCCATCTAGACCTGGGGATTTTTCTGTAGCCAAGGAAAAAACAACCAGTTCCACTTCCAGAGGAGAAGGAATGGCCCCAATCCTCTTTTTCTCCTTATTTTGAATCAAAGATGAGATGTTAAATAATATTTCCATCTGATCACATTCCACTAGGTTGTTGTCTTTCTCAAGGGGTTTAGAAAAGAAGGAAATAACCTCTCATACTATTTCATCTTCTTCTTTCAAAATTGCTTCTCCCTTCTTGATGTTGCTAATTCTATTATATGCCATATGTTTCAAAGAAGAGGTGTGTAAGAATCTATTATTCCTATCCCCCTCTTTCAACTAGACTATCATGTCCCCTTTTCAAATAATTAAAAATATTAACTTTTGCTAAGGTAGGCAGGCTCAAAAAGTGAAGTTTCAACAAAAGGGGTTAATCTTTGGAAACTAGTGGATTAATAAATGAAAATTATTATTAAAATATGTATTATTGACCCCTCTTTGTCATGAGTTAGGGTTATGCCTTCTTTTAAAGGGATTTGGAGGCATTTCGGGCTCATTGTAGAACTTGATTTTTACTCATTGCTTTGTTGTTCTTCAAACGCTGCCAAACCTATGGAAAATGAGACCCAAGGATGAGAGTTAGCAGGTTTATAGGGAGGCTAAGGATTTTTTTTGAGGCCATTCCATGTGCAAGCTCATGTAGAGTTTTCCCTTGTGCTAAACAGTGCAAATTTGTGAGTTTTGGGATGTGTTTCTTGTAAGAGTTTGGTGTTTCTGGTTGAGTATTTCATATCAGTTTTGTTTGTTTCTATATTGAAGATATTTATATATTAAAATAGAGCTGAATACATTTATTTGGTTGTGGTTATGCTTTTGTGATACATTATTAGTGTTTTGTGGTGTTTCCAGGCTATTTCGTGTTGTTTTTAGGAGCCTCATGAGCATTATTTTTGTCCTCTATTTGGGATCTGTTGTGTAAACTATATAAAAATTTGGAAATGTCATTTTGTGGGTAATTATGGTGGAAAAATTTATATAAAAATGTCTAATTTTAGGTTTATTAATAATATGTGAAGTTATGAAGTTTTTGGCACTATTTCAGGCATACCTGATTTAGATTTTATTGAGAAATTGGTTGGTCTTTTGAAATATTGGGTGTTTGATTTAAAAATTTAATTAGAGGCTTTAAATAAAATATAAAATCAAAAAGGGGAAATTATAGTGGTATCAGAGCTATGATCTTTCTAGCTAAGGGTTTGTAGAAGTTTGTATGCAACTAAGTCAAAGAGAAAAGAGATATTTGTAGCGAGAAAAGAATAAAAAAATTTTGATCAAAACTCTAGTTAAAAGTAAAAGTAAAAAATAAAAGGAAGGAAAAAGTATGGCTAAACTAGATGAGATGGTAAAGAAGTTCTTCTAAGACATCCAGAATACTCAAAAGAAAACAATGGATAGTTTGGTAGAAACTAGAGAGGCTTTGTGAATATTGACAGAAAAACTGCAAGGAGTTGCATCTATTAATGAGATAGGAAGCATTTTAGAGGAGCCAAGAAATCTAAAACCCACACCCTCTAAATCAACAAAAACTATTTTCCTTCTTGCAGATGAGTCATTAGTACTAAATCTGGCCCTTAGTCCTGTGGAAGAGGTTATAGGTAACTTGATTCAATTAAGAGCTACTTGTAATGGCTTAGATGATGACTTTCATAGTTTAGTTCCTTTTAGAGACTATGTGGATATGATGAACACTTTGATGCCTAAGAAAGATTAGAGGAGGGACCATGAAATAAGTGGAAGAGAGATCAAAAATAAAATAAGAAAGTTTACAACACCTACTTTTTATGGAACAAATAAAATTTCAGCGAGACCATTGCTACAAAAATTACAGACCTTCTTCACACTTAACCCCATGAAGGAGAGTAATGCCATTCAATTTGCAAGTCTACACTTGGAAGATGGAGCCTATGATTGGTGGTATCATGGAATGACTACTCAAGGTCATGATCAAGTAACTACATTTGATGATTTTAGTCAAAGAGTGATAGATAGATTTGACCTCAACGATGATGAAGAGTATTTTAAAGAATTATCAAAGTTGAAGCAAACCAAATCAGTTAATGAGTATATAGAAGAGTTTCAAAAAGTGACTATTATGGTACCTAATATGAGTGAAAAGAGGATTTGGTACCTAATTAGAAGAGAAGGAAAAAGAAATCAACAAGGATGGCACTTTAGCATCATTATCAGGAGTCCCAAGATACCATCCCTTTGGAATTTGGGGGGTACTAGTAGGGAAAAGGTTGACAGTTCTTCTTGATAGTGTGTCAACTCATAATTTTATTGATGAGGGATTTGTCTTGAAAAGTGAGCTTAAAGAAGAAGATTTTGAGGGATTCAATGTTACTATAGCTAATGGATTCACTATGCCTTGCACATAGATGGTGAAACAACTCAAGATGACCTTAGGAGATTATGAGTTATGTGATGACTTCTATGTTTTTGGCATTGGGGAGACAGATCTTGTATTGGGTGTTCAATGGTTGCACTCTATTGGAGGTTGTTACATGAACCATCAAACTATGGAGTTTAAATTTCATTCCAATGGGAAAGAAGTATTATTGAGAGGCTTATTGAATGGAGCACCTAAGGTGGTCACTACAAAGAGTATGGAGAGGACTTTTCAAAGAGGACAAGTAGCATGGGTAGCAGGAGTCATGATCCATCCAACAAGCTCTCCAAAGAATCAAGGTAATTTATATTTTGAAATTCAAAATATTTTTGATAGGCATAGTATAGTTATCAATGATTTGCCTTTGGGATAACCACCACATAGAGGTTTTGAGAATGTTATAGAGTTAGAACAAGGTGCCAAACCAATTATCACAAATCCATACCACCATCCAAGAGGTTATAAGGAAGAAATAGAAAAAACTATTAAGACACTCTTGGACATGGGATTCATAAGGCCTAGCACTAGTCCATTTGTGTCATCTGTGGTACTTGTCAAGAAAAAGGATGGTATAATGAGAATGTGTATAGACTATAGGGCTCTAAACAAGAAGACCATAAAAAATAGGTATCCCATACCACACATAGATGAACTCATTAATGAGTTACATGGTGTTGTATACTTCTCAAAAATTGACCTCAGACTAGGGTACCATCAAATCTACATGAGGACGGAAGATGTGGAAAAGACTACTTTCAGATGTCACTATGGGCACTTTGAATTTCTTGTTATGCCATTTGGCCTCACTAATGCACCAGAAAAATTCCAATCTTGTATGAATAAGGTATTCAACAAGCATCTTCAAAAATTTGTTTTCATATTTTTTGATGGTATCTTGATTTATAGTTAAAAATGGGAAGAGCATCTAAAGCACATAGACACTATTTTTGGAATCTTGAAGCAACAATCCTTCTATGATAAGCTATCTAAATGTGAGTTTTGTTTGATAGAGATCTTATATTTGGGCATATTATAAGTTATAAAGGAGTTTAGGTTGATTAAAAAAAATCTAGGCAATTTTGGATTGGGCTCCATCCACTACTCTTGCACAGTTGAGAGCTTTCTTTAGGTTGTGTAGCTACTACAAAGAAAGGAGCTTTTTTTTGGATAGAAGAGGCACAAAAACTACTTTATAAGCTTAAGGAGGCAATGAGTTCATGCCCTGTGCTTGCAATTCTAGATTTCTCTTTACCTTTTGTTGTTGAATGTGATGCTTCTAGAGAAGGTATAAGGGCTATCCTAACTCAAAGGGGACATCCAATAGCATTTGAGAGTAGAAAATTAAATCAATCAAAGAAAGGCTACTCCATCTATGATAAGGAAATGTTGGCAATCATGCATGCACTTCATAAGTTTAGACAGTATTTGGTATGTGGGAGATTCATTATAAAGATAGACCATAATAGACTCAAGTTCTTCTTGAAACAAAGGGATTTGAATTATCATCAACAAAAATGGGTAAGAAAGTTGCAAGCTTATGATTTTGATATTGAATACATGAAGGAAAAAATAATGTGGTTGTGGATGCTCTCTCAAGAAAGCCCACTTTGTGTTCCTTAACATCTATCTTGGCTGATTGGAAAGTCTTCATAATTTTAGAGTATGCTAAAGATTCCTTTGCCACCAATATTTTGGATTAGTTAGTGGATGATAACATGCAAAAGGTTTTTGATGAATTGATTTATTACAAGAATAAGATCTTCTTAGTGCTAGGATCAAAAATCAAGGAGAGAATATTGAGGGCCTTTCATGACACACCCTTGGCTGGTCATCAAGGATACCTTAGGACATATAGGAAACTTCAAGAGTGATTTACATGGAAGGGTATGAAGGAACATGTCCTTAAACACATTAGGGAATGTATGGTATGCCAACAAAGAAAAAGTGAGCAATTTTTTCCCGCAAGGTTGTTGCAGCCACTTCCTATTCCTGAACAAAAATGGAAAAGCATTTCCACAGACTTCATCACTGGGCTGCCCAAGATTCAAGGTAAGGATTTCATATATGCGGTTGTATATAGAATAAATAAGTATTCACATTTCTTTCTAATCACATCTAATTTCAAGGCATCCCATGCCTTGCCTAGAAACATCTTCAGTGACTGGGAGAGTAGATTCCTCAGCTCTTTTTGGAAGGAGCTCTTTCATTTGGTAGGAACTAAACTCACCCCTAGTACTAGCTATCACCCTCAAAAAAATGGAAAAATACATATAGTTAATAAATGGATAGAGGGATATTTGATGAAGTATGTTTCAAATCAAAAACATGCTTGGGTGAAATAGTGGCACCTAGGGGAGTATTGTTACAATATATCTCATCACATGTCTATTGGTATGCATATTTTTCATGCTCTTTATGGTTATGATGCCCTTTCCTTTGTTTATCTAGTACTTTTAGATATTAGAGTACTTGCAGCAAGTAATTTCATCAAGCAAAGCCAAGACATAACAAGGTCCCTTAATGATAATCTACAACATGCACAGAACCAACATAAGTTGTATGCTAATAGGAAAAGGACTGAAAGATCTTTTGAGGTGGGAGATTTGGTATTTTTTAGGTTGCATCCATATAAGAAAAGAACCTTTAGGAGGAGTGGGGTAGAGGAGCTCAAGCCAAGGTTCTATGGGCCTTATAAGATCATCAGGAAAGTAGGAGTGGTAGCTTATGAATTGGAGCTCCCACCAAGTAGAAAAATACATAATGTTTTCCATGTTTCTTTCCTAAAGAAGGTTCTAGGCCAAAAAACCATAGTATCTATAGAATTACCACCTCTTGATGATGAAGGGAAATTAGTTTTGATACCAGAAGAGGTTTTGGATACTAGAGAAAAAAGATTGACAAATAGTAGCATCATAGAGCATTTGGTCAAATGGAAAGGATTACCATTGGAGAATGCAACTTGGAAAGGAGCACATATTTTTTATGATCCCAACCTTCATTTCTTGAGGACAAGAAATTTTTGGGATGGAGGACTTGTCATGTCCCCTTTTCAAATAATTAAAAAATAATAACTTTTGCTAAGGCTGGTAGGCTCAAAAAGTGAAGTTTCAAGAAAAGGGGCTAATCTTTGGAAACCAATGGATTAATTAATAATTTTTTTTATTAAAATATGTATTATTGACCCCTCTTTTTATTGAGTTAGGGTTATGCCATCCTTTAAAGGGTTTTGGAGGCATTTTGGGCTCATTCTAAAACTTGATTTTTTCTCATTGCTTTGTTGTTCTTTAGAGGGTGCCAAACCTGTGGAGAAGGAGACCCAAGGATGAGATTTTTTAGGTTTCTATGAAGGCTAAGGATAGGATTTTAAGGCCATTCCATGTGTAAGCTCATGCATAGTTTTCCTTTATGCTGAACAGTGCAAATTTGTGAGTTTTTGGGTGTGTTTCTTGTAAGAGTTTGGTGTTTCTAGTTGGATATTTCATATCAGTTTGGTTTTCTGTTGTATTTTAGAAATTTAGATGTTAAAATAGAGCTGAATATATGTATTAGATCATGTTTATACTTCTTTGATATATTATTAGAGTTTTGTGGTATTTCTGGGCTATTTTGTGTTATTTTCGGGAGCCTGATGACATTGTTTTTGTCCTCCATTTGAGAGTTGTTGTGTAAAATCTATACAGATTTTGAAATCTAATTTTGTAGGCCATTATGCTAGAAAAATTTCTATAAAAATTTCTACTTTTAGATTTATTAATAATATGTCAAGCTCTAAAGTTTTTGGCACTATTTCGGGCATACCTGATTTGGGTTTTATTGAGAAATTGGTTGATCTTTTGAAATATTGGTTGTTTGATTTTTAAAATCTGATTAGAGGCTTTTAAATATCATAGAAAATTAGAAAGAGGACATTCCAGTTTGAACCTCTACCCCCATAGTACCTCTTTGATTCCTACTAACTCTTCCTCTATGTCTGCCTCTAAAGTTGGTGTCTAACTTCTTTCTATTCTTCTCTTCCAATTTTAGTGCCAATTGGAAACACTTATGGACCATTGTAGGAATCCATAGACTGATTTCTTATTTTTTGTTCCACTTCAACCCACCTAGATACCTAGCCACCTTAAGAGGTTATTCTTCTTGGATCCCTCATCTTAAACACAAATTCTGAAATTCTTTAGTATAATTTGCCACATCCATATCTTTTTGTTTTATGCTTCACCTTTTCTTGTGCAATTGAATTTTATAATCTTCAAGTACACATTTTTCCCTTACCTTAGCCACCATGGCTTTCCAATTTGCAATGGGTTTCTTTCCCATCTTCTCCCTCTCTTCTTGGAGGTACTTCCACCACGTTAGTGCTAATCCCCTTAGCCTAGATTTGACTACCTTAACCTTTTGTTCTTTAGTAACACCTTCACACTCAAAGTGGTTTTCCATCCCTTCAATCCATTCCATCATAAGTTTCATTTCCATCTTTGCACCAAACAAAAGGATTCCTTCTATGGATTTTCTACACAATGCCTTGATGTCTTTTAAGAATGGCTCCTCAGTCAATGGAGGGTCTAGTTTAGGAATGATGTCTTCCTCATCAATCTTTCCCTTTCCTTTATCACTAGTTTCTCCATCTTGATCTTTCTTCTTAGCTACCTCAGCAACTTCCTCCAATTTTGTCTTCATCTCCTCCAATGCTTCCTCTAGGAACCTATTCTTTCCTTTTTCTCCTTTTTCTCCTTGGAAAGTTCACCATGTCAATCTTCCCTATTGACTATTCAGTGTGCAAAGACATTCCACTAGCCCCAAATCTTTGGTAGCTCTAATACCAATATGATGTAAATTAGATTGCTTCTTAAGCCCTTTTCTTCTCTAAGAACTCACTAGGATTCTCTTCTAGCCTAATAGGGTTCCCCTTTGTCACCCTAACCTCAAAAGGATTTCTATTTTATCCTCCAATCTTCCCTATCTAGCTACACCAATGTTTTAACAACTTTCATCCACCAGGGAGACACTCCAACTTGTTCTCTAGACTCACAAATTTTTCAAGAAGGATCATTCTACCTTCAACAAGTAGTGAGGGATTCAAATTGAGGGATTTTATACTTCCACTATACTCTTGGTCTCCAAATCCATAGGTTTCCCTATTGATTCCTTCAAATTTGGTAAAATTGTCCTAATTAGGCCTCCAAACTTGGGTTTTAGGCTATAACTCCAAATTCCCTTAACAAGGTGAAAAAATAATAACCATTATGAATACCCTTTTGGAAGTATTTCAAGATTTTAGAGGTTTCAAATTCTCAACTTGTTCATACACCCCAAAGCTATATTTATGGCTATAATTAAGGGTTTTAAAGGTTCCATATCAACATCTCCTAGGGTCTTATGAAATCCCTAACAAATCTTGTCTTGGAAACTTCTCCTTCCATACATGGATTTCTTGTACATCCCTAATCCTTATCAAACTCTCAGATTGAACTATCTAGCACATTCTATCTATCAAAACCAACATGCAAGCACTTTGATCACCTAGCCATGTGTTGAAAGCTTGCCTAGGGTATCACTTGAAAAATAACAACTGTTTTGTCTAGACTTCTCCCTTTCTATGTACATTACACAAGGACTCCTATAATGCTCTACTCGGAGATCCTTGGAACAAGGATTCAATACAAACCAAGATATTTTTTTTTACAAGTATGAATGCACATGACAACATCATATAGGGATCACATAGATCACAATGGAAGACTTCACCACAATCCTAGCAACCAATAAATCTCCAAATGCCACTACCAAATAGACATACACAAATAACGGCCAACAATGACCACACAAATGATGAGGGCTCGAAGAAATGACCACTCATAAAAAAAAGTCCAAGCTGGGGTATAAATGCAAAATCCTAAGAATCGGCGAAGTCTAAAATCTTGAAGCCCTAAAATTTCCTAAAATCTCTATCTTATCTCGAAGAGGTCAGAAACCTATCTCAAAATATTCATCATATATATTAAAAATATATCTTAAGTATAAGAAATTAAATATATGTCAAGTTATACTTATATCAACTTAAGTATAAGAAATTAAATATAGATCAACTTATACTTAAAAGATATATTTTAAACCCCTTAGAAAGACTATTTTGAACTGGAAAAATGTGAAATCCAATAAAGTGTCCAAAACCAACTTTCAAAACTTCATTAGTCGAGCCTAACTGCTCCATATTTCTCACATGAGAAAGTGTACTGGTCTCAAGTTTCATGTGAGACTTTGCATCACTATGTGTGAGAAAGTACAATTCTTTATGCAAGGATATGCATCACTTTGCATAAGGATTTGCATGGCTTTGCATGAGGATTTGCATCCCTGCATGAGGAAATACATTCTTACACAAGGAAGTACATTCTCGCATGAGGAAGTACATTTTGAGATGAGGAACTTCCTTTCCACACAAGAAAACACATCAGCGTGACAACATAGCACAAATAAAAAGCAAAAAATATGAAATCCTCCACATCAGGGAGTATCATATCCACATAAAATGAGGAATGAACACTCGAGTGCAAAACAACAAGATAAAGAAATATCTATCCATCTAAACCAAAACAATAAAGAGTGTACTAAAAGTAACATCATAGTGAACATAAGCAACATCAAAATGTATAGAAATGATATTGCAATGAACAAAAAAACTAAGTAGATGGTTCCTCCCAATCGTTAATAGCATCATAAGACCATCATGGATCCTAGCCATCCCCCATGTGTAACATCCCAAGCCACTGATCAAATTGTTTGTACTATCATAATAGGGACATCACTACTAAAACATGCTACAATATAAGCATAAGGAAATCTAACATGCTAGTAATAAAGCATAAGATAATCTTACAAGTAGATAACATCACCTATCACATCCTTATCCTTAAAATAAGAAAATGTGTTAATAAATAAAATCATCTAAACATGATATACAAGCATTCCAATGAAAGCATAAATCACAAGAAAGCATACTCTTGAACTTGAAGCATCAAGTGAAAACATCCAAAAATGGTCACAATAGGATAAAAGAGTGCCTCTATACATCAGTCCCTAGTAGTGGTGTAGGTAGCTATGACTCCCAACCATGTGGCACCCATAGGTCCACACCACCATGTTGATGGAGATAATGATCCAACAAAAAACACACAAAAACATCCATGGCTAAAAATCATGCCAGATAGTATGATGGTTGTAACCAGGAACCTAAGACAATGCATGGAGTACTATCCCAGTCAGACACTCAATAGGCTACTAAGTAAGAGTCCTTGGCATTGACAAGCCTAAGCTAGTATTGGCAACTGCTCTCTCCAAAAAAAGGTGCACAATCAAATTTTAATTATTTTAAGTTTTATTACTCTTCACACATTTTGTTTAGTTGTCACTTAGTTAAAACTTCCTCCGCCAACCCTTTGGGCACAATGATCACCAGGCTCTAGGATAGAAGCCCCCTCCATATGCTACCCTACCCTACCCATGCTCATCATACCATAAATTCCCATGGCCATGCATACTCACATCCCAACCCCAATGATCATAACTTTTGGAAGTACCACAGAAGATTGAGCCTTGTAAGTCACCCAACAAATGTACATGCATGTACTCGTGTGTGACACATAACCATCATGAAGATCATAACACAAGGACTAGATGAGAAAAAAATGCAAAATAACACTCAACTAAAAATAACTTGAGAGGATCGATTCTACATGAATCCCAAGAACTAATAAGACCATACATCATGATATCACTCTACTGGCCTCAATCTAGGAGTATGGATTCTACATAAATCCTAATGATGTAACAAGACCAAACATCACTAACTCACTCAACCGGCCTCAATTCAAGAATATGCATTCTACATGAATCCTAGTGTCCATGAAACAAGAACAAAGGTCCAAAAAGAAACCATAACAATAGGTATAAAATCACTTAACCAAACACAAAGTCAAGAATACGGATGTGGCACTCATCCTAATGCAAACACAAAAGTCCAACAAAAGTTTGACTAATATCCAAATGGATAATCTAGGTCCATGATCCAACTCATGCCAAGAAAACTTGAGAAAGTAGGGTGGCACACAAAATGAGGTAAAAACTCCAAATTTTTGAATTTTTTTGAAATTAAAACCCATTTGGCCTTTGGTTACAAAAACTTTAAAAATCTAAAAAATAATTAAATTTGGACACTGTATACAAAAATGGATGACATAATGGCACAAAATCCCAAACCCTCATCCCAAAAAATAGGGAAATGCTCATATGCAACCAACTGGGTAAAACTAGCAAACAAAAATGGAGGGGAACACTTTCTCAACCTCTAGCCAAATGGCTATCAAACATAGAAGTAGAAAAGGAACAAAGAAAATAAAATGGGAGAGCCCTACCTTGCAGCCAAAGGGCAAAATGAAAATCTAAACTTGAAAATAAAAAGCACACAAAAGTGACTGAGAATCATGACAATCCAAGGTCTTCTTGAGCTAGATCCAATGAGCTCAACCTCACAATGATCCCATGCCTATAACTCCAACAATGAATAAAATAGTAAATCCTCATGAAGAGGATTTTGGGTTTAACTCTCCAACTTTCTTATTCGAAAGTGAGAACTGAGGAATTAAAATTCCTCTTTGGATACTTATTAACTTTTTGAGTGAATAATTGATTAGGGAAAATAACTAGCCAAAGTAGTTAAACCCCAAATCAACCAAAACAAAAACATGCTATTCCTAAAAATAGGAATTCATCTATAGCAAATCTGCCAGAAATAAAATTAAATCAATTAAAAAGCTCGAAAACCCAAAAACATAGAAATTTGCTTAATAGCTTTCGTGACAATGTGAAACTCTAATGCACAGACACACTCATTATTCTAATCACATAATTCAAATAAGTTCAGATTTAATAATCACCAAAAGGTTTAATTAAAACATTTAATTAAGGATACATCGACCATATAAGGATGTCATTGGTAAAATATGAATAGTTGAATCACTAACTCCATGTTCCACTGCTAGGGATATAAATCCTGCTCACTAAACAATATGATCAAGTGCAATTACATATAATAACATAGGTGAAGCACTAAATACATTAAATCACCTAATTTAACCATTTATTTAATTATATCAAAATAATATATTTACATCACTTATTCTCATATAAAGCAAAACAATGCAAGAATGAAGTAAATAACCATAGCATTAAATCCATCACATACCATAATCAGAGATATGTCCAAATATTGGATAACTAGATATCATCATAAAATACATTATCATCTCAAAACAACATCATCATGTAATATGATCAACTAAATAGCATACTAGTCTAACATCTATGATACTGAAATCAAGGTATAACATTTGACCCTTGGGTTATCTCAAATGTAAAACATAACATAAGTAGATATCTGCATCACATAGCCAATGAACCCAAATGAGACAATCCATTTCTAACTATTTAAGCATTTAATAATGGTTTTTTAAACAACATAAAAAGGCACTTAAAACACATAAGCGAACATAGTCATAAACGTGACTAACTACTGCTACAGAAACCTAGTCCAACATAGTATGGTAATAGTACACAATGTAATCTCTACACACATCTTAAGTTAATCATGAAAAAACATCATGATACCACATCAATCCTAGTAACCACTAGCACAAACCTTAGTGAACCATAAATCACACCATAATCTCAAAAATCAGCCAAAGCATAATCAAAGCAACTGATATAGAAATATAAATCAAATCACCTCAATGGTGTAGACCACTCATGGTCACTATCATGTTCCATCACAACAAAAGATCAACAAGGTTGTATTCATCAGGATGACTTATAGAAGTCAAATGGGAGAGGCACTACATCATCCCCCCCAAAGACTAGGCTTACTCCTAGAAGCCTACAATCCAAGAATAGAAACCCAACACACCAAGAGAAAAATCAAAACTGAACAATATGGATGACTGAAGAAACTCACCACAAGTCAAACTAGATCATCCAACATTCTTAAACTATCATGTCAACCCCTAAATAGGTCAACCATAAGAGAAAGGTGTCACACTAACACAAGGTCCTTCAATAAGGAACCTTCTATGTGCTCAGGAAGACCCATCTAGCCATAAAGTCAACAATACAAAGTAAGGAAAAAAAATCACTCTATCTCATCCACAAGTGCCCAACTTCCAATAAAAGTTGAAATCATGGGGAATAACCATCCCAAAATTCCCAAGAATACTATCATGTCACACATGAGCATCCCTGAATCCCTGTAAACTCACTCTTTGAACAAAGCACATGATAGTTTACCAACAAAATTATACACTCCAAAAGACTACTCACCACCAAGTGTAGGATCACAATGCCTCTCCAAAAGACAAAATATCAACTACCACTAGGAACTAGGGTTACACAGCCCAACTAGACAAGATATCACCTTTCCAAAAGGTTGCAAAGACATTCGTTAGTGGACACAATCATGTAATATCTACATACCAACTCATAAGATGGTAACATGTGCCTAATCATACCATGTCCCTCTAGCACCATGCTGGGAATACCACACCCAACCTACCACTAAACTCAATCCCTAGCCTCAAGTCAACAATCAATGAGAAAACTTGACTGAGACAATCCTCTTGAAGAAACAAGCTTAGGGAGAAGGAAACTGTAGAGTATTAGGATTGAGAGGGAGTCTCTCTCAACCTCTGCACTAAATTAGCCCAAGACACATTAGGGAACTCAAAATTCCCCCAACCATCAACATACTCATCTAAAAACACTAACTGAGCTAGTGGCATTACCACACTAGCCTACTCTATTAAGAGAGACAAGGATGCAAGGATGCACCAAAGTCAACATCCAAAAAAGTGGATTTAGACTCATTAAAAGACTGAGTCATTCTCAAATGACAAGGCAACATCCACCACAAAAAGGAATGCTCACAAACCACACTTCACCTCACAAGGGTGGGTAGGTGCAATAGGAAACACACAAACCTAAGAAGAACTCCAGCAAGTACCTAGTATATTATGAAGACTAGATAACCCTTCTATTAAAAATAACATGAAGAGTTAAACTTCTCTATTAGCCATAAATATGATATGTCATGACTGAATTGGCCTCTACTTGATAAAGGGTACTTGGAACATCGATCAACATCTTTAGAAGTGCAAATGAGATGCTTTTTGTTCCCCAGGAGAAATTTTGCATTAGCACATTCTCGCGTGAAGTTTCTTAGCAAACTAGGTGAGAAAGTGCATGATCACCATTTTCTCGCAAAAATTTTCAAATCAGCATAAAAATTACCTTCACTCCGAAGGCGTTAACTTTCATGTATGGAATCTGATTGACTCCATTCAAAGAGTGTTAGAAAGATATTGATGAGGACTACAACAAGGTGGAGCTTAGAGAGTCCTAAGACCTAAGAGTTGAAAAACCACACCAGATAAAACCACATAGGAAAAAATAATAGTCTTGGTTACAAAGACAAGCAATAGACAAAACATCCAAAACCATTCAAGAACACACATGCCTAAAACAACATAAGACATGGAATGAAAGGTAGTTCACACACTAAAACTATCATTACTTCTCTTTCATGATTTCATTAATTAAACATAACATAAGCACTAATGCACAATGAAACTGAAAGGTTTTCAAAGCAAGGGTTCAAAAGTCACCATAAAATATTTACATATCTTTCAATTTCTTTCAAGAATAACCTTAGGTTCACTCATCTTTTAATCCATCCAATTACATTAACAACTCTAAATCTATCAAAGACAAACTAGCATGTTCTTCATGACATTATCCCTTATACATACTACCAAAGGTTAGAGATGAACATGGTAGAATCACAACACACAACTGGGCAATAGTTAAAACACATTTAGAATAGTCATCATGAAACAAAAGCTCAAATGGGGAATTGTCAATTCCAATAGTAAATATCAAAAAAGTGCACATTTCAACAATAAGTCAAAAGTGACAACTGGCACAAAGAGAGTGATAGATGAAATTTGATGACCATTCCAAGAAGGAAAATACTGAGAACTGATGCTAGCCCAAAAACATGAGGAAAGTACCTCTAGCCAAATAAAATAAGACATCAATCAAATCACATTACATGTGGTGACTAAGGATAGACACACAAGAGGGACAAGTCAGCGCACAATGTTAAGGAATACATCATCCTAGCAATGCTAGAGAATATACTCACACGCATCAAGCATTATACCATCAGTAATCTCATGCATATGTAGACAATAATAATATCCTTTATTATTTTTCCATGCAATCCAATATTTAAATATTCATCAATTTAATGCAAATTTCCATAAGCTTAAGAAGTAATCAGATTGGGGACTTAAGTCATTAACCCAAGAATATAATGCAAACCTACTTCTTTGCAATATTTCACAATAAACACTTATTTTTCAATGAAAGGAACCATTTCATTACTATAACAACATAACATAGAATCAAAAATAAGATTCATTCATTTACTTACAATTAGGAGAAAACAGGGAAACAATGCACCTTTCTCCACAAGGAGAAACAAAAGAGGCACTCAAAGCCAACACATGGACACCAATCAATGGTTCCATCCAAAAAGAGTCAAACAGTAAAGTAACCAACCAAGGCACATCGGTTCCATCTACAAAACAAGGGAAGACTCACTTCCTTCTCCTTACATGGATCTAGTCACATCTACTAGACAAGCAAGTCCATCACAAGTAGATACCAAAGCAACAAAGATCAGGAGCTCTTACCAAGAAACTCACACTCACAAGTGAAGCACCAACCACAAGGGCAACATAAACATAGAGATCCCAATGTTTGAACATGGGCTCTGATAGCAAATGTAATGCCCCATTTAGAGATCCTTGGAACAAGAATTCAATACAAGCAAAGATTTTTATTTTTACAAGTATAAATGCACACGACAACATCATTTAGGGATCACATAGATCACAATGGAAGAATTTGCCACAATCCTAGCAACCAACAAATCTCCAAACACCACTACCAAATAGACATATGCAAATACAAGCCAATAATGACCATGCACATGGTGAGGGCTCGAAGAAACAATCATTCATCAAAAAAACTCCAAGTTGGGGTACAAATACAGAATCATGAAATTTGGCTAAGTCTAAAATCCTGAAGCCCTGAAATTTCCAAGAATCTTTATCTTATCTTAGAGAGGTCTGAAACCTATCTCAAAAGTTTCATCACATATATTAAAATATATCTTAAATGTATACTTAAGTGATATATTTTAAACCCCTTAGAAAGACTATTTTGAACTAGAAAGGTGTGAAATCCAATAAGGTGTCCAAAACCAACTTTCAAAACTTCCTTGACCAAGCCTAACTACTCCTTGTTTCTCACATGAGAAAGTGCACTGATCTTGAGTTTTGTGCAAGACTTTACATCACTGCATGCAAGAAAGTGCAATTCTTCATGCGAGGATTTGCATGGCTCCACATGAGGATTTATAGCACACCATGTGAGGATTCACATCCCTACATGAGAAAATACATTCTTGCATGAGGCAGTACATTCTCGCATGAGGAATTGCCTTTCCACACGAGAAAACACATCAGTGTGACTATAGAGCATAAATAAAAAAAAGAATACAAACACAAAAACCTCCACACCGAGGACTATCAAATCCACATAAATTGAGGAATGAACACTTTAGTGCAAAAAATCAAGAAAGAGGAACATTTATCCATCTAAACCAAAGTAGTAAAGACCATACTGAAAGCAACATTACAGTGACCATAAGCATCATTGCAATGTACAGAAATAAATTCACTATGAACAAAACACCTAATTAAGTATGTGGTTCCTCTCAACCATCAATAACATCATAAGACCTGTTGGCATTATGATATATTTTTGTCATTAGTTACAACACTTATTGGATTCTGAATGCTTACCGAGCTCTCACTAGAAGCCAAGCTTTACCTAGTTCTCAGTGTTTACCGAGTAATGAAGGTAAACAAAGAAGTCAGTGTTTACCGAGTAATCAAGGTGAACAAAGAAGTCAGTGTTTACCGAGTAATCAAGGTGAACAAAGAAGTCAGTGTTTACTGAGTGATCAAGGTAAACAAAGCAGCCAGTGTTTACCGAGTGTTCGAGGTAAAGAAAGGAATCAGTTTTGACCGAGTGAAGATGTACTAAGTTCTAACCGAGAACTTCATGATAACTGAGCTCCTGAGGTTATCAAGGAAATTAATTTTTACCGAGCTCAGATGGATATCAAGGAAACTAACTATCACCGAGTCACAAGGTTCTATCAAGTGTTTCCTTTGATCACCGAGCTACAGTTCAGATAGAAGTATTCACCGAGTGACATCTCTTCTACCGAGTCTCCAGTGGTTACCAAGTTCAAAACTACTCGAAGTGTTTAGTATGAACCGTGCCTTCACTTCTACCGAGTGCATGACGATGCCGAGTAACACAGTGGACGTTGAGTATTAGAAGGACACCGAGTCAGTTCAGTGAACCCGAGTTTTTACCTTGGGCCAACTTTGTATAGAGATTTGCACTTGTTGTTTTGGCCGACCTTGCATGCATTGTTTATTTGGATGGTATATATATGTAATATATTGTATCATTCAAATTCAAGGAAGTAAGAAATGAGATGAAAAGCAATTGCAATGGCAATAGAAATTGTGATTAATGAAACTGCGAAAGTGTGAAAGAAATACATGCGTGCGAAAGTATGTGTGCTGAGTTGTGAAGATATTCAGCAAGGTCAAGTTTTGGAGCAAAAAAGTTTTATCTATCACATCAAGGTGAATCAGAGCATAGCGGATCTTATCAGCAATCAGTTGTAATCAGATCCACTGTTTCATTCTAACAGGTGAATCAATTTTTGTAAATCCTTTAACAAGGTGGACTTAACAGTCTTTTGTAAATCTCCTAACAGAGTGCATACTTTATTGTATGTTTGGAAATCCTCTAACAAGGTGGATCTAGCAATTATTTTGTGCTCCTAATAGGGAAGATCACCAGAAGTGGTCATTGTAAGCCTTAACTGGCCAACTTCATACTGCAGTAATGAAGCTTGTGGGTTTCATCCCCACCCCAGTTTTACTTTCTATTTGGAAGGTTTTTGGGTCACCAAATCTGTGTGTTCAAGTGTTGCAAATGATTTTGTTTCATGCTTACAGTAGGTTACTTGGATGAATGGTGAATATATCAGTATACAGTTTTATTGTTTGAAATTTTAGAAGTTACTGATTCACCCCTCCCCTCTCAGTAACTTGTCATATCTTGAATATTTCCAACAATTGGTATCAAAGCTATAAGGTTCTCAAGATAAAAGTTTCATAGCTTGAGCAAAGATCAAGGACAATGGAGATATTCAGACTTGACAAAACTATTGAGAATGAAAAGCTAGATCTGAAAATGGCCATGGCTCAACTCAATGAAGCAAAAGAGCATCTTTCACAATCCTTGAAAAGAAGAAAAGAAGTTGCAAAGAAAATGAATGACCATCAGTATGTTGAAGAAAAGATTGAAGATCTCTCACCATCAAATAGTTCAGATGAAGCTGACAAAGCAATCAAAGAACTTTTAGAAAAGAATGGATCTCTGCAGGAAGAAGTAAGAAAGCTCAAAAGGGAACAAGGAATCCAGTCCATCAGGCTATGCGAAATCTTGGAGCAAAGGAACAAGGAAGCTAAAGACTTAGAGGTAAGGAATAATCAATCCTCCCAGCTTGAAAATCTTGTAACTCAATTATCTAATGCAAATTAAGAAATTATGAATCTGAGATCTGAGAATGAGAATTTGAGAAATGACTTAATTACTGAAAGACAAATCAATGCAAGCTTACAAAGTGTTCTAATCTCTGAAAAACAAGTCAATGAGAGAATGGTAAAATCTCAAAAGGACATGGATCAATTCAATCTGCAAAATGAAGAAAACTTTCATAAACAAAATGGTAAAGCAGGCCTTGGATACAAGGAAGAAGGTGAATCCTCCAAACAGGGTACTCAAAAGAATCAAAAACCTACTTGCAGCCACTGTGGTAAGTTAGGTCATACATCTAACGGATGTTGGAGCAATGGAAAAGGAAAATTTAATGGAAAGTGCTACAATTGCAATCAGCATGGACACAAAGCCAATGAATGCAAAAAGAAACCGAAATTTGAAAGTAAATGTCACAAATGCCAAAAGCAAGGTCATAAGGCATCACAATGCAAATCCAAATCATTTAATCCAGCTGAACAACTTGTCAAAGCAATATTTGGTTGGGACTACAAAACTTGGTGCAGATGTCATTATTGTGGAGAATATGGTCATACTGGCATAATCTGTGCAAGGCATCACCTAAGAAAAAGGGATACCACTGTAAGATGTTATACATGTACAGAACTTGGTCATATATCTAAAAACTGCATGAACATAAAAAAAGTCGAGGATGAGAAGAAAATCAAAGTAGACAATATTCGGAAACAAATGAAGCAGCAATGGATTCCAAAGTCTACCGAGCCAGATAATTCAAGTAATGGAATGGTCACTCAAGAAGTGAGTGACTCTCCCATTTCCAATTAAGACTCATCAGGATAAGACAAGGACTGTATCTACAAAGCAATATCCTAAGCAGTCCTAGAATGAAAATATGATCAAATTAGTATTTCAGATACATTAGGATCATGGTCGGTACATGACCTTACCGAGCTCAGTCGGGTGCAATAAGGCTTCTTTCACCAATTTGTACTTACCAAGCATGGTTGGTTCTTCTCTTACCGAGTTAAGGGTGGTTTAACCTATTTTCTTTTGGTCACCGAGTTGTGAAGTTTAAGCCGAGCTAGTGGATGACAGTCTGTTGATCGCAGCTACCTCCGTACTGAACATTAATGGCGAATTTTTCATCAAAAGGGCAGATTTCAACCTCATTTTTCACCGCGAATTTGAGATTTACAAAAAGAGGGCTTTCAAGCGAGTTCAAGTGAGTTGAAGAGATTTTCCAGCGAAGTATTCTTACGAAATCTTTTCACTCACTGAGCAGCAATGGCTTCCGCAAGCACCAGTAGCAGCAAGGCAAAGAAAGGATCCAAAATGCTTGTGAAGGGAACGAAATGGAAGGCACCTATGTTCAAGCTTGTTCCTACCATCGCTGAATCACTCAACCCGCATGGAGCTCAATCACAGATCCCTCCAAAGGTACTTCTAATCAATGATATTCGTACTCATTTCAAGTGTACTGTGCAAGAAATAGCGACACTAGATATGGATAGCACCCTAGCCGAGTTATGCATGGATGGAACCCTAAAACCTGAGTTCAAACATTTGGAAACCAAAGGCTTAACCCATATCCCGCATCTGCCAAGAAATTTCCAAGTGAAATGGGTGAGGTATATCTTGAGCCGAGTGCATAATGGTCAGTTGTGGTTGGAACAACCAGTTTTGATAACCAAGAAGATGATTCACAAAATCACGGGTCTCCCGATGCTCAGCAAAGCCAAAACCACCAAAACCCTAGGACAGGATGAGTTACAGAAGAAAACCCAAGCTGAATGGGATGGCAGAGGTTTAAAGCTCAACAATGTTTCAGATATAGAACTGAAATTTGGTATTTATGTTATTGCATACAAACTGTATAGTTCCAGCAGGCTGAATAGTGTACCTTGCGAGGCTGTAGATTTGGCATATAAAATTGTAAAGAAAAATATGGAGTTTGACCTAGCTGATGTGCTATTAAAACAATTCAATAAAAACATGGAAAGCATAAGGACTGCAAAGACAAACCCTTGTAAATTTGGTTCTTTGCTAGTTTGCTTATTTTTCTATGTACAGAAATTCTTTCCATCTAAGGGTGCAGTTGTATGGAGGAAAGATACTCCAATTTTGTATCAAATAAATAAATTCATAATAGAAATGGGTATGAATTTTGACAAAGTAATGGATAATTATTTTGAAGATTTCAAGGAAAGGATGAAGAACAGATTCAGAATACCTCCAAAACTTGTTGAAGAGTATAAGGATGATGTCTGTTTCATGGTTGACTGTGACAAGGTATACATACAGGCAGTTAGACCCCGAGTTGCATGGGTGAAACCTCTTCCATATGAAGTAAATATTGATGAAACAAGGGATATCATTGAAGCACTGGTAAATGAGCCAGTAGACCCAAGGCAACGAATTTTTGGTACTTGTAATGAAGCAAAGGCCAGAATTGAACTGGAAATCAAAATTCCATAGGCCATCAGCAAAGGTAAGAGGAAAGTGGCCAAACTGAAAACTGAAATGAGTCCTCTTGTGCTCACCAAGGGAAAAGGTGAAGATAAAGAAAGTGAAGAAGAAGAAGAAGGAGAAAAAGAATCAGAAAAAGAGCAATTGGCAAAGAAGAAAGGCAAGGTAATCATTACCAAGCCCAAGAAGCAGCCTACTGCAGTATTCACTCGGAGGACGAGAAAAGGTATTCAGGAACCTGTATTGGTCAAACCTACACCTACATTCGAGCAAAGGCTCAAATCATTGGAAGAAGGAGCTGGCATCGCAAATTTCAAGGCATTGAGATTTGAGACAAGGACTGATGTAGAGAAAATGCAAATTGAGGAACTGGTACTTAACAAAATGGGAAAATGGAAATACTCCCTGGACCAGATTTCTCCTCATATCTCTAAAGAACTACTGGAGAGAGTACAACCAAGATGGGAGTTAGCCACCAAGACGGTAAAAGATATATATGAGCAATCCCTGAAGAATCTTCGGCCTAGTCTCACTGGAGCAGAGGTAAAATCTGAATTGAAAACCTATGAAGGTAAAATGATGATCAGATTCCAAACTTGTTTGATTTTGATCAAAGATATAGAGCATGTTGTAAATGATGCTACAAACATGTGGAAAAATATCTATCATCTACATAAGCCCAGTGTAGACCCAGTAGAAATAAAGGATGATGACAGCAGCAGCAGCAGTGATGAATCAGATAGCACTCCATCCATCACAGTTACACCAGGAGAGTTGCATGCAATGATGGAAGAGAAAGAGGAAGAAGACAAAGAGGAAGAAGTTGAAGAGGAAGATAAGGAGGATGATACGGTAAAAATTGCAGCAGCAGTTATTGCATCCCTTCCTCACTCCCCAGCTAAACCTGTGACATCATCAAGGATGGAGTCAGCTTCAGCAGGTTCATCTACACTAGATTTACCATCTACACCTGCCATATCTCAGCTCCAGGTATCATCAGTGGAAGTGACTACCACTTCATCTACCGAGTTGCATCCCTCTTCGTCTACCGAGCTGCACCCCTGTTCATCTACCGAGTTGGCCTCCTCGACTCCATCATCATCAGTTGGTATTGCTGTAAGTTCTCCAATTTTGACTACTTCAATTTGTTCTACAATTTTGTCGCCATCTACTTCAGGCACAGTGAGCTAGATACTATATTACCGAGTGTATCACCATTTTTGGCCAGCACTCAAATTTTTGACCCTGTACATACTCATATTGGCACTCAAGCCTCAAGCATCCCAGTTTTTACTGCTAGTCCTTCTGTCTCTACTGTTGTGTCTATTCCAAAGGTCAAACCAGTCATCTCAGAAGTCAAACAAAAGCAACCATTAAGACTTATGATCACTGGAAAGGAAATTCCTGAAGACATTGACTTGGACACAGAGATAGTAATTCCAAAGATTGACTTTGATAATGCTACCATTGAAGAAATGAGGTATGCTAGTCAACTTATTGAGAAAAAGGCTACTCAGATGCAGTTAAGATCGGAAAGGGATAAGGAATATAGGATAATTGAGGAAGCCTGGAACATAATTACTGAGGCTATAGGTGTTGATGTTGATACTTCTCAACACATTTTGATTCAATTGGAAGAGGCAGTTAATAAATTCAATGAAGATGCCTCCAGACAAGAAAAGCTAATTGAGCGTGCAGAAAAGAAATTTGATAATAAGTTATTGGGGCACATTGCCTAGAACATTGCAATAAATCAGGTTGCATTAACCTCAATTTTGGCAGATATGGAAAATTCTTTTAATAATGTAACATCTCTTTTTGCTAAGCTTTATGATGTTACCAAGTACACTAAAGGAATAAGAGAGAAACTAAATAAAATTGATGAAGATCTGAAGGTGAGCGCACAGAACTTGAAGCTTGACCCCAGTTCAAGCTCATCTCATCACCTCAGAATCAAATTTTTGTCAGAGAAGCAGGCAGAGCTGTTGAGGGAAGAGGCAAGGATCCGATCTACATTCATAGATATCCAAAACATGATCCTTCCCATCATGGATTCAATGCAGAAGCACATTGCACATTCAAAGACATTAATCCATGATAATAACTTCTCCATTGCAGATCATGTGATTGAACTTTCGGCTGAAGTTCAAGTAGCTCTTTCCACCTACAAAATTTTGCAAGAGAATTGGGATAAGACTCTCCAGCTTATAATCCAGGTACATTCAGAGTTCATCTCTCATTTTGGTGTTTCTATATAAGTATATATATTCTTTTATTCTTTGGCATTATTGTCAAAAAGGGGGAGATTATTTTTGGATATGTATATTATGGGTGAATAAGTGTTTTCAGAAAAATTGTACAAAGGAAGAGATATACAGCTCATGTAAATAATGTATGTACATTCTATGGGGGAGTTGTATATAACAAAGCTATTCTATGGGGGAGTTGTATATAATGAAGCTATGTATATTCAGAATCAGTCATCAGCATGTCAGATAAATTTTGTCTCATAAGTGTTTTTGTCACTAATGCCAAAGGGGGAGATTGTTGGCATTATGATACATTTTTGTCATTAGTTACAACACTTATTGGATTCTGAATGCTTACCGAGCTCTCACCGGAAGCCAAGCTTTACCTAGTTCTTAGTTTTTACCGAGTAATCAAGGTAAAAAAAGAAGTCAATGTTTACCGAGTAATCAAGGTGAATAAAGAAGTCAGTGTTTACCAAGTAATCAAGGTGAACAAAGAAGTCAGTGTTTATCGAGTGATCAAGGTAAACAAAGCAGCCAGTGTTTACCGAGTGTTCGAGGTAAAGAAAGGAATCAGTTTTGACCGAGTGAAGATGTACTAAGATGTAACCGAGAACTTCATGATAACCAAGCTCCTGAGGTTATCAAGGAAATTAATTTTTACTGAGCTCAGACAAATATCAAGGAAACTAACTATCACCGAGTCACAAGGTTCTATCAAGTGTTTCCTTTGATCACCGAGCTACAATTCAAATAGAAGTATTCACCGAGTGACATCTCTTCTACTGAGTCTCCAGTGGTTACCAAGTTCAGAACTACTCGAAGTGTTTAGTATGAACCGTGCCTTCACTTCTACCGAGTGCATGACGATGCCGAGTAACGCAGTGGACGCCGAGTATCAGAAGGACACCGAGTCAGTTCAGTGAACCCGAGTTTTTACCTTGGGCCAACTTTGTATAGAGATTTGCACTTGTTGTTTTGGCCGATCTTGCATGCATTGTTTATTTGGATGGTATATATATGTAATGTATTGTATCATTCAGATTGAAGGAAGTAAGAAATGAGATGAAAAGCAATTGCAATGGCAATAGGAATTGTGATTAATGAAACTGCGAAAGTGTGAAAGAAATACATGCGTGCGAAAGTATGTGTGCTGAGTTGTGAAGATATTCAGCAAGGTCGAGTTTTGGAGCAGAAAAGTTTTATCTATCACATCAAGGTGAATCAGAGCATAGCGGATCTTATCAGCAATCAGTTGTAATCAGATCCACTATTTCATTCTAATAGGTGAATCAGTTTTTGTAAATCCTTTAACAAGGTAGACTTAACAATCTTTTGTAAATCTCCTAACAGAGTGCATACTTTATTGTATGTTTGGAAATCTTCTAACAAGGTGGATCTAGCAATCCTTTTGTGCTCCTAACAGGGAAGATCACCAGAAGTGGTCATTGTAAGCCTTAACCGGCCAACTTCATACTGAAGTAACTAAGCTTGTGGGTTTTATCCCCACCCCAGTTTTACTTTCTATTTGGAAGGTTTCTGGGTCACCAAATCTGTGTGTTCAAGTGTTGCAAATGATTTTTTTTCATGCTTACAGTAGGTTACTTGGATGAATGGTGAATATATCAGTATACAGTTTTATTGTTTGAAATTTTAGAAGTTACTGATTCACCCCTCCCCTCTCAGTAACTTGTCATATCTTGAATATTTCCAACAAAGACCATCATGGATCCTAGCCATACCTTGCACGTAACATCCCAAGCAACTGATTAGATTGTCGATACTATCATAATAGGGACTTCACTACTGAAACATGCTAGAATATAAGCATAAGGAAATCTAACATGGTGGTAGTAAAGCATAAGATAATCCTAAAAGTAGATAACATCACATATCACATTCTAATCATCAAAATAAGAAAATGCATTAATAAATAACGTCATCTAAACATGATATACAAGCATTCCAATGAAAGCATAAATCACAAGAAAGCATATTCCCGAGCCTGAAACATCAAGTGAAAACATCCAAAAATGGTCCCAATAGGATAAAAGAATGCCTCTATAGACCAGTCCCTAGTAGTGGTGTAGGTATCTATGCCTCCCAACCATGTGGCATCCATAGGTTTACACCCGTCATGCTGATGGAGATAATGATCCAACCACAAAAGCACAAAAATAATATCCATGGTTAACACTCACGCCAGACATTATGATGGCTGTAACCAAGAACCTAAGATAATGCAATAGTATAGGTCCTAGTTAGATACTCAATAAGCTACTAAGTAGGGGCTAACATCATGGAGAGTCACTTGGCATTGACAAGCCCAAGCTATTATTGGCAGCTGCTCTCCCCAATGGAAGGCACATAGTCTAGTTTTAATTATCTTAAGTTATATTACCATTCACACATTTTATTTAGTTATCACTTAGTTAAAACCTCCTTTGCCAGCCCTTTGGGCACAATGATCACCAGGCTATGGGATAGAATCCCCCTCCATATGCTACCCTATCCTACCCATGCTCTGATGAGAGCTAAGCATAACCTATTTAATGCTCTATTTTAATCTATCTTACACACTTTCCTACATACTTCTCCATTCTATTTTTATCCCATTTCATTCCATTTTACCATTATAACGTTGCATATAGTTTAATATAATTAAGTAGTATTTAATATTGTTTTGGGATTAAAAAATGAAAAATTCATTGTTGATTATGTTTTACTAATCTTTAATATTGTAGTATGCTGATTTGTAGCACAGATCTTCTTGTCACCTACAGATCTTCTAGTAGCTATTTCAGAAATACAAAGTTTCATGCACTTTGAAATTTATTGCTATATCTTATTAGCATTCATTATTTCTTCAAAAATTTAAAGCATTATTCCTTCCAAGAGTATTATGTTGAGAAAGAGCCTAATAGGAATAATTAATGACTAAAAATAAGGATAGCTAGTTTTGCCTCTCCTTTTGCGAACAGATACGAATGAATATAAAAAATCTGAGATATGGGTATTGTCCAGAATGTGCCCAATTACAATCCCACATGGAAAAATTTTCAAAAAATGCATCATGGAAAAGTTAGAGGTCATTTTTAAAATGTGATTATTCTATTATGGGTTTGGATTTTGATTTTCAAAGTCTATTCTATCTTTATTGTTGTTATGACCATATTACCAGCTCAATTGAATTCTTATGTGGACAGCAATGGATCCAGCTAAGCATAAGAGGTTATTGCTTCCAAGAAGATGAGATAATATAGTCTCACATGAAAAAAAGACCACTAAACTCCAAATTATTTTTCCATATTGTTTCAAAACCATATTGGCTGAAGATAATATTTTTATAAACAATAACAAAATACTACATATTCTACCCTTACATGCATGAATCACCTGGATAGAATACACACCATTTTCTCTATATTTGCAGTTTGTTACAACTGAACCTACCATGGCTCAAAATAATGGATCAAAACAAGTACAATTTGTTGGAATGAGCTACCACATAGAGGAAAAATTGGCATGACATGCCTCTACTGATATATACTGCACAACCATTTATTTTCTAGCTTGCATTTTATTGGGAGATGGATATTATGGTTGGACATGAATCATTACCATAAAAAAATTGTTATTGTTTATGAAATTTATTGCTTTATTGTTATACCAGCAATTATTTTGGCCTATAATGTATGGCCAAGGTTTATGTAAGTTATTAACAGCAAGTCTAAACTTCTACATTTGTTATTTGTTGCATGTATATAAGCAACTATATGCAGATTGAAATGTATCATTATTCTCCTTTTGTAAAAGTTGAGGAATAAAACAATGATCCTGCTGATCAGCCCAACGTAAAACATTATAGTTTATTCACTCACCTTGCAGACCAGAGAAAGGGCCTGCTCTTAGAATGTCTAGTGAGGTTGTTAATGTTGTAAATCATTTTATATTTCACAATGTTGATTTTTGTAGCTTGAGTTTGGTATGTTTGATTTGTTATAGAATAAGGATTCATTTTAAATTAATAGTTAGTTCATAGTAATAGGTTTTCAATCAAATTAATACCATAGTTGAGTAAGATAGCTTATAAAATTATCATTCATTTAATAGTAAGCAGATTATTAATAACTTTTTTCATGTTTTGAAGTTGATATCATACTTTCATAAAGAGTCAAAATATTAGAGCTATATCAGATTTATATTAGTAAATTACTATATTAGATTATTTATAGTGTTGGTATTATTTTTGTTCATTTCTATTTCTAATGTTCCTATCGCCAGGAAGTGACAGTTCCTGTCATTAGGATTTCTTTAGTTTTTTTTTTTATAGACTTAGTTTCGTGTGTTGGAGATGCATTCATAAACCCTCATCTCACAACTATCATCCCTTGATAGCATATTTCTCAGACACCTTTTACAAGCTTACACTCTCAGATTGACATGTATAGACCAGCCAAACTTTGTCATAAATTGTTAATTCTTTTGTTATTATTTGCCCCAGTGTTGGCCTATCATTTTGGCACTATTGCCAGGGAAAGGTGTCAAAGGCATGTTAGTTTGATTATTTGAGTTAGAAACAATGCATTAGGATGAAATCTTTTGCAACTACTAGCCTTGCTTAAGTAATTAATCTTAATTTGTGTTGGTCAAATCATATAGATGCATTGCTTTAGAGTTTTGTTTGAGAGTTTGCAAGTAGGCATTAGAAATTAGATTCATTAGTTTCTTTAGAAGTTAATTAAATTTCACATTATCATAAGTTGTTGTGAGTTATTTCTCAAGACAAGAAAATTTTGAAGAAAAATGTTAAATATGATGCCTTTTCAATTTTGTTCAAGTATATCAATTTTGGTTGAAAATTGTTTCAAAAATGCAAAATCTAAAGGGAATGAAAGAGGCAAAATGTGCAAGTGCACCTTGGGCACTACCCCAAGACCCCACAAGGGGCATTACCCCTTGACCCCACTAGTGCCTACCACCCCCAGGCCCCCGCCTTCAAATTTTTAAAAAAATGAAGAAAATGATAGGGAAATGATGGTGACCAAAGGTGATGTTTTAATACCATCTCTACCTAATGAGTGCATCCTAAAAGATATTGATCTTACATCATCATAGGTATGTAAAAATGGTATCCTTATTGCTGACCAAGAAGATATCATTGATGAATTTTTAGAGCAATGTAATTTTGATGATGCTAATTTAACCACTTGTTGTTCTCTTTGCTATATGAAAGATGACTAGTGCATATGCCTAAACAATCAAGAGCAAGTGGTGAATGATGTACAATTTTTTTGTGATCCCTATCAAGATAAGGGAGGAAGTGACCAAGTATTCCTTATAATGGATGAACAATCTCAAGTACCAACCCAAGAAGATCAAGATATGCATTATGCTAGTAACATGTATTGTCACTTTAATTCATTACAAATCCAACATATTTCTTCAAAATGTACTTCTCCACTTAGCATGCACAATGAATTTAATCATGTGTGCTCACAACAACCTGTATATCCCTCTTATATTCCACCATATCCATCCTTACCATCTTCATTTCACCCATCCTTCTTATTCCCATCTACTTTATCTACTTTGCACTTGTTACCATATTTACATTGGACTCCATCTTATCCACCAAAGAGAACTATATTATTTCATAAAAAAATTCATAATAAGGTGGTTGGAAATACATATAATATTGAGCTTTCAAGGATCCTTGTACAATCTAATAATGTGCTTGAATTTGATAAATTGACATTGGAATATATTGATGCACTTAAGGAATGTGATTTTGGTTTCATTAAATTAGAAGAACAATATTACTTATTGAATTATAATCACCTTTTTTCTTCTTTTCCACTTAGTGAATTCCAAATATGCACAAATGAGCCCATACTTCAGCCTACATAAATTTTAATTAATGGAATCATGAGTATGTGTGTTAATGTTAATAATTCAATAAGAAATATTAAACCATATATGTTCCATATTTCACAAATATGCTACAAATCCTCCAATATCTATATTTTATCACTCTTGTACTTATACATATTGATATTTGGAGGCCTATGGTTAAAACGTGCATCCCTCATATACTTTTTGATTTGGGACCAATAATCGATTAAGCACAGTCATACAGGATTGTATGCATTAATGGCCGAAATGTTAAAACTGGATGATCATTATTCTTTATTGTTGATTCTTTTCATTATCCTAAGATGATCGAATAAAATATGTATGATTCATTTAAAAAAGGATCAAGGTATTAATATCCACATATTCTTCATTCTTGGTTCTCGTATCTTACAATGATCATTCATTAATAATAAGTACTAAATCCATTTCTTAATTCCTTGGATAATTCAAATTCCCTAACTCTCTTTGGGTTACCTAATTTCTTTGGTTATCCTAATGATCTTGTGACCTTGTAGCATGAAGTTAAGTTTGGGGGAATCCCTCCAATCTTGTGGTTCTTGGATGATTTAAATTAAGTTTCATTGGTAGTTTCATTGGTCCTTTTAATAAACCTCCATGTGACATCTCCACAATTCAAGGTATGTGTTCTTGTGTTAATTAGCATTACTATTAAATGAACACAAGAGTTTATTTGTATTTATCCATTCTATCCAGTATCTATTCATAGTAATAAATCCATCTATCATTTTTAATACTAAATAACCTACTTAATGATAGAGTTATTGAATGGCTGATATTTATTTATTATACTTGATATGCTTGGTTTCGAGAGTATGGTTACAGGTCCCTTGTTGTGGTGTGATAATCTTAGAATCAATACCAGTTGATGATGCTTCTTTACACAAGCATTGCATAACACACTATGTTGGCTTTGTTCACATTGTTTGGGCTTGCTAGCTATATGGTGTATATCCATTTCACTAGTGCTTCACTATTCAAGATCACATGCAGATTTTGGTAGAGGGTGTTCAACACCTTGAGATGAGATTTCTTGTCTTTGGTGATTTATCACTTGGAGGAAGATATGCAGCATGGTCTATGAGATTCATGATTATTCAACAATACATTTGAAGATACTTTGAATATAGTGCTAGCTACTACACTCCTTCCTTGAGTTGTGTCTCTCTGGAGTTCTATGGACACATTGGTGACTATTATTGGTTTTCACTCCATACTTATGTATTTGGTAATGAAGGTGTCTTACTTGCAACTCTCTATTTTCATCTAATGGATATTTTCCAAGCTTTGCAAGAATAGGGTTTCATATCTTTAGGAGATTTCATCTTATTCTGTCAACATAGAGAAATAGGAGAATCATCATCCTTTGGTTTTTGGTTCCAGTTTTGATGAGGTTATTCTTGGTGATCATTTCAATTTCATTATGCAATCAAGTTTCAACAGTTTCTTCTGTAAGGTCGTGGACAAAACTCAAGCTTTGGATGGTATCACTTTTCATGATCCATGTTAGGATTTCATTTCTTTGGTCATTCTATGCAGTTACTGGAAATTTAAAAAAATAAATAAATAAATTTAAAAAATTATAAATAAATAAAAGATCCAACAATGAAAACTTTTGGGCATTTTTGGCCAATTAATATCTGAAAACGGTTTTTGGTAGATATTAACTGCAAAATAAATCCTTAATGGTGAAAACTATTTTTACAAAACCATTAAGCGGCAAGTGATTGAAAATTGGCTTGCCAATGATCACTTGTCGTTATCAAAATGTGAAAAGAAAAATGAAGAATTTTTTTTTTTGAAAAAATGCAATAATTGGTGTTCCTAGTTTTTCTACTAATCCTTCTTTTCAAGAACACTCATTAGTTTCAGTGCTTCTTTCCTTTTTGGCACCTCCTATCGCTCACCTTGTAGCTCTACTCCTCTTCAGTGTGATCCTCAAATCTTTGATCACCCCTAGTACATGTTGCATGATCAGTTGAGGTGTTTTCATTGGAATGTGTTACTTCCTATATGATCTATTCTAGTTCAATTGATGTTGGCAACCCCTCCAATTGCAATCACTCTCTTAGTTTTTATGGTTCCTTTCTATGGTCTTCTCTTCAATGCTTTCACTTAGATGGTGGTCTTTTGTGGTGTTGTAGTGCTATTTTGGATGCCTCTCTTTGTTCCTTATTGATGATTCATTGCTCTTGGTGGCACAAGTTGCTGAGTTGCTTTGTGTTCTGACATTGATCTCCTTGCACATGCATGTTGGTAAAACAATCAATTTTGTTTTTCCTTATTTTATCTCTTAACTTTTTTTATATTACTTAATTATGTTGATCATTATGCAACACCCCTTCTTATCCTCTCCTTGTTTCCCGTGGATAGTCAACCTTTAAGTTGGGGGGAAGAATGTCACCCTATTATCTTCCTTTTGTCACCCTTATTAAACCCATCACACTATCTATTATATCCATCATATAATAGCCTTCGTTTTGTCTCTCATCTCTCCTGTTTTGCCCATTTAAATTCCTCTTCTACAAATTGAGATAAATTTCTCCTATATGTACCCTTTTGGATCATGATGCTATAAAAGTTGAAATGAAAAGAAAAGAAAAAAAATAAAGAGAAAAAATAAAATAAAAAGCTAATTTAGAAGCTTAAAAGAGATATCCCTATTGAAGAAGAAAAATAAAAAAGCTTGTCATGTAAAGCAAAGAAAGGGATTTGTATTCATCTATGAGTTATCATGGTTTAGGGTGGAGACAAAGTCTAAATCCATAAATCTAAGTGCTTTTAATTCAAACTAAAGACCTCATGATCATAATGATTGCACGAGGACATGAAATAAACTAAGTTGGGGGGAATGATGAGAGCTAAGAATAACCTATTTAATGCTCTATTTTAATCTATCTTACACACTTTCCTACATACTTCTCCATTCCATTTTTATCCCATTTCATTCTATTTTACCATTCTAACGTTGCATATAGTTTAATATAATTAAGTAGTATTTAATATTGTTTTGAGATTAAAACATGAAAATTTCATTGTTCATTATTTTTTACTAATCTTTAATATTGCAGCATGCTGATTTGTAGCACAGATCTTCCTGTAGTTATTTCAAAAATACAAAGTTCCATGCACTTTGAAATGTATTGCTATATCTTATTAGCATTCATTATTTCTTCAACAATTTAAAGCATTATTCCTTCCAAGAGTATTATGTTGAGAAAGAGCCTAATAGGAATAATTACTGACTAAAAATAAGGATAGTCATTTTTGCATCTCCTTTTGCGAACAGATATGAATGAATCTCAAAAATTTGAGATATGGGTATTGTCCATAATGTGCCCAATTACAATCCCACGGGAAAGAATCTTCAAAAAATGTATGATGGAAAAGTTAGAGGTCATTTTTAAAACGTGATTTTTTCATTATGGGTTTGGATTTTGATTTTCAAAATCTACTCTATCTTTGTTGCTGTTATGACCATATTACTAGCTCAACTTCTCCAGCTCAGCTCAATTCTTATGTGGACAGCAATGAATCCAACTAAGCATAAGAGGTTATTGCTTCCAAGGAGATAAGATAATATAGTCTTATGTGAAAACAAGACCACTAAAATCCAAACTATTTTTCCATATTGTTTCAAAACCATATTAGCTGAAGATGATATTGTTATAAACAATAACAAAATGCTACATATTCTGCCCTTACCTGCATGAATCACCTGGATAGAATACACACCATTTGCTCTATATTTGCAATTTGTTATAGCTGAACCTACCATGGCTCAAAATAATGGATCAAAACAAGTATGATTTTTTACGTAGAGGAGAAATTGGCATGACATGCCTCTGCTAATATATACTGCGCAACCATTTATTTTCCAACTTGCATTTTGTTGGGAGATGGATATTATGATGGGACGTGAATCATTACCATAACAAAAATTTTATTGTTTATGAAATCTATTGCTTTATTGTTATACCAGCAATTATTTTGGCCTATAATGTATGGCCAAGGTTTATGTAAGTTATTAATAGCAGGTCTAAATTTGTACATTTTTTATTTGTTGCATGTATATAAGCAGCTATATGCAGATTGAAATGCATCATTATTCTCCTTTTGTAAAAGTTGAGGAATAAAACAATGATTTTGCTGATCAGCCCAATCTAAAATAGTATAGTTTATTCACTCACCTTGTAGACCATAGAAAGGGCCTGCTCTTGGAATGTCTGGTGAGGTTGTTAATGTTGTAAATCATTTTATATTTCACACTGTTGATTTCTGTAGCTTGAGTTTGGTATGTTTGATTTGTTATAGAATAAGGATTCATTTTAAATTAATAGTTAGTTCATAGTAATAGGTTTGCAATCAAATTAATATCATAGTTGAGTAAGATAGCTTATAAAATTATCATTCATTTAATAGTAAGTAGATTATTAATAACTCTTTTCATGTTTTGAAGTTGATATCATACTTTCATAAAGAGTCAAAATATTAGAGCTATATCAGATTTATATTAGTAAATTACTGTATTAGATTATTTATAGTGTTGGTATTATTTTTGTTCATTTCTATTTCTAATGTTCTTGTCGCCAGGAAGTGACAGTTCTTGTCAGTAGGATTTCTTTGGTTTTTTTTTTATAGATTCAGTTCCATTTGTTGTAGATGCATTCATAAACCCTCATCTCACATCTATCATCCCTTGATAGCATATTGCTCAAACACCTTTTGCAAGATTACGCTCTCGGATTGACACATATAGACCAGCCGAACTTTGTCATAAATTGTTAATTCTTTTGTTATTATTTTCCCTAGTGTTGGTCTATCATGCTCATCCTATGGCAAGTGCTCATGGCCATGCATACTCCCATCCCAACCCTAATGATCATAACTTTTGGAAGTACCACAGAAGATTGGGCCTTGCAAGTGACCCAACAAATGTATGCACACATACTCGTGTGTGGTGCACCACCATTACAAAGATCATAACACAAGGACTGGATGAGAACACAATGCAAAATAACACTCAATCAAAAACAACTCGAGAAGATGGATTCTACATGAATCCCAAGAACCAGTAAGACCATACATCATGAAATCACTCTACTAGCCTCAATTTGGAAGTATGGATTCTACACAAATCCCAATGATGCAACAAAATCAAACATCATGAACTCACTCAACCAGCCTCAATCTAGGAGTATGGATTCTACACAAATCCTAGTGTCCACAAAACAAGAACAAAGGTCCAAAAGAAACCATAACATTAGGTACAAAATCACTCAACTGAACACAAAGTTGGGATTACAAATGCAGCATGCATCCCAATGCAAACATAAAAGTGCAAGAAAGGCCTAAAGTAGAAATAGAGCAGAGACAAAAAATGGGAGAGTCTTACCTTGTAGCCAAAAGGGCAAAATGGAAATCTGAACTTGAAAATAAAAAGCCCGCAAAAGTGGTTGAAAATTGCAACAATCCAAGGTTTCCCCAAGCTAGATCCAATGAGCTCAACCTCGTGATTATCCCACACCCATAGCTCCCACACAAAAAAAATTAGTAAATCCTCATGAAGAGGATTTTGGGTTTTACTCTCCAACTTTCTAATTTGAAAGTGAGAATGAGGAATTAAAACTCCTTTTTGGATACTTATTCACTTTTCGAATGAATAATTGATTAGGGAAAATAACTAGCCAACCTAGTTAAACCCTGAATTGACCCAAACAAAAATAGGCTATTCTTAGAAATAGGAATTCAATTATGACAAAATTACTAGAAATAAAAATAAATCAATTAAAAATCCCAAAAACACAAAAATTTCCTTAATAGCTTTCCCAACAATGCGAAACTCTAATACACACACTCACTAGTCTAATCACATAATGCAAATGAGTTTAGATTTAATAATCACTAACTTTTTTAATTAAAACTTTTAATTAAGGATACATCAACCATACAAGGATGATATTGGTAAAATATGAATAGCTGAATTACTAACTCCATGTTCCACTGCCAGGGATATAAATCATGCACACTAAACAACACGATCAAGTGCAATTGCATATAATAACATAGTTGAAGAAATAAATGCATTAAATCACCTAATTTAACCATTTATTTAATTATATCAAAATAATCTATTTACATCACTCATGTTTGCATAAAGCATAACAATGCAGGAATGAGGTAAATAACCATAGCATTAAATCCATCACATAACATAATCAAAGATATGTCCAAATACTAGATAACCAGATATCATCGTAAAACACACTATCATCTCAAAATTAAATCATCATGTAATATGATCAATTAAATAACATAGTATTCTAACATCTATGATACTAAAATCAAGGTATAACATTTGACCCTTGAGTCATCTCAAATGTAAAACATAATATAAGTAAATATCCGTAGCACATGAGCAATGATGTAATGCCCCGCCCAGAGATCCTTGGAAACAAGGATTCAAATCAAGCCAAGATATTTTTTTTTTACAAGTATGAATGCACAAGACAACATCATATAGGGATCACAAAGATCGCAACAGAAGACTTCAACACAATCCCGGCAACCAACGAATCTCCGAACGCCACTACCCAACTGACACACCCAAAAAAAAGCCAACAACCACCACAACAAGATGAGGGCACAAGAAATGACCACTCATCAACAAAACACCAAGCTGGGGTAAAATGCAAAATCCCAAAATTTTGCTAATCCTGAAATCCTAAAGCCCTAAAATTTTCTAGAATCCAGAACTTATCTCTGAGAGGTCTGAAACCTATCTCAAACGATTTGTCGCATATATTAAAATATATCTTAAGTATAAGAAATTATTCTTATACTTAAACAATATATTTTAAACTCCAAGAGACTAAAATAGAAACACGAAAACTCGATTTCAATAGAAATCGACAGAATTCAAAATGCAACAGCATAGGGTTGAAGAACGCCCAAAAGGGTATCCAAAACCACTCTCAAAAAGATCGGATCACAAAGAAAAGTGCCTGCTGATGGCACGCGCATGTTTTTCACAAAAAATTGTGCAACACTTTTTACTAAGGGAGGGCAACACTTCTCCTTAAGGCATGCGACACTCTTCCAGTGTCATACGACATATCTCAAGAAGGTGTGCAACACTTCACAGTCTCATGCGATATTTCTAAAGAAGGCATGCGACACTTTTCCAGTGTCGTACGACATTTCTCAAGAAGGCGTGCAACACTTTATAGTGTCGTACGACATTGTTTGTATGGGCATGCGATACATTTTTATGTCACACAATGCTGACAAGATGTCATCCATAGAAACATGAAAATACTCCCAGAAGCAGAAACGAAGCAGAAACAATAAAATAGGAAAGCCCTACCTCACAGCCAAAAGGGAAAAACAAGAATCTAAACCATAAAATAAATATCTCGCAGAAGTAGCTGAAAATCACGGCAATCTAAGGTTTCCCCGAGCTGGATCCAACGAGTCCAACCTCGTGATGATCCCATGCCCGTAGCTCCCACAACGAATAAAATAGTAAATCCTCATGAAGAGGATTTTGGGTTTTACTCTCCAACTTTCCAATTTGAAAGTGAGAAGTGAGGAATTAAATTCTTCTTTGGATATTTATTCACTTTTTGGGTGAATAATCGATTAGGTCATTTAACCAGCCAATCTAGTTAAACCCCGAATCGACCCAAATGAAAATAGGCTATTCCTATAAATAGGAATTCATCTATGAAAAAGTTGCTAGAAATTAAAATAAATCAATTAAAAAGCCCAAAAACCCAAAAACACATAAATCTCCTTAATAACTTTTGCGACAATGCGAACCTCTAAATGCACAAACACGCTTACTGATCTAATCACATAATGCAAATGAGTTTGGATTTAATAATCACCAAAAGGTTTAATTTAAACATTTTAATAAAGGATACGTCAACCATACAAGGACGACATTGGTAAAATATGAATGGTTGAATCACTACTCCATGTGCCACTGCCAGGGATATAAATCATGCACACTAAACAACATGATCAAGTGCAATTGCATATAATAAGATAGCCAAATCAATAAATGCATTAAATCACCTAATCTAACCATTTATTTAATTATATTAAAATAATCTATTTACATCACTCACATTCGCAAAAGGCATAACAATGTAGGAATGAAGTAAATAACCATAGCATTAAATCCATCACATAACATAATCAGAGGTATGTCCAAATACCAGATAACCAGATATCATCATAAAACACAGTGTCATCTCAAAATGGCATCATCATGCAATATGATTAACTGAACAGCATAGTAGTCTAATATCTATGATACTGGAATCAAAGAGTAACATTTGACCTCAGGTCATCTCAAATGTAAAACATCACATAAGAACAGATATCTCTCAGATCAAAATAAAACAAGGTAAATGTTCGCAGCACGTAACCAAATAATCCAACAAGAACAATCCATTCTAATTACTTAAGCATTTAATAATGATTGATTACTCTACATTAAAAAGGCATTTAAAACACATAAGCAAACACAGTCATAAACATGACTAACCACTACTACAGGAACCTAGTCCAGTGTAGCATGGTAAAAGAACATAGTGCAATCTCTGCACACATCTCAGGGTAATCACGAGAAAACCTCATGATACCACATCGATCTTGGTAACCATTGGCACAAACCTCAGTGAACCAAAAATCACATCATAATCTCAAAGATCAGTCAAAAGCATAATCAAAGCAACTGATACAGAAACATAAATCCAAACACCTCAATGGTGTAGACCACTCAGGGTCACAATCATGATCCATCACAACAAAAGATCAGCAAGGTTGCATCCATCAGGATGACTAAAAAAAGTCAAACAGGAGAGGCACTACATCATCCCCACCAAAGACTAGGTTTACTCCTAGAACCCTGCAATCCAAGAATAGAACCCAAAACACACAAGAACAAAATCAAAAGCGAGCAATAGGAATGACTCAACAACTCTGTACAAGTCAAACCAAAATCACTCCAACATTCTCAAACCATCATGTTAACCCCCAAATAGGTTAACCACAAGAGAATGGGTATTACACAGACACAAGGTCCTCCAACAAGGAACCTTCTATGTGGTAGGAAAAACCATCTAGCCATAAAATCAACAATATAAGGTAAGGAACAAGCCTCTCTACCTCATCAACAGGTGCCCAACTACAACATGCACCAACTACAAGACCACAAACAAGGTCAAAACAAGGCACACGTCCAACAAGAGTTGGAATCATGGGGAAAAACGACCCCAAAATTCCCAAGAATATTATCATGTCACACATGATCATTCTGGAATCCACGTAAACTCACCCTTAGAACAAAGAGAATGGAAGTTTACCAACAAAAGGACACACTACAAAAGACTACTCACCACCAAGCGTAGGAGCATGACACCTCACCAAGGCACAAAAGCTCAACTACCACTAGAAACTAGGGTAACATAACCCAACTAGACAAGATATCACCTTCCACAAGGTTGTACAGACTTTTGTCAGTGGACACAATCATGAAATGTCTGCATACCAACTCATGAGATGGTAACATGTGTCCAACAATACCATGTCCCTCTAGCACCATGCTAAGAAAACTACACCCAATCTACCGCTAAACTCAATCTCTAGCCTCAAGTCAACAGTTAAAGAGAAAACTTAACTGAGACAATCCACATGAAGATATAAGTTTAGGGAGAAGGATACTACAGAGTATTAGGATTGAGAGGGAGTCTCGCTCTCAACCTCTACACTAACCAGTCCATGATACGTTAGGAAACTCACAATTTCACCAACCATCAACATACTCACCTAAAAACACTAACTGAGCTAGTGGCATAACCACACTAGCCTACTCTCACAAGAGAGAAAGAATATGAAGATGTGCCAAGGTCAACATCCAGAAAGGAGAATGTAGACTCATCAAAGAACTGAGTCACTCCCAAATGATAAGGCAACATCATCTTCAAACAAGAAATGCTCACAAACCACTTGTAAAAAAAAAATATATCTTGGCTTGATTTGATTCCTTGTTTCCAAGGATCTCCGGGCAGGGCATTACAAATGAACCCAACAAGGACAATCCATTTATAACTATTTAATAATTTAATAATGGTTTTTTAAGCAACATGAAAAGGCACTTAAAACACATAAGTGAACACAATCATAAACATGACTAACCATTGCTATAGGAACCTAGTCCAACATAGCATGGTAATAGTACATATTGCAATCTTTGAACACATCTCTGGGTAATCACATATCAAAATCATGATACTACATTGATCCTAGTAACCACTAGCACAAACCTGAGTGAACCATAAATCACATCATAATCTCAAAAATCAGCCAAATCATAATCAAAACAACTGATATAGAAACATAAATCAAATCACCTCAATGGTGTAGACCACTCATGGTCACAATCATGATCCATCACAACAAAAGATCAACAAGGTTGCATCCATCAGGATGACTTACAGAAGTCCAATGGGAGATGCACTACACTCTACTTCCATATCCCTCAAGGCCATGATTATTCCATAGTGAGTGTTCATGTGGGAGCCATTTTCACAAAATTGCTAAAATAGGAACAACAAATAGTCTATTTAGAAATGATATTCAAACTAAAAACAAACAAACTCCAATAAAATTTTAATATGAATCAAAATATGTTGTAAAAAATGGACTACAAGGATCCAACACAAATAGGAAGCTTTCAATCCATTAAAGAATTTGTGCAATTCAAAAACACACAACTGTCGATTCTGGAACAATATTTTCATGGCTTTAGTTTCAAAATTCACTTGCTAAAACATTGAACCCTTGGGATGGGTTTCATTTATGGCTTTATAGGTTTTCTTAAAGGTTTTAGACATTTTTCATAACTAACAACTCCATCCTTGCACTATGCAACTTTCTTGTCAAATCTTGTTATGCAACTTTTCAAAATTGTTGACAACTTTTTGCAACTCCTACCAACTTTTTTATCTAACACTTAGAAACTTCAAAATAGGCCTATTATGTTCTCTTTATGATGTTTAAGTCTGATTTGAACCAATTTGGCTCAATTGATAACTTTTGCAACAATTGACATCTTTCCTAACTTTTCATCAAATGACAAGAAATGACCCCCAAACTATGAAAAAAGATGTAAGAATACCCTAGAAGACAAACTAAACTCAAATCCAAACTTTTCCCAGAGTTCTAGGGTATAAGACCCATAACACAAATCTTGCTTCCTAAAAACCTAGATATAAATCAAGCAAAAACATCTAGAATGGATTGAGCCTAGTTAAATCCATCTAGGAGAAAACTCACATGAACTTGTAATGTCCAAACACACCCAACTAACTTGGATTAGGTCAGTACAAGCCAAAAACCAAAGTGAGGAACTAGGACTAGGAGTTAGCCTAGGTGCTCCTATACCAAAGAGATTATCAATAAAGAACAAATACTTAGGCTTAACCAAGATTTAAATAAGAATATTGAGGAACTTATAGTTGAAACCAAGCTATGCTAGTGTCAACCAACTATTTTTTAGTGTGGAGCCTGATCAATCCCCAAGTGGGAGATTGTTAGATTGTGGTGATACGAAATTGGTTCTTGCGGCGGTATTGAGCTGTAAGGCATTACGGATTGTAATCAGGTTGTAATCACTGGATTGTAATAAGATCGGACTTGTTGTTTGGTGGACGTAGCCCAGGGATTGGGTGAACCACGTTAAATCTTGGTGCCTTGTGTTTATTTCTGTGTGTTCTATTATTTTCTGTTATTGGTTATATTTGCATGTAGTTTTTATTTCTGTCCATGGTTTTTTCATAACAAGTGGTATCAGAGCAAGGTTGTCTTTCAGTTATCCTCTGCAAGAAAGTCTCACGGTTAAGTGGGAGTCGCATAGTTGAGTGGGAGCGATGGCAGATGAGGGTAAGTTGAGGGTTGACAGGTTTAATGGGCAGAACTTCCAGTTATGGAAGATGCAAATGGAAGACTATTTATATCAGAAGGATTTATGGAAGCCATTGGAAGGAAAAGCCAAGAATCAGGGAACTATGTCAGAGGCTGAATGGGATCTTTTGGACAGAAAGGAACTCAGAAGCATTCGATTATGCTTGGCACCATCGGTGGCATTTAATATTACAAAAGCAAAGACGACAAAAGATTTGATGAAAACCCTAGCGACATTGTATGAAAAGCCCTCCGCTTCAAATAAGGTATTTCTCATGAAGCGTTTATTTAATATGAAAATGGCAGAAGGTGGATCTGTTGTAGATCATTTAAATGAGTTTAATACTATTACTAGTCAATTATCTTCTGTGGGTATCAATTTTGATGAAGAAATTAGGGCTCTCTTGATTTTGTGTTCTTTGCCTGAAAGCTGGAATGGCTTGGTAATGGCGGTGAGTAATTTTGTTCCTGGATCTAGTACCCTAAAATATGATGATGTGATCGGTGTTATTTTAAGTGAGGAAACTCGTAGAAAATCCTCAGGTGGATCTACATTAGGAAGTGCTTTAAATGCACAAAGTAGGGGCAGAACGACTGAAAGAGGAAGTAACTCTGGAAATCGTGGGAAATCAAGAGGAAAGTCAAAGGGGAGGAGGTCTCAATCGAGAGGACCAAATGATTGCTGGTACTATGGGAAACCAGGGCACAAAAGGAAAGATTGCTGGACTCAAAAGAAAAATGAAGGAGATAAATCAGATGGAGACAAAGAGGCAAATTTGGTAAGTAACAAATCCAAAGAGGATGCTTTGCTTCTATCTTTAGAGAATGTTGATGATTCATGGGTTTTAGATTCTGGTGCTTCTTTTCATGCTACACCTCATAGAGGTTATTTCATTGATTATGTCCAAGGGGATTTTGGGCTTGTTTATTTGGGGGATAATGAACCCTGTCAAATTGTTGGAAAGGGAAAAATTAAGATTCAGTTGCAGAATGGGAATCATTGGCTACTACATGAGGTAAGACATGTTCCAAAACTAAGTAGAAATTTAATTTCAGCAGGGCAACTCGGTGATGAGGGTTGTGTAGTTACTTTTAATGATAAAAATTGGAAGGTTTCAAAAGGTTCCCTTGTAGTAGCAAGAGGTGTGAAAGTAGGCACCTTATATCTTTGTACAGGTCATATTGTTCCTTCTACTTTGATTGTTTCAGAGAAAAATGAATATTCAGGAACAATTACTGCAGTTGAGCAGGGAGAACAAATAGTTGCTGTAGATTCTGATACAACGCTGTGGCACAATAGACTTGGGCACATGAGTGAGAAAGGTATGAAAGTACTTCATTCAAGGAAAGCTTTACCAGGTCTGAAATGTGTGAATATGGATTTCTGTGAAAGTTGTGTGTATGGAAAACAAAAGAGAGTGAGTTTTGTAAAGACAGGGAAGGAAAACAAAAAGGAGAAATTAGAGCTTGTGCATACAGATGTATGGGGACCGGCTCGGGTATCTTCCCTTGGTGTCTCTCATTATTATGTTACATTTATTGATGACGCAACTAGAAAAGTATGGGTTTATTTCCTTAGACAGAAATCTGATGTATTTCAAACTTTTAAGAAATGGAAATGCTTGGTTGAAAATGAGACTGGTAAGAAATTAAAATGTCTCAGATCTAATAATGGTGGTGAGTATTGCAGTCATGAATTTGAAGATTATTGCTCCACTAATGGTATTCATAGACAAAAAAACTGTTCCAAGGACTCCACAGGAAAATGGAGTGGCTGAATGCATGAACAGGACTATAATGGAGCACGCAAGGAGCATGAGGTTGCATGCTAGGTTGCCCTTACACATGTGGGCGAAGGCTGTCAATACTGCAGTATATTTGATTAATAGAGGTCCCTCTACTCCTTTGGGCTGTGGTATTCCAGAGGAAGCATGGACTGGTAAGAAGGTGAGTTATTCTTTTCTCAAGACCTTCAGTTGTGAAGCTTTTGCTCATATAGACTCTGAAAATAGACCCAAGCTAGAAGCTAAATCAAAGAAATGTATCTTTGTTGGATATGGCATTAATGAATTTGGCTATAGGCTTTGGGATTTTGAAAATCATAAAATTATAAGAAGCCGGGATGTCATATTCAATGAAAAAGTGTTGTACAAAGATTTGTTGCAGCAACATGAGAAGAAAGAAGATGATTATGTAGTGCTGGATGATACTCCAAAAGCTGATGTTCCAGCCATTCCTCATGATGTGCAACAACTGCAACAACAAATACCACACACACCAGTGAATGTTAGATGGTCAACAAGGCCAATTATACCTCCACAAAGGTTTTCTCCCTCTTTGTATTCTATTTTACTTACTGATGCTGGTGAACCTAAAAGTTATGATGAAGCTGTGCAGGTGGATACTAAGATTCAGTGCGAGTCTGCAATGAAAGATGAAATGGACTCTTTGCTGAAAAATAAGACATGGGATTTGTGCAAGTTGCCTGCAGGTAAAAAGGCTTTACAGAATAAATGGGTTTACAGGTTGAAAGAAGAGGAAGGAGGTAAGAAAAGATTTAAGGCCAGGTTAGTTGTAAAAGGATTTGCACAGAAAAAGGGAATTGATTTTGATGAGATATTTTCTCCTGTTGTTAAAATGACTTCTATTCGTACTGTTTTAAGTCTTGTGGCTACTGAAGATTTGCATTTAGAGCAGATGGATGTTAAAACAGCCTTTCTTCATGGTGATTTGGATGAATAAATATATATGGCTCAGCCACAGGGTTTTGAGGTCAAAGGTAAGGAGAACTTAGTGTGCAAATTGAAGAAAAGTTTGTATGGCTTGAAGCAAGCACCTCGGCAATGGTATTTGAAATTTGACAGTTTTATGTATGAGCATGGATATAATAGATGTCATTCAGATTACTATGTTTATTTTAAGAGGTTGGATGATGATAGCTACATTATTTTATGTTTATATGTTGATGATATGCTTGTAGCTGGGTCTAACATGGATCATATTAAGGGGCTGAAACGCCAATTAGCACATGCATTTTCTATGAAGGATTTGGGGGCAACAAAAAAAATCCTTGGTATGAAGATTTGCAGAGATAGGAAGAACAAAACATTGACGCTATCTCAAGCTGATTATGTTGAGAAGGTGCTGCAACGTTTCTCTATGGAGAATGCTAAGGCTGTCAGCACACCTTTACCTGGTCATTTGAAATTGACTAAGGAGATGTGTCCCAAGACACAGGAAGAGCAGGATAAGATTTCCAAGGTACCCTATGCTTCCTCTGTAGGAAGTTTGATGTATGCTATGGTATGCACTAGGCCAGATATTGCACATGCAGTGGGAGTTGTTAGCAGGTATATGAGTCATCCAGGTTTTGAGCATTGGAATGTTGTCAAGTGGATTCTCAGATATTTGAGAGGAACATCCAATAAGTGTTTACACTTTGGGGGCTCTACTACTGATTTACAGGGCTATGTTGACTCAGATTTGGCTAGGGATATTGATACCAGGCGGAGTACTACAGGTTATGTCTTTACTGTTGGTGGGGCAGCCGTGAGCTGGGTTTCTAGACTACAGAAGATTAATGCTCTCTCCACTACAGAGGCAGAGTATGTTGCTGCTACAGAGGCAACCAAAGAGATGATATGGCTTCAGTTCTTGTTGGAAGAATTGGGACATCCTCAGAAGGATAATTATTTGTTCATAGATAGTCAGAGTGTCATTCATCTTGCTAAGAATTCAGCTCTGCATTCTAAGACCAAACACATATAGTTGCAGTACCATTTCATTCGGTCAGTTTTGGAGGATGGACAATTAAAGCTGGAGAAGATACATACCAATGAAAATCCAGCAGATATGTTGACAAAGGTTGTAACAAGGGAGAAGCTGAACTCCTCTTCAGCTTCAGTTGGTCTTTTAGACTAAATGTGAATAAAAGAACAGCAGAGTCCAGGGTGGTTTGATCCAGTGGGAGCCCCATGTGGTAGTTGTATTGCTACAAGATCAGTCTCCAAGTGGGAGATTGTTGTTTAGTGTGGAGCCTGATCAGTCCCCAAGTGGGAAATTGTTAGATTGTGGTGACTGGTCAGGAAAGTACTGTACATACTTCATAAATAGTAGCCGACATGGTAGCCGACATAATATGGCCGACATGTTATAACCCTAAAGCGGTTTAATACTTGTATAAAAAAAGGGCTTAGGGTTGGGTATTTTTTGTGTGGTGATACGAAATTGGTTCTTGCGGTGGTATTGAGCTATAAGGGATTACGGATTGTAATCAGGTTGTAATCACTAGATTGTAATAAGATCGGACTTGCTGTTTGGTGGACGTAGCCCAGGGATTGGGTGAACCACTTTAAATCTTGGTGCCTTGTGTTTATTTCTGTGTGTTCTATTATTTTCTGTTATTGGTTATATTTGCATGTAGTTTTTATTTCTGTCCATGGTTTTTTCCTAACACCAACTAAATAGTAGAAGTTGAGAAAATTCAGTGTTAGCCGAGCACTAGTAAAAGACAGAGTACCACAGAAATTGGACCAAGGGCCAGTAAATGAATCGAGAAAATATAGTGTAAGCCAAGAAAGAGAAGATAGTATTGACCAAGTTATCTAGTGATGACCAAGGTTGAGGAATGCAATTTTGGCCAAGTGACAACATTTTATAGTTTGTGAAGAAATCTCAAAACCTGACCAACATAGTTGAATTCTTGGAATATAGAAAGTGTGTTGAAGATAAGTATTGATGAGATGGAACATTTAATGCAAAGGAAATTGTGTTTGAGTGTTTCTATACATGGATTCAAAAATAATTTTAGAGAAGTTTCTAGAAGAGGAGGGAGGAAACAAAAAGATGGAAGGATTCAATGAATTTGACCTAATCCTACAATCAATAGTGGTGTTTAAGTGGCAAAAGATCAAAAGTTACATATTTAGAGATGCTAAGGGCAATCTAAAGAAGTTGAGGCACATGTTGATGGGAAAACTTGAGCAAGATGTTTAGAAGATTTTTGAAGAGGGGAAGTGTGATTGCTTGAAGGGTTACCAAGAAAATTAGAGACAAAGATGATAATAGAGGCCAATAAGTGGATGAACATATAAGCTACATTGTGATCTATATTTGTAATGTGAGTTGTATTTATTTCGACAAACCTATTTTCATTTTCTAACCATTGTATCAATTTGAAATATTTTAATCAAGGTTGACTTAATAGTCATTTGTAAATCCTTTAATCAAGGTGACATTCTAATGGGATGTTCTTAAGTCCTCTAACAAGGCCACTCCTAACAGGGTGATTAAATCCTTTAACAGTGTCACACCTAACAATGTGTATTGTAACCTTTAGCAAGTTTGGATCCTAAAAGAGATCACTTCAAAAGAGTAAAAATATTGGTGACATGTTGCTGGAGGTTTTTCCCGAATTGGATTTCCACATTAAATCTTGGGGTCATACTTTTGTGGATGTTATTTGAGATGTTTTACTGTTAATGTTTTACATTCTAGAAGTTTGTTATTTTTGGGATAGTAAACTGCAAGTTTTATGTTACTGGTAAGTTTTTATAAAGACCAAGCAACTTAATGTTTAGATCTAAGCTGGTTGAAGTATCTAAAAGTTTAATAGGTACATTTAGACCTGAGGATAATTGATTCACCTCACTCCCCTTTTAGTTATTGTAAACCATCCTAAGAAATTGTATAATTTTTGCATAATTATTTATCTTTTCCATGCACACTTTTTGTGGTTGTGTGATTTGATGATTTGTGAAACATCATTTGAATTTTCATTAGTTCCTTCAATGATTATATCAATGGATTTAAAGATGTGCTAGTCTTGATTTGATGTGTTTCCCTCTTGATCCTTTTGAAAATTTAGTTTGTATATGCATTGTTACTATGACTTATATCCATTTAGGGATTTGATTTTCAACAATTTTCTTTAATTTCTTGTTACCCTATCTTAGAATTTTTTTTTTGAACATGTGGTTAGAATAGGAATTCATATAGTTGCATTGTTAGAAAACTCACATTCATCATAAAATCTGAAAATACAAAAACTATATTGGTTTGTGGTCATGTTTTTTTCTAGCTCTACAAACTTTACAAATACCACTAAAGGCCTCTAGCATACCCACCCCTACTTTCTTATAGAAAGGAAGAGAAACCATGAGGACTTCTATATTTGGTGAAGTCTAATCTCTTGTCCTCCCATCTGTTGGGCTCTAGTCCAAAAGAGCATCTGACCATGACCATCAGATGGCCAATTATTTCTTTCTCTAGGGCCTCTCCAACTCTCTATTAGAGTAGGGTGTAGTTCACCATCCCTCACCCCCAGTAGGGCCCCCATGTAAATATAGATATTTATCTTCGATTGAGCTACTTAGTAGGTTGAAAAACAACTATCTAGAACCTTGAAGTTGATATTTGATCAAATTTTTAAGAGATATATTTGCAAAAAAAATCATCATTGACATCATGCAAAATGACTACTCAACAATAATATTATTGTGTGAGGAGAGATTACAGAAACCAAGAAACATATTGAGAAGTTGTGTGCAAGCATAGAGAAACTTAAGAACATGTTATAGTACAAAGACCTATTGGAGATAAGATAATAATTGGACATTTTCAAGGGGAATCATAGAAAGGATCTAAAATCATAGAAAAAAAGAACTTATGAATCAACAATACAATCAATAAGCTGATCATAACAATCAAGTACCAAATCAATTTCAACAACCTAGATATTAAAGGATACAATTAAATGAAAGATGCTTTGCATGAAATTGACTTGGACAAATGAAGAAGTACTACATAGATAAGTACTATGAACCCTTTTATGGTTATTGTTATAATGCCTCTATTTATGGACATAGATCTAGTGAACGTAGAAAACCTAATCAAAGATCAAATATGAGAATTCATGGAAGGAATAACAATGTAACTAGTACACCCTTTGGAATGAGTAACTTCACTTTATATATGTGCTTCAATTTGGTTAATGTTTAAATATGTTTTTAGAAGGTGTCTTAACATTAATACCTTTTTTCACTCTTTTAATCATATCTTTAGCTTGGTAGCTTGAATTTACACATCATTATAGACATTGGAATTGTGATTTAGTCACCTTTCTATTTGATTACCTTAGAAAATGATTTTGATTTTATCTCAAATTTCTTTGAAAGATTCTTGTCATCACATTCTACATTCACTTTGATGTAGTAAACATGATTCCCTGTTTCACCTTTTCTAAATAAGCAAGCCAAAATAGGAGGGTGTATAGCTACTCATAAACTTCATCACCTTTCTCTAGTAAGTCCTAGTGATTTTTATTATCACTAACTCATATTTTACAAAATATAGTTACTAATATTTCTTGTAGGTGTTGCACATGTGGACTTGGTTATATCATTTTTCAAAAATATACTCATGATTATCTTGCTTTAGCTTGCATATACACATAGTATCATATACCAATAAAGTGAGGCATAAATGTATCATCTTAAATTAGAAACACTTATATTTATGATCTTTCAGCTTCTCTTTAGTGTTTTACACTTCATAATTATGCTTGGAGCACATAGGTTCCCTTTTTCTCTCTTTCTCCTCAAAGAAATTAAGGTAGGACCTAATAGGTCCTCCTCGATTCCTCTTTTTCTCACACGTGGGATGAGGTATGATCTAATTTCTAAGAATCTACCTCTTTCTGGGCATTATTTCATATATCTAACCTCAAATCATCAAACCCCAATGCACATTACACCTGAAACCTCCATAGTTCTTAGTGCGGGAACAAAAAACCAGAAAGTTGGCTTCTTGGGGAATAGGTTGACCTAGTTGACCTATTTCAAGAAGAGGTTGAATTTAGGTAAACTAGGCCATCAACCTATTACTAGAGGGCACAGTGATTACATGTCTAGACCTATTTAAATTTTTTGGTTAATTCTCACCCACTACAATCAAGGCTAGTGGGGATAATTTTAGAATTTCACTATAAAAGGAAATCAAACACCTCATTTTTCAAATGAAGGAAGGATAGGAGAACCACATGTGGAAAACCTAGTCTATTATAGAATAATTTTAAGGTAGAAGAAAAGGCTAATTTATTGTTCTTTTATTGCAAAGTGAGGTCTTCATTCACAATCATGCATTCAAATCATTATACAACACCATGGATAAACAAGGGGATCATGAAAATGGTTAGAGTACTTTAGCCTTAGGAGATTGCTATGATTTCTATACTATATTCATATCTGATCTTTGTATCTTCACATCTTACATACAATTATATGCACATGCACATTTACATGTTACGGTTTCACTCGTAGAGTAAATTCTAAGCATTTTATCTCTTTTACATTCTAAATCTATAATCTAGGATACATGAGCACTATATACACACACAAAAATATTTTCAAAAACTATTCATGGAGGTGGAAACATCAAAGTGAGGGGTTGAATAAGGAATGCCCTTAATAACCACCCACGCATGCCATATATGTAATAGATTTGCATGATATCAATTCAAAGACTTAGAATTTAAAAATGCATCTCACGACCTTTCCAAAAAAGTTGGGTTGACCTAGCTATAATGCCTTGAGAACACAATGAATTCATCCTCAATGTTGACCTATTTCTTAGATCTCGATAGAAAAATCACTTTCTAGTTTTTCTATTTCATTCTGGGATACACATTTAGATTTTTAGTAATAGCTCTAGATTTTTTATATTTGTAACAAAAGGACACTCTTTCTTACATATTTTGAGGTAATTAGATCCTCCATCATTTTTTATACTTGTGTGTGTGTGTGTGTGTGTGTGTGTGTGTGTGTGTGTGTGTGTGTGTGTGTGTGTGTGTGTGTGTGTGTTTTAGCATATTTAATTCAGAATGTTTGCATACATACAGTATCTTTAATTATCTTGCATTATTGCTTCTCACATTAGATATAGTCAATCAAACAACATTGCATGAAAAAAGCCTTGCTTGTATACTTCCTTGATAAAACTTTGATTTTCATTGGCATCACTTTATCACACTTGGGTTTTCTAATCTAACATTGGTCTTATTTAGAGTTATGCTTGGAAGCCCCTCTTTCTCTTATAGTGAATGGCTTAGGGAGAAAGTGTTAAACTTGTTACACTTAGTTTGCATTATCATATTCATTGATGCCATTTTCCATCTAAACATTAACTTCTTTAGAAAAATTCCATAAAATTCTATAATGTATAGTTAACTACTTAAAAAATTCATAAAAATAGTCGTCTTGATATAGTCATTCATGGGAATCTATTTTGGTCATCGAAATATGAAATGATTGTCTCTCATTGCATTTTTAGTAACTAAGGTGCTTACACATCACCCAAATGGATAGGAAAATTAAGATCTCTCCAACATTTTGAAATCTATTTTTTCCAAATGCTAATGAAAACATCAAAGTTTCCATCTCTATGAACACTGCAAGAATTGTAATGTCACAATGAAAATGTGTTAAGGATAGAGGATGTTGCCAAGATGAGTGAGCTTGAGGAAATAACATTTAAATTTTAGTATACATCTCATCTAAAGAAGATAGAAGAAGGAATTCTTTCACCCTTGAAGAAGATGCAAAGGCTATGAGTAGAATACAAAATTTACAGAAGGCAAGGTGAATCAAGTTGGGTCTTCCCCAATTTCTAGAGAGAATAAGTGTTGTAAGAGATATATAACATTTCAAACAATTTTATTTTGCAATGCTAAATTGGATATGTTGTTTGGAACATCTCACATATCTCCATTTAAAAAATTTCCATTGAAGTAATTATCATCCAAAATTTCAAGTAATATACAATACAGTGAGTTTGAAGTTGTGTGGGAATGATAATTGTAAAAAATTGCCAAAGGCTTTTGGAAATGGAGTAGGGTTTTTGAATCTTTGCTTCTTTGAAATATGTTAATTTTTTGAGTTGGAGGAATCTCTTAAAATGAAAGATGCAGTGATGGTATGCCTTGAGAATTTAGGGGTAATACGGAGCACAAAGATAAATAAAGTGAGGGAAGCATTAGAGCCATTAGAAAGAGTCAAGGAAATCAATCTTAAATACTCAAGATGAATTAAGAAAGAGCATCAAGGAAGAGGGAATATATTGGAAAAAAATCAAAGACATTAATCTTTAGATAACTATGATTGATCAAAAGTAAATATAATAATAATTTTTTATTAATTGTATAAGTGGAGTTTTCATATATATAGATTTATTTAGATTTAGATAGTTGTTCAATATTTGATCAAGATTTGTTAGTTAGAAATTTATATTGCTTTTTTACTGATCATTTTATGAATGTTAACAAATATTTTTATTTAAAAAATATTTATTTCAAAAGTCTAAAATATTTTTAATATAACTTATTATTAGGTATAACTAATTTAAATATAAATAAATAATATAATATTTTTGGTTTTCTAAGGACTGCTGCAAATATAATAGCACCATCATATTTTTTTGGTATGTTTTTTCGAATTTGCAACAATCTCTTATTTATATTGATAATAAATCAAGAGGAGACATGTCCCTTCATGAGACATGTATATTCACTTAAATGATAACAACATAATTATATATATAATATCTCATATATATTTTATTATTTAAATAATTGCACACACAAATATGTGTGTGTGTAACTTTAGTTTAGTCTCAAAATTTATCCAACTCAAGCTATGAAACATTAACACTGCCTCTTAGCTAGGGAGGATAAACACAACATATATTACACCATTGGTAATATTAAGAATGAAATTTTTTAAGGATATCTTTGATTAAAATATATCCATAATTTTGATATCACATTAAATATCAAGAGTATTGGTCTTCCAAAATATCAACACGTGATATTCAATAATTACTCTAAGTAACATTTTGACATCACATTTGATATCATGAGTATTGGTCTTCCACAATATCAACATTTGATATTCACCAAGTACTCAAAATTTTTAGTATCACATCTAATATCATGAGTATTACTATCCAAGAATATCAACATTCAATATTCACCAATTACTCGAGTATTGGCCTTCCAAAACATCAAGTTGCATGACATTCACCAAAGTACTCTGTGTAATGACCCTCTAGAACATCAATTTGCATAGCATTCACCATGTACTCAAAAACATGTTTATAAGGTATGCACACATGTATTTTCATAATGCTTACTATATAAACATCCACCATGCAAAGTATAATCTATCATGATCCACATAGACATGGTAAGATATCCATCATAACAAAAAAAAAAAATTTTATAAGATCGTCGCCTTTTAATAACTTCTACAAATACAATTGACATCATTTTGAATTTGTCACTTCCTAATGATGTACACATGGGGTAGGCTCATTAAAATAATTTAGTCATGAGGTATATTCATTAGTTACAATGCTCTTAACCACCATAATTTATTGATCACTAGAGAATCTATCTCAATATGTTGTTTACTCCCTCTAAATCAATATGACTAAGACCATTGAAGGTTGGCTGAATTGTATCCTCTATCTTATCCCTTTCTTTTTAGGTTACCTCAAATACAATGCTAGAGTTCCTCTAATCTCAATCTCCCTCTTCATGCAATAACATTCTTCAAAGAAAAAGATCAAGGCAACTTCTTGTATAGAAATACAAGGGATAGACTACAATGCTTTGATAAATAAAATACTCAAGGATAATAAATAGTCATTTGTACATCAATATCCTTTTATTTGATCTTTCATTCTATTGGACATTTATTTGAGAATGATCCCCATTATTTCAATATAAAAATATCTAATTGAAGTATATACATTGAAGATATATGCATATGTTGTATTTTCTATACATATACTTGAATCAGTATTTTCAATATATTATTATTTTCCTAGAGAAGAAACATAATATTATTATATCTATAACTTAGGATGTAAGTATTGTCCATATATCCTTTTAACTTCCATGTTTGATGTCATTATTCATAATGGTTAACTTTATTAGCATACATTTTTCAGTGTTATGGCAGGATTACAGAAAAAAATCACATTATGACTAAGGCTAGATCTTTAAGGTATTATGTATGGATTTCTTACACTTCCTATAATGATACTTTATACTAGCTAGTACATTTTGGAATTCACAGTCTTGTGAAGCATAAGAAAGATAGCTTTCTTACTGTTGGTTACTAGATTTCTAGCCCTGCCTTCATGATTTTCTAGGTGCAAATGAGAATTGCTAAGATTGAGGAAGGGGATATCATTGAGGAAGCTACTCACATGGGTGGGGACTTGATAGGTTGAAGCCCACTAAAATAGAGGATTTCTCCAAAAGATGGGCCACTTGGATTCTACTAAAGGAAGGAGGGTTCGTCCCATACATGCAGGCTATGGCGGGCTATGATGAGAATTGTTTGCAACAATTTGTTGTTAGCTAGAAGAATAGTCGTGTGACCATAAATGACATTATGTTTTAGGTGAATGAGGAGTCAATTGTAATGGAAAAGGGACTAGACATTATTGGTAGGAAATGGTAGAAGGTTATGAAGGTGGTAGATGAGGCAAGTATGACTAGTTTCTTCAAAGGCAATGAGGCCCCAAATCATTACTACAGTGGTTTTAGGAGGGAAAAACTACTAGAACCCTAGGATGGTGTTTGTCTGATGATCATGAAATACCTAACACTAGAAGGAAGACATGGTGTGTATTACTTTCATCACTTCCCTCTTCTTAAACCATTTTCATAACAGGGGGCTTGTTTGCATTCCTTTCTTTTTAATGCATGCACTTGAAGAGATTGTGATGGATGTTAGAGAAAAAAGGAGAAATGGGGCCAACTTCACTATCCTTCACCAAGGGCTCATGTTTTGTCTTTTCCAATTTCACTTTTCCCTTTGCTTTCCCCATGTGATTTTAATTGACAATGTCCTCCTCTTTGGGGCTCCCCTATGCTTGGAATTTGTCGGTGGAAGTTATGCCCTCACCACTTAGCCTACCCCTAGCCAAACCTCTATTAAGAGTAGGAAGAACAAGATAGCCCTAGAACTGACTGCTGATAAGAGAATTAAAATGGATAAAAGGGTGGAAGTGGTAATTGAGGATTCAGATGAGGAATTTGGTGGGGGTAGAAGAAGGTCAAGAATAATTGCTAAGACCTGTAGAAGATTTAAGCAACTAGCTTGTCACTCTCAGGAGGAGGGGGAGGATGACACTAATTTTGAGGAGAGTCACAAGAACTTGGGGGATGACCAGGAGAAGGGGAAAGATGAAATGGATAAGGAGGTGGAGAAATGGGATGATACCCTAGATGGTACTTGGGATTTTGAGATGTACAATCCCATCAAGGACCCCTCCCTTGACCCCACCCATGTCTCTACTACCATCATCTAGCCTCCAACTGACAATCAAGAGAACTGCAAAACCATGATTGACTCCACTAACATAATCTCCTCCCCGGTCAAAAAAGATGGTCTGGTAAACCTAAAGGCCCCCATTAATAATCTTGTGGTGCAAGATAGCAGCAAAAATTTGGTGAACAACAAGGCTTTAAAGTTGGGAATAGAGGAAAAGGGGGAGGTTACCTGCAAGGACCTCTAGGAGCTCAAAGATAGGTGCAATGCTATGGAGGAGGGCTTCTCCCTATTCTCAAAGTTCAACCTTAAGGTGACTCCTGTGGCTGTCACTACTCTTCAACTACTAGCTAATGCATCAGAGGAGGACAACCTAGGCAAGGAGGACTCAAAGCTTCTCTATGGTTTCCTTGTTGAAGATTGGGCCAAGGTGATATTGGTTAGAAAAGGAAAGAAAAAAGATGCCACTTAGTGGCCTTTTGTTTTTTTGTTGTGTTTGGTACTCTACTAATTTACACTCTCCATCCTTTGGTGATGGTTTTTTTTTGTTAAACTTAGTTCTAGGCTACAAGTGGTATGATGCGATGACCACCTATATGCTCTTTGTTAAGCTATTAAACTATTTTGGTCTTAAGGGTTGGATCCCTAATACTTTTAATTATCGTTATTTTGCTACTTTTATTTTTGATGTAAATCATTAAGTGTTTTGTGTGTGGTTGTTTGTTGGTTCTTGGCTAGCTTTTTGTTGCTTGTGCCACCACTATTGTAATGGGCTAGCCCCCTAGTTTTGGTTTCTTTTATATCAAAAATATACATTTTTCGTAACACTATAATCAAATGTTAAATAACAAGTTATTTAATCTAAATATGAAATAATAATAATAAAAACCTTATTTTCTTGTCTTAGGAATATGTCAATCAAGAATATGAATAGTGATCAATTTCAAAAACTAGATCAATTTCATTCCCTTTTCCTTTAAAATTTTTTGGTTCATCGCTATCCACAATAGGATCTACTTTCATGGAAAATAAGTTTGAGAGTCCATTCACTAAAATAGGCATTTTGGTAAATTTTTGTTGGAACTAATCACTCAAATTATGAGTAGGATCTCTTGAAATAATTAAGACTGAAGTGCACACATAGGAAAGTTAAATTCCAATCATTGAACTATAGGTGGTCTTTCTCGTGCCACCTTTATCTCTCACAAAAATCCATTTTATCTGGTCTTGTTTGATTATATTCCACAGGCTTGCCTCAAAGTGATCCTGAAATCAAGAGAATAAATTATAGGCAACTTATATAATGAGGGAGATTCATGATATTTTTCTTTTGAAATGATAAAGTTTACAAGAATCCCACAGATTGTTGTCTCTATCAAATTATGACTAATGTTTATTAGATTTTGAATAGACATTGTGTAGTTTAGAAGCCTTGAAATTTCAACTTTGAGTTGGAAAAATATTTAGCACTCCCCAAAAGATCTGTGACAAGGGCTTAATCACCCCCTGTGTACTATAAGTTGAGTCGTTATATTGGGAACTAATAGATTGGTCTTTTGGTGCAAGAACAACCCCACTCTAACAAGTGGAGCCAGAGCATAGTCACAATTTTGAATCCTTAGATAGTTGGGAAATGCTAAGGGGGAGATTGTTGGAAAAATATGTAAGAATTTTCGTTAGGGAAAAATCACGTAAGATCAAGAAACTCAAGCACAAGCACAGAATAGACCAACAAGGTATGATCAGAATAATAATATGATATTCAATTGATGTGTTGATATTGATTGATTTAGTACACTAGAGGTGCCTATATATAAAGGCCTCTATGATGCATCTAGAAAGTCTAGGAGTTAGTAATATGATAAGCTCCACAACTAAGCACATGTCCACTAGGAATGGGTTATCCTCCATTAAGCACAAGAGTTGGTGCAATGATGAGAGGATAAGCCTGCAAAGGTGTGTCACATAAAATTATGTTGTAGACACCATGTGCTTAATTAAGAGTGCGAACCACTGTGTTGTCAACATGAAAATTTAGTTAATTATGCAAACTCTAGTGATGTAGACACCATGCACTAAATTAGAGTTTCTTGCTCTAGTGTTGTCAACATGACAACTCATAAGAGTATGCAAACTCCTAGGTGTCAAACTAAAAAATAATAAAATAGTGCATTAACCTAAGTAAACTTAAGTAAAGTGTAATAAGTAAATACTTATTTACACCAACACCCGTCCTTAATTGCAACTTAGGGGAATGCACTTAAGTTGACAAAAGCTAGAATGAAAATTCATAATGGTTCCTTGCTACTAAGCCATGTTAGGTACCCATGTACAAAATGAAATGCAATCTCTCATAAAGAAGAGAATGAGGGAAAACCTCGTAGGAAAACCCCTCCAAAAAGATAGATGAAAAAAAAAGATGCATGGATGGATGGAGTAATCAAGACACCCCGCCCCCCACACCACATTACAACATACATCAAGTATATACAATAGAGAAGTATGAGAAGAACACAATCCCAAAAGAGGAAAAGCCCCCCCCCCCCCACAAGAGAGAAGAAGAAGAAGAAAGGACAATCCCCCCCCCCCAAATGTAGAATGTTGAGCAGTGATAGTTGCTCTAATGTAGAAGTTGATCCATGAATATTGAATAATTTTCCTCCCCTTTGGAAGAAATAATATCATAGGTACATATGAGATGCTTCCCCAATGTGTAGAAAGAATCTTGATGATGAATGGTGTCTCTAAAACTTGTTCATCTGTCCCTGGGTCAATAGTGACTGTTGCCCCTTCCAATGCTACTAAAAAGAACAAGTCAAAATCTAGCAATGATGGATGTAGAACATATCCCAAAGAACCATGTGTCTCCTCAAAAGATAAAGACACCTCCTATAACTATTGTACATAGGATACACAATCATATCAACCTGGTAAGACCGATCATGTAGAGAATGGAGATAAGGGTCAGAGTGAGCCCTCACAACAACTGAAGAAGGATATTCTTCATTAAAGAGAAGATGTATATCATCAATGATGTCTTCCAAATTTTCTATGTATGACTCCACAAACAAACCTAAAATATCTACTATGTAGTCATCCCCTGATGCTGGAGCTGGAAGACAAGATGTACCCAACTATTCTAATTTGCATGGACCTATCACTATAGCAATGCATGCATGTGGAATGAGCTAATTCTATGACATCATGTTGTAACTATCAATAGGATCCCACATATCTGAATTTGTTGAATCACTATCATTATTGTCACTATCAGTTTCCACTGTGTATGAATTGCGGAGAGGATTAGAGGATAAGCTAGGTGAACTTTCCTTGAAGTGACCATTCCTCTCTACAAAGATCTCATGAGTCTTAGGATCCATAAGTCTATATGCCTTAACACTATCTTCATATTTGATGAAAGTACAAGGCCTCGATGGTGGTTCCTTGCATACCTTGGAAGATAAGTTTGCCCATGCAGGACAACCAAAGTACCGTACCATGCCTCAAAAGGAGTCTTTCCATCTAAGGCATTATGAGAAGACCTATTAAGTATGTGATTGGCACTACTTATAGCTTCAACTTCGAGTGATGGATCAAGAGATTTAGCTTAAATCATGCAACTTGCCATTGATTTAAGAGTTCTAATCCTCATTTTTGCAACACTTGTCATTTTTGGACTGAATGCTACTAGATTTTGAAGATTAATACGTTTAAGTTTACAAAATTCTTTAAGTCTTGAGTTCACATAACTACTTTCATTATCCATATGAAGAACTTTGATGGATTTCCTTGATTTCTTTTCAACGTGACTCTTGAAGGCTAGAAACTTGTCAAACACTTCATTCTTGTGATCCAAAAAGTAGACCCATGTGTACTATGAAAAGTCATCAATGAATGTGAGAATGTAGTGACCCTTCATAACTAATGTTACTACAAAAGGGCCTAATAGAACTGTGTGAACCAACTCAAGAGTGACTGATGCTCTTGAAGACTCCCCTTTATCAATCTTCTCTTTTAGATGCATATCCATGGAACAATTTGAACATTCACCCTATAAAAGTTGATTGTAGGTAGACCTTTGACCATATTGTTTGAGCAAAGTTGATGAAGATAGTGGAAGGCAAGATGTCCATACCACTAATGCCATAATGTAATTTTTGAATGAGATTGAGTCAACAAGGCATATGAAGGAGACTTATGCACAAAGTGGGAAAAAGAATAAAGCATTTTGTGATGATTGACTTCACCCACTACAACCAATGAATCATTATTAAGATTGTGCACCATTACTAAATCAAGAAGGAACTCAACTTTATTGCCATCTCCATAGTGAGTGATTCAGTAGCTTGAAAGGAGACTAGAGCTAAGATTGGGAACATTGAGAACTTCTTTGAACTCTTCACTTTCCATCTCAACTTGTCCTTTCCCTTCAACTTCAATTTTTGTATCATCTCCTACATAGATGTGTGGTAACTTAGATTGCTTCAATGAAGAAAAGTCTCCTTTCAAAGAACCCATATGATAGGAGACACCTGAGTCAAGAATTCATTTCTTTGAAGAACTTGAACCAACCATAAGTACTTTCCCTTTCCCCTTTGAAGTGGGCAGAGTTGAATTCTTGGAAGCATTTGGCACATTGATTTTGTTCTTTCTAAGTAATTTTTCTAACTCATTAATTCTCTTAGTCTTGCAATCATGCTCATCATGATTTGGTTTCTTGCAATATGCACAAAATAGTTTGTCCTTCTTGTCATTGTTTCCCTTCTTGTTGGAAGAAGAATTGCCTTGCTGTGAGGAGGAAGATTGTTGTGTCTTAGATTGTGATTTTTGCTTCCATTGCTTTTTCTTGCTGTTGGTAGAACTTTTTCCTTGTTGATTTGATTGGTTATCATAAGTAGCCACCAATGCTTTTTTATTTTATGACTTGAGAATTCCAACATCTATCAACTTGGGTTGTTCCAACATCAACATTTCTGCAAATGCATCAAATGTAAGCTTAATGAAAGCACTTCCCATGGTCAATCTGTGAGTGTTGTATCTTGAAACAAAAGATGCATACTCTGAAGGTAGCCTCTTCAAGATGTGATGAATCAATCTATCATCCTTCATGGGATTACCACAATCTTTAAGTAGTGCTCTCAATTCATTGGCTTTGTTGATATAGTCTTGAATTGTGTCAAAATTATTAGGATCCAATAGAGGTAGATCATCCTCAATCAGGAATCCCTTTTCCTCATCCACCTTAACGTACAACCCTTCAAGTTTGTCCCAAGCAGGCTTAGCTTCCTTAAAGCTAGAAATGTGGAAGAAGAGATCTTTGTGAGCACAACTCCTGATAATTCCTAAAGCCTAATTGTCTTAATTTTCCAGTGAACTAGTGATGTAGCATCAGTTGGTTTTACAATTGTACCATCAACATATAGATTTAAACCTTTTTCAATTAATCTACTACATACAATATCTTTCCATGTAGCATAATTGTGTGAAGTTAGAAGTGGAGTTTTAGGTGAACCTATGATGAAAAAAATGAAAAGATCACAAAAGAGAGACACAAAAATACAATAGACACCCCACTATTCACTCAATCAATGATGCTTTTGGCACTTTATATGTAGTGCATGTACAATAGGCCACTTCTCAAAATGAACAAAGTAGACTTCTAATTTTTCTATTTACAAATATCTTTTGAGGCTCAATTTTGTCACTAAGCACTGTAGCTGAGATGTATAACAATTTTGAAAAGTAATCAAAGCAAGACAATGTAGAAAAGGTCCTAAGTCTGAAAGTGATATTTTTGTCCACACAAACCTATAATCTGATTGCAAATCTAGAAAGTAGATGAAAAGCTAAGAACTTTAAAAAAAAATGTGTCCAAATGAGCCCGTACGGAGTGTTTGAAGTTGTAAAATGTAGGATTGGACAGGTACATTCACTAAAAAATGTAATTTTTGACAAATTCATGCACCAAAACTAGAAACTAATAACACCACTAAAAAATTTAGGAAATTTTACCTAAAATAAAAAAAAATGCACCTGATTTGGAGTTTGAATGACTGAGTTATGGCCTCCCAAAGTCAGACTGTCAAATCAAAACTAAATCTGGAGAGGGGTCTGGGTAGAAAACTACGAGGTTAAATTTGATAGTCAAATAACCATCGTAGTAGTTCAATTTTTCCTAGAAATGATGGTCAAAAAACTGTCAAATTTAGCATAGTAATATGCTAATGTCAGCAAAAAAGGCCACTCTAGGTAACATGGCGGGGCCATACAATATGGATTGGACATGTGTCTGTACAGAAGTGTATAGCCTGATGAGTCAGCCTATTGATGTGTTGTTGATGTGTCAAGGTAGGGGTCTCAACTATGGTCATGGATGGTGTGGCGGGTTGCCACATGGATAGTGTCTACTCTTGATGCATATCGAGGCTTGATTAGGTGCCACATGGTGCAGACTTAGCTTGAGTGGGTGGGAGTCTTTGCAAGCACTACACTACTGCATGGATACGAAAATGGGTCGCATGGCAGTCTTGCTATTGTTGGTTGCTAGAAAGTCTATAGACTGCTTGCCAAGATAGGAGTTCTACAGAGGTGGTCGATGGGAAGTCTTTAACATCGGTAAGTGAAATGCAGTGGTTGGCAAGAAATCTTCAGTGCCAATAGGGTCTTTTTCTAATCCCACATTCATAACAAAACAAACTCTACACTTGTTAAAATATGAAGGCTGCGAATGTTAAATCAAAGTTGTTGTAGCCCATCCTAGTTATGATGTGGTCACCGATTTATGGACTAGTCGATGCCAAAAATTTTGCTGCTAGGTTTGGAAAGTGCATGGAAATTATTGGATGCTGCAGAGAATATGACCACCAAGTATTGTGATAAATGCTGATTAAAAAATAATAATAAAATCCCCTATGAATATTCCTTATAGGGGTTGAGATTTCACCACCTGGTTCCTACAAAAATATTTCTCTACAAGCTTGACGGGCTTAAAAAATTCCAAAAATTTGCTTGAAAATGGCAAAAAAAATCTAATAGAAATTTTAGGGAAATTAAATCAGATCTAAAGAATTAATTTACAAATCTAAAAAATGAACATATCGAATTTACAATTCGAGCCTTCGAGTGTCGATTTGCAACAAAAATTTAACTATGGCCTAGGGTAGGCAAATTTATAGTCAAATTTCATCAAATTGGCATTCCAGATGTAATGGAAAGGTACATTTTGGCTCTAGACACTCCCAATGACTACAATACTCTAGATCTAGGTCAAGGTGTCCTTAGAGAAGTGAAGCAAGAAAGTGGTCTCAAACAGCTATCTAAAGAGAAATTTTCTTGACTTTGATACCATGTACGAATTTTTCTTAGGGAAAAATTACCCAAGATCAAGGAACTCAAGCACAAACATAGAATAGAGCAACAAAGCATGATCAGAATAACAGTTTGATATTCAATTGATGTGTTGATATTGATTGATTTAGTACACTGGAGGTGCCCATATATAAAGGCCTCTATGATGCATCTAGAAAGTCTAGGAGTTAGTAATATGATAATCTCCACAATTAAGCACATATCCACTAGGAATGGGTTATCCTCCATTAAGCACAGGAGTTAGTGCGATGATGAGAGGATAAGCCGAAAAAGGTGTGTCACGTAAAATTATGTTGTAGACACCATGTGCTTAATTAAGAGTGTGAACAATTATGTTGTCAACATGACAACTCAGTTGATTATACAAATTCCAGTGATGTAGACACCACGTGTTGAATTAGAGTTGCTTACTCTAGTGTTGTCAACATGACAACTCATAAGAATATGCAAACTCTGAGGTGTCAAACTAATAAATAATAAAATAATTCATTGACCTAAGTGAACTTAAGTAAAGTGTAATAAGTAAAGACTTATTTACACCAACAAAATATTCAGTGCTACCCTCAAGATTTGTGACAAGGCCTTAATCACCTCCTATGTACTACAAGTTGAGTTGTTGCATTGGGCACTAATAGATTGGTCTTTTGGTGCAATGATAACCACACTCTAACACTTTGACCATGTCACTTGTGTCAATATGTTCATTATAAATTAAATACTGATGACATGAGATCTTGTGTTTGTATCTCACCAATATCCACCAATGGCGTGGGCCAATAACCTCAACACCAATTGTACAGTAAGCATTCCCACATCCTCTATTGCTATAGTTGTCCTACCTATGTGCTTTTCCAACACTATACACACCTTTCCTCTACTCATTCATGGCCTTGTTGTTGAAAAAGATCGCCCAAAATAAGGTAACACTAATTGCAAACATAAGCTAATTTGATCAACGATTTGGAATTCTACATGTGCATGAGCTCTTGTAGACACCACACTGATGGAGTATCATTTGTGGTAAAGACAATGATGCAAATAGCAATATCTTCATTTTCTCACTTCAAGGTCTTGTCGATACACTCTCTCTTTTCCATGCTTTTCTCATCCCAATTCATTATTCACTATTTGTAAAAGATTAATTTTGTCACAATCATGAATCTTCTTGTATATTAGGCAGGTATTTCATACATTTACAGTTGGCTTTGGTACCATGTTGGTTTCCTAATGACTGTTACAAATGCAATAGCACTGTCATATTATTTTGTTATGTGTTTTCCAATTTGCAGAAATCTCTTATCTATGTTGATAATTTAAACTAAGATGAGACATGTCCCTTCATGGGACATGCTTATCCATTAAAATGATAACAACATAATTATATATATAATATCTCTCATATTCAATTTATTATTTAACTAACTACACACACAAATATATAAAAATATATAATACATATGTACATACGTGTGTGTGTGTGTGTGTGTGTGTGTGTGTGTGTGTGTGTGTGTGTGTGTGTGTGTATTTATATATGTGTACACACACACACACACACACACACGCATGTATGTTTGTCACATATATGTAACTTCACTTTAGTCTCAAAGTTTACCCAACTAAAGCTACCAAACATCAACAAATATTAAATAAAAAATATTTATTCAATTTTTGAACTAATTTATATTGTGATAAACTATTTCAAACAAATTATTTATTTTTATTTGAAATTGTTATTTTGATGGACATCTAAATGTCTCCCTATTAAATATATTAATTTAAGAAAGATTAAAAAAATGAAAAATGATATCACACATTTTATTAGGTAAAAAAAGTATAGTTATATTTATATTATTTTAAATATTTTATAATATAAGTTGACAGTATTAAATTTATAAATACTTATTTAATATTTATTTAAATTTATTTGTATCTATGTGTCTATGTGTGTAATATATATAATCTAATATATACTCTATATTTTTATATTAAAGGTGAATGATAAAAAAATCAACATCTCCATACACATCGATGTATTTTAAATATAGAGTATATATTAGTTAGTAGTAGGTAGCATGTCTAAATTTAGCGATCATGAATGTTGGTAAATAAATTTATCACTATGAAGTTTTCTTTGAAACTCATCCTATTCATAATGTAAATAGTGACAACTGTGCCAATAGTTGAAGAGATTGCAATTGATCACTATCAAATTGCAATCTTCTTATGTGTTTGAGAGGGGTAACTTCATCATAAGGTGGGTGTATTTGTGATTTTTGTGCACTTTTCATTTGAAAGTACAAAAGGATAGAACATGAAACTAAATAAGATTAATAATAGAAATCCAAAAGGCATAGATATGACCACTGAATGGGCTTCCACAATGGATAACCAATTACAAGGAGATTCTAAGAAGATAAATGTAATGATGACAAAACATGAATAATAGACCTTGACATACAAAAAAATGTTATTTTGATATATTCATAACAAGATACCATGTAATGAGTATGATTTCCAAATAGGAGAACTATCAAATTGCATCAGTATGGAAGACATCAATAACTCAACATACAAGAAGCAAGTGATTCACTAAGCAAAGCACACATTCAAGACATACGATTGAAAGAGTTGTTCATTATTTTCTTGAAAATATACAAGTTCGAGAACATCCAATGCATAATGCAAATCTTAAAGTCTCTTTACAAAATTCTCCAACATTCCCCCTTTATAAAGTTCCCCACTCTACATTACAAATAGCATAGTATTTAAAGGCTTCATGAGATAACTACCTTCTCTTTAGGTTAATTACTAACTCCCTTTTACATGTTTTGGGAAGGTTAATTAACCTCAAAATGTTGCACAAAAATGGTCAACTCTTTGACCTTTGACCAAAAGTGTCATTTTTAGTCACTAATTAGAAAGAGATCATTTAAAAGCTTGAAACTGCACAAGACTTGTGACTTTGATGAAAGATTAAATTCAGAGCTATGTTGAAGTATATCTCCATCTGGATTTGGTGAGAAATCTTTCCTTTCAAAATTTTATTTTCCTTCCAAGAAATATGACTGAATCTTTTGTCTATAATTTAATGGTCATTCATATGGACTCTTTCACTCTAACCTTAAGTTGCATGTCATTAAAGCCTCAAGAATTGAGTTGATCTCCTTAATAAACCTTGAATGATTGAAGGAAAGAATATATTCAACACAAAAGTCTGTTATAAGACTCATAGCTCATAATCAATCTTTGAAGACATTTCTCCAAATAGATTAGACAAGATAACTGTGAATTGACATTTTCATATTACAAGTCCCCCCTTTTCTTGAAGGAATTCCATCCAATAATTTGTAGTATTATATATCATTTCATAGCTAGCCATAGAACAATGTTTGGTATCATTCCAACATCCATGGTGGTGTAAGCATCCACTACCACTCCACCCATTTCAGTTGCATCAAATATTGTTGTTTGTCTAGGCTACAACATCAGTTACTACTATTGTGGCAGTTACTACTATGGAAGCTACTATTGAAAAATAAAGAAGCAATACTCAAGAAGAAAATAGACAAGAAGAAGAACTAGCAACTTGATATTATTGAATAATGGAAGCTTATTTATATAGCTGAATGAACAACCTACATGCCTAAAATATTGCAAAGGAGATTGACAACAAACTCTCAAGAGAGTGAAAACACACTAAGAGGCTTTGACACCACAACAAGAGTAATGGACAAAAGGACTATTCTAGAAAGCTAACTGAATTTGAGATAAAATCTACAATTAGTTATTTGTTCAAAGTAGAACTTTTTGACACAATTACAATTAAACTAAAGTCTTGTTGCCAATAACTCAAACTTGAGTTGCCACATGTACAACTAATTATTTATTATTCTAACAGCTACAACTACCATGATTGACACACCATTGTATGAATATTCTATTGTGATGTTTGAAGGCTCTCATCATGGCCCATGCCACATCTTACTGAAGCATTCTAGTAACTCCTTGAGTTCCTTCTCCATGATGCCAATAATATTTCTTGTGAAACTCATCGTCACTTTTTCATTACCACCCTTGTAACTTATTACACATCTTGGGTTGCTACAAAAATGTTGGGTTCGTGTATGATTTTCTTCATAACTTTTATGTCGAATGCATGTTCACTATCTACTCATTTAGAAAAATGTATTTCCTTCATAAAGTGTAGGGGTATTATGTCAAAAAATTGTCATATATATCCCTTGAATAAATTGTACCTAGTTACATTCAAAACAATTCTATTCACATAGGATCAAATATTTAACATAGATGATCCATTCATCCTTTTTATTTTGTAGAAAACCAGTATCACCTTCACACAATAATGTGCCTCAGGTTTGTTTTTACTATCCAATACCAAATCCACAATTTCAAAAGCATGCACATCATGTCCCAATATTAGCTTTCTCCTTGGTGTTCATTTGGTCAAACTTACTTATATCTGCATCTAAATATCATTGAAGAGTGTCCTAATTTGCCACTGGCCAACATGATATGCCTTTGCTCATGAAAAAGGGGCTTTACATATGTTGCTTGTATTTTTCCCTTATGAGATGACATTTCTCATGTTTCAAAGCCTCCACCAATGTTGACATTACTTCACATAAATTGCATCCATTCTTCTATCTATTACACATTGATACATGTCCATGCCATGTTCCATAAGATGACAATAATTGATAAGGTTTCTACACTCATTGTTGCACCTACAAAAACATTAAGTCAAACATGTAACCCTGTTGCCTAGATAATTTTTATGAGAGAGTTAGTTAAATTAATTGTAGAAAGATGGAGAGAGAGAAATTTATTTTCCACTATTTCAATATTTTCTCTCTCCCTGTACTCCAACTTGTAGAGAAAAGTTTGGGGTTTGAGTTTGAGTTTCATTCTCTCAACAATTTTCTCTCTCCCCATACTACCTCTCTCTATGTACTCAAAATTTTAGAGAGAAGTACAGGTTTGGGTTTTCCTTTTCCCACATAATCCCTCTTCTCCATGTACTAAAATACTCTCTCACTATGTACTCCAACTTTTTAACCTAATCCTAACCTAAGCTTTCCAACCCAAACTCCAACCTAAAAATAACCACCAGTTGGAATTAAAGTTCACTGAAATAATCTGAAAGATTGGTTTTATTTATAAAGAAGGCACTTGCAAGTCATTCATGGTGAATTTGAAGGTGGCAGCTTGAGTTTTTGTCTTTGAACCTGATAATACCTTGAGATGATTCATATTTATGCACTTATAATTCTATAGCTTATTCATATTTGTATTTTCTTTTCACACTGAGAGGTGGATAAGGCACATGAATGAAGAAATAGGTAGCATGGTCTCATCATTAGAGGTTTACAATCTCATAAGATGTTATGAACATCAAGATATTTAATGTTATCAAGATGGGGTCATAGAAGAGCCAAATCAAATACACTGGCAAATGTGGAAACATGGAATCTTATGTAGGGTGCCGATGATATGCTTGATGAATTACCTCTAGATATATCACCTTGTAGAGTACAATAACCAGAGACTATGGAATTGCATTCATTCATTAACTAATGTTTCTCTAGCCACGATAATAATGCAAATTATTGAAAGTAATAATGAACATGAGAAACAAAGTAAGATTTTAAATGATGATTGGTGCACTATTTGAAATACACATTTCTCAACCATCCCACGCAAGATAGATCTATGACTTCAAAAGACATAGACCAGGTACATGAATTGTTTGACATAATATCAGGCATGAGAAACATGGGAACAATACACCATACATGAGTGTAATTTCATTCACGACCAATCTTGAGCAATGCGGCAACAAGAATGGTGGTCAGCCATATACAAGACAAGTGACTTGCTTGGCAAATTGTATCTCAGTTCTCCAACCATAGCATTAATGGAACTATAGGCAAGACATGTGTACTATTTTCTTTGTGTGACTTGTGGCTTGGAGGAAAATCAACAATATCACCTACAATCTACTGCAATGGGAAACTTGTCACTTGCAATCATTTTTGTCATGGAATGGGCTTTGGGATTGGAGAAGGTGGAAATTAGACATGCTCATAGCTAATTCAAAATTGTGGGCATAGTGATTTGTTTGGGGGAAGCAATGGTGATGAATTTCATCACTAGTCCTACTCTAATGGAGAACTCCAAGTGGCCTTCAATTCTAGTCAATGTTGTTTTTGAATTTCTAGAGGGGAGTTCAGGCACAAGGATCATATGATGCTTTTACTTGGTGGCAATGGTGATGTGTTTCTCATGTTCTATGATTTTACAGGCCAAGGTAGCAAAGAAGTATCTAGCACCATTTTCTCTTACAACAATGACGACTCTTCTTGCTATTTATATAATGATAGTGGACAAAGGTATCCATAGAGAATCATGAGTTGAAGATTGGAGTGGCCACTTAAATCATTGTTTTACAAATCAGCATGCCGCAAAAATGTGTTATTCCAGCTCAAGCAATCTTGATGATGATCATGGTGATAGAAATTATATTGTTGTTCATGGGTGTGGGAATTCTTATTTTAATTTATCTCTATATAGTTGAAAGGGATTTTAGAAGAACATTTAGGTAAAAGGTGAAATTCCTTCAATTTCCCCTACTTCTTATTCCATTAGTTATGGTTAGACATGAAAAGTTGAAGTTGGTTAAGAACCTTCTTAAAATAGCCCAAACTCTAACTTTTTGAGTAGTTATGAACCCAAAAAGTTGGTTATGCTAGAATAGCTATAAATTCTTGATTCTCAATGTAATAAGGGACTTTTTGGATTGGTAGATAGGGAACACTTATGCTTTGATAACAAAGCAATTTTTGGAAAGTGTGTACAATTGTCATTTTTTTGTAATCAGTTATTTCTTACTTTCTTGGTGTAAAGAAATAAAAGAAGTACATTTGGCGTTCTCTTTCTAATGAATCTGAATTGTTGAAGTGTTGATTGATCTATGAGTATTTTCATGGTATGGTATGAGTATTCATGAATCATTGAATTAGTATTGTGTCAATGATAGTTCTCAAGCATAGTTCTTGATCGCTTTCATTAACAGTTTACATTATTTTTATGAAAACATTGAAGTCGTGTGGTGCATGCATTCTCAATGATTTCCTTTTTATTTTCTAAGCTCAATTCATCTTTATTGAAAAATCACAAATTTTATATTACAAGGGAGCTACCCTTCTAATCACAGAGGATCAAGGGCCTATCCAACTATTGGAGACATTGATTTTCCACACACTCCATTGGGCCAAATCGTATACTTTCTAGGTGACAGATCTGCTTACCAACAAACCCACAGGAGCATCATGTGCAATAAGCAGAATATGAAACAATATTCCCACCCTTATGTATGCAATAGGAAAGAGATGCTTGATTCAATATTTGGCCTAACCACTAAATTCAAGCCAATGATTTTTTAACCAAATTCTTCATTGTGCTCATTAGTGAGATTTCATCAGTCACTTGACAAGATGTTTCTCCAGGTCACCATTCTCCATCCTTTTGTGTCTAATGTATGTCGCACCTCATTTTCTTTGAGGGGATTGACCAATGTATTTATTCATCCATTTAGTTGTGTATTTATTATTAATAATGCCACTTCGCTATAGATAATTTCATTAAAACATTTCTTTCTCTTTCTCTTTCATTTACATTTCCTATCACACTGTGAGAAATATCACCTCTTGTTGTACTTCAAAAAAAAATATTAGATAATATGGTGATATTGTCACCTTCTTCACTTACTCACCTCATCGTTATTTGGATAATAATGTTGGAGTAACAACAAGGTGGCTATCCATACCATGTATGCATTATGCCATAATGTGTCCAACCTTTTCACAAAATATGTTGTGAAACACATATCTTGATAGGAACTCTATTTTGGTGCATGTAGTTGAATGATTGGCTAAATGTGATTTTGGCATGGACACAAGGAGCATAACTAACTATTATTGAGGTTTATTAACCTTTTGATTGTTAACCTCTTATATTTGGCAAAGAGGTTAAGGATGTACTTCAAAATACATGTTTTAGATTTCCTGCTTAACATCTTTTATGTTATAGATGTTGATATTCCTGGTCAAAACACATTTTCAAAGTTCTTTTCTTAACCTTATTTTTAGTTAGAGAGGTTAACAATTGGGAGGGAATTACATGTTTTGGAAGACACGAGTCAAATTTTGAAAATTTCAAATGCTCAACTAAGTTGGAGACATTAAAATCATGAAATCCCTAAAAGAAAAGCCATAAATTATAGACTCTTCTAAAGCTTGAATTTGAGACACTTTTAAACTTGTGTAGACTTGAAAAGATGACATGTTTGCCATTTGGCGGGAATTGAGGCAACAAAGAAAAATTATGGTTAGTGTTAGGGTTAAGTAAAGCTTTGGATTATAATTATAAAATTGTATTTAGGTTGAGATTATTTTTTATCAGGATTAAGTATATGGTTGGAATTACTATTAGGTTTGGAATTTAAATTATAATTAGGTTAAAGGTAAATATTTAAATTTGGTCATGGTTATTGTTTTAAGAGTTAGGAAATTTGCAATAATCATCAAATGTCAATAATTTCCTCAATATTAAGTTGGTAGCTAAACCTTGTCAATTCAATTAATTTAGTTTAAAGTCCTAGTACTTTAATTAAATTAAATCTACATTCCAAATATACATAAAATGAATTAAATTGATTAAATTGAATTTAATCTCTCACATTTCAATTATTGAATTTAAATATTCATTAATTGAAAAAATTAATTAATATTCAATTATCTTTACATATCCTCCAATATTTGAGAAAATCAAGTTGAGTTTGAAAGAGAAAATTAAAAAATTAAAAAAAAGTTGTTGACTAGTCTCATATAACCTTTAATCTCTCAAAAGCAATCACTTAATAAAAACTGTCTTCTTCTAAACTCAACTTTGGATTGATATCACTATTCACTAGACTCAATCTTGACCATTGATTTATTTGGGATTTATATAAAAGCAGGCTTCATGCCTCTCATTTCTTATTGCATTCTCATAAATCTTTCCTTCGAGTATAGTTAGTTTTGAGAGCATCCAAACTCTTATGAGATAGAAGGAAATAAGTCAATTTTGGTTATTCATGATAGAATATTCTATATCCATGTGTGATTAATCCCACAAACACTGACTTATTAAGTGTGACCTGTAATGTAAATTGAATAAATTAATATAATTAAGGTTAAGGTTAGCATTTAGCAAGTATGATTTTAGTTAGGGTTGGGTTATAAGATTTTAGTTAAGTTAGAATTCAATTTTAGGGTTGGATTTATGGCTAGTATTAGTATTCTTTGTTATAATTATGATTTTTTTAGGGCTATGATGGTGATGGAAAGGTTAGGATTAAAATTCTTATTATAAAAATAAAATAATGGTTAAAATTAAGATTTATGTCATGCTTAGGATTATGCTTTAGGATTCTAATTACAAATACATTCAGTATTCCATATGTATATGTACACACACACACACGCATATTTTGACACATATTTGTCACAAAATCTTTTAATACCACACAATGCCATCCATATTACAACTAAATAGTAGAACAAAATTAATTACCAATTGCTAAAATATAAACTTATGGGAAGTCTACTTGCACATCACCTCAATATTTAAAACAATTTCATTTATCTTGTATCATAATATTATGAATAAAATTAAATTGAAAAATGAGTAAAAATATTTTTACTACATACATAAAACATGTATATAACATTAAATATTATAAATATTGTTGTTTGTCAAATTTACATAAATCTTTTTAATAACTAAGAAATATCAATGATCAAACAAGAATTATTATTATACAACAATTTTTTTTAAATGATGCTTGATAAAGAAATGAACTCTCTAAAACTTAAATTAACATTTAGATTTGTTAAAAACATTTTCCAAAATGAAAAAAAAAATGATGATATTAGGACTTCACTTACCTAATTTGCTAAACATAAAAGTAGATCTAAAATGGTTACATTCTAATTAAAATAGACATTGTCCTTAATTTCTTTGATTGTATTTGTATTTATAATATAAATGATTTTATTCAATAAATTTGACTTATGGAAAATCAATTAGTGAGTTATCAAGTCTATATAAACACAACACTAGTTAAGATTTTGCAAGTATTATAACACAAGTATATATAGCGAGTTAACAAAAGTCCATATAAGGGTCAATTACAAGTCTATATAGTGAGTTAGCAAAAGTCCATATAAGGGTCAATTAGTGAGTTTTAAAAAGTCTATATAAAGGTCTATTTGGTTCATGGAAGATGACAGAATTGGCTTTTTCAAAATTTGGACTTCAGAAATTATGTGTTTGATTCAAAATTGACAAAATAGAATTAGAATACCAGACTTCTAATTTTGTCTCAAAACCAAATTTTCTGACTTCTTATTGGAAATGAAAATCAAAACCTAGTTATGTTTATTTGAGGAGTATAAAAGCAATAGATTGGACTACTCCTCCAATACGCCTAAAAATCTATCGTCACACTCATCTTCCGAGTGAAACAAATGGTTGAAGTAAAATCCCAAATTTAGCAGTAACGATTTGCAAAACTTTGATTTGACTAAATTGAAATTTCTACACATTTTCATTTCTACAATTCCACAAACCAAACAGACCCTAAATGAATATAACTTTGGAAGGCCCAACCCTTTCCATTAGATCACTCTTAACCAATAAATACAATTAATATAGCACATAATTAATTTAAATTAACGCATTCATACCATTCTGTATTAACAATCAATTGCCTTTTCTTCTCGTTATTTCAGCTTGCATTGGAAATAAAATTTGGAACTTTTGTTTTCGGATGGGAGGAGGGAATGTAAATGGTTTTTAATTCGAACAGATTGTGAACTGCAGAGACTTTTCAATACGACTTTTTTCTTTTTGGCGGAATGAAATGGAATGTGAAGGGTTTCTCATATTCTATTTAACCTGTGATGGATACACTTTTTAACTTAACTCTGTTATGGATACAATTTTTGTATCTTATGCAACGGAAAAATCTACAGAAAATGGCTGTGAGGAATTTGAACAAATCTCCTTCCCTTGCAGATGATCTTGAATAGGAATTTGTATATGATCCCATCAAAGAAGAGGTTTTTTCTGGAATGTGCAGCTTTTGTGGGTCTTATAGCAGGACTGCTATCAAGCCTAATAGCTGGCTTCTGAAGAAACTTATTATTTGGGGATTAGATTCATGGAAGTGGTTTTTTCTGGTTTTGGATATTTTCTGCTGGAGACTGGTTTCCGGCTGGATAATTCGTGTGGGAGTATTCTTCTTAATTGAGAAGAATTTCATTTTGATGAAAAAGAGGGTTCTCTACTTTGTCTATGGAGTGAGAAGTAGTGCTAAGAATTGCCTCTGGTTTGGCTTAGTTTTGTTGGCCTGGAACCTCATGTTTGACAAAAAGGCACTCTTTTGTTCCACAATCTCATTATGAATTGTATTTTCATAATTGTTATTCTCAATGGAGATGCATTTTCATAATTGTTTTTGTTGTTGGGGATGAAGTTTTTAGTTTTATTCATCCGCAAAGACCTCTTTTATATTCGTAGTCTCTTTTCCATCCTAATTTTATTCATCTTCAAGCATTCATTTATATTCGAAATCTCTTTGCAAAATCCTAATGTTTTGGTGTGTTTGTGTTACTGAAATTAACTGTTTGAATAAGCTGTAATTTATGGATTGCATGCCGCAGTTGACAAATTGCATGCTCTATCAGCTTTATGTTAACCAAAGAGTAGTATGCTCAAGTATTTGTTAGTCAATTTCTCTGTTCTGATAACATGTGAAATTAATAAAAGTGACAGAAAAATAAAAGGTCTTTTAAGAATGTTTCTTTTCTTTTTAATATAGGTAAAACATAAAAGTGGGCAACTGAGAATAAAAATTTCTTCGAAAATAGCTTCCATATGCAATACCTACAAGTAAGACAGAGATCTTGGCTTCTCTAAATACTACTTCAGGTCCTCTCAATAGGTCCATTCTTGTCCTTTTGATGAGCATTATATCATCCTGTCTGATATTTATCATTTGTTTGTTGAATCTCTCTTTAATGAAAACAACATTGAGGACATATTTTCCTCTCCTTAATCATTTTCCCATCTTTAATGATCATCTTATGTTAGATCATAGATTATGATCTAAATTCTAAAATGTTGATACAAAAACATCTACATTATCGAATTCAGAATAAACTTCAAATATCTTATGAATTGTAGAAATCTATATTTTGATTCTCATTTGAACCAATCTCACACTTCAGTGATCACTGTTCTTGAGTCTTCTATGACAGAGTCGTAGTTCATCATCAGATTGGAGAAAAATGAGTATTTTTCAGAATCATTTATCTTGATTCCTTGAAACATTTCACTTGAAGAAATTCAACAATTTGACAACTTTAAGATTCTATCTTCCAAAAGGAAGACGGATTATTTGTTGCGGAGGTAACTACCACAGTATAGTACATTATGTATTGGCATTCTTTCTCTTGTTTGTGGAGGCACAATGGACCATATGTTGGGATATGGAGTTCAACGGTCACTGATTATTCATTCTTCTTCAATTCTTTATATTCATAAAGTTCTTTATAATGGCTGTGTGCAGCCCATGTAATTGTATCGATTGTTCATTAATAATAATTCTCTGCTAGAGTGTAGACATAAGCAAGATTTATCAAACCATGATATATATTGTGTTGTTTTGCATATTCGTCTTCTTTATTTAACATTTTGTTTCATTTCTCTGCTTATTTAATATTTACACCATATTTATCATTTTCACTTTCTCTAAGATGTTAGAGTAAAGGATGTAACAGGATTGAAACTGTTATGCAGCTTTAGTATAATTTACAAATCACATGCTCTCTTAGCTTTAAGTACACCAAAGAGTACTATGACTTAAGACTCTTTCTACCTTGTTAGAAAATTCAATCATTTTCTTCACTCTGATTTCATAAAAGAATTTGCAGCTATACTTACAAATATATGTGATCTAACTGCTAGAAAAGGAGAAACTGGTTAAAATTCAGAAAAAATTCTTCTAAAATAGTTTTACTCTGCAATACTTGGAAAGAACTTGTTTGTGCTTCTTTCTTATACCGTGTAAATTTTGCCGTTGTACCTGTAAATATATAGATCTAACTATTCACAGATATAGCTGTGAAGTTTCACATCGGATAGACAGCTACCCAGAATAACAAGTTGTTGGATTTCATAGAGAAGCTCCTAATTTATCTCCTTTACTGCGCTGCATTTTGTTCAAGACACTATTGGCAAAGGTTTTGGCTTTAAATTTTCATGTGAAAACATATTTTGAGAAAATTCAGAAGTCCATATTCCATCAATATATCATTAAAACTATATCTTCGACCCCAATGCTAGAATTCCATCAATCCCCTGCCCTACCAGATAAAAAGTCAATGAAAAATGAAGGATACAGAGAAATTCCAATAGATCCTTCTGATACTACAAATAATGTTAGTACAGGCCAGAATGAGGAAGTGGGCTCCAATTTGATACATATTGAACAACCACAGAAGTTTAATAGAAAGATCTCTGAATTTCCACAAATATGATACAGATCTCTCTTTCTTGGACATACCTACTGACTAATTTATTCTTTTGGTGATAGATGAATGTTTTTTCAAATAAGGAAATTACTTCCTCGGTCTCTTAATGAGTCAAAAATCGCAGTTAAAAAGCTGCACATGCTTATCAATGCAATTGTGATTATAATCATACTAATGTTTTGTTTGATTCTTCTCCACATTGTTAGCACCCATGCTATTGTCATTATATTATCTCACCTGCTACTTGTGGCATTCACATAGGAAATTGTTAACGTATTAATTAGGGTTAAAGAGTTAAATTTTTATTTATGTAATGAATCGCAATAGATAAAATACAACAAAGTTTTGATTGTATATGGATAGCCAAGGCCACAAAGGGATTCACACTGAAATAAAAGTGAACGCAGGTTCGGAGTATAAAGAATAAAATATGGACATCATGAAATAGAGTAAATTGCAGATGCTAAATATAAGCCAGTGAATCATGTCAAGTAAAGCAAGTTTAAGAATGAGATTTATGGGTTCAATGTGCGAATGAAAACCAAAATAGTTTCCTTTTTACAATGTTTGTATCATGGACCGAGAAATATCTAGAAGTTATAGTGGGTTCTAATCAATAATTTTATGTCAGAGAATGAGAAAGATGGTTGATGATATACAGATTGAAACAACATGGAACATGGATGCTCTGCATCAAACGTACAAATGCATAAGTAATTCATAAAGGAGGGTTAACTGCAGAGCCTCCTATCTCAAGGAGGTTGCAACCCATGGCTTTCTAGGAGAAGGCGTGATGACCATAGATATCGAGACCATAGGAGAAATAGCAAGAGTCAGAAGGAAAGAAAATATGAGGAAATAATAGGAATGTAAGGTTTGTGCTAAGAAACATGTAAAACAAGATTGCAATCCTAAATATTAGGGGGTCCATCAAATGTACTCATATATAGTTAGATGAAGACTTGATATTTCCCCAACAAGAAGAGAAAGGGGAGTAAGAGATATTGAAATCACCAAGAGATGCAAGAAAGGGGGTGTGGTTGAACATAGAAAATTTCAATTCAGTTACATGAGAAATAGGGATTCAGGGCCCCATAGGAGTATTTGCACATGATAAGTTGGAATTTTAGACATTATCAATTAGGTACTTAGTAGAGTGCAAAGACATAACTATTGTTATCAAACATAGTGTGACAAATGCAGAGAACAAAATTTTAAAGGACATGACAGTCTCAATATAGAATGAAGATATTGAAAAGGTAAAGAATGTGGAGGGATCATAACCCTAATGAGAAAAGAATGGAGTGGAATAGTTAAAATAGCAAAAGAAAATCCAAACAAGTAGTTTATATGGTCAAAAATAACATTAAAGGAGGAAAAATTAGGGCGGATGCTTGTTACTTTTCTCTAAACTGCTCAAAGTTCTATAAGAAAAAAAATCTAGATATAGAAAAGATCCTTAAACTACTTTAAAGAAAGTCAATATTTTATTTTATAAACAAAAGAGAAATAGTTTTGATTGGTGATTTTAATGCTAGAACAACAAACAACCAATCTATTTAATTGGGCAACAAAGGAGGGATAACAATCCTATATAGCTAGAGAAAAGTGAAGGCTTTGAGAAGTGAGTTCACATTATGGGAATCAAAATGTGTCAAACTATGTAGGGTAACTACTAGGTTTATATAGTTTGTGTGGCATGGTTATTTGTACTGGCATGCCAACTTGATCAAAATCCCCAAAGGTATTTCTTGTAAAACCTACAAGGAGAAAAGTATTGGCATGATAACTATATGATCTATTCTCGAAGTACTATTTCCAATTTGTCATAGTTCAATACTAGAAACACACTAGATATAGAATACGTAAATGTATAGAAAAAGGAGGGAAAGAAGCAAAAGAGAAGAATGACCTCAGACCAAGGCACACTACCACTAACCATTGACTTAGACACTTAATTGAGAAGGTTCGGTACACACAAGGTGAAGAAACCTTTTGTTCCTTTGTTGATTTCAAAACATCCTTTGCTATCATTCCAATAGTCAAGTAAAATGGACAAGCTTTGGATATCCAATTAGTATAGAGAAATAATTCACAAATTTTATGAGAAGGTTAAGGCTAAATTCAAAATTAAAGAAAGAGGCCATGTTTGAATGCTTTAATAGCAATGTTGGAATCAAACAAGGGTGGTCTTGTTAAACATGAAGATTGGTTAAACAAAGCTATTGGGGAAGGGCTTCGACTGACATGTTACGTGGTAAAGTTTATTTTATATGCAAATGATTTGAAGGATTTAGAGCTCTTTTACTAAAAGGTCAAAATCCAAGTGAATATAAACAAGACAAAAGTCGTGATTTTTTCATAGTTTAATTTTATTTTTGAGAAAATATCATTGGAGACAGTAGAGGAATACAAATACCTAGGAATTTATTTCCACAAACAATGCAATTGGGGTACTAATAGAGCTAAAAGAATACAAATTGACTAAAGAGATTTGTTCTTACTTTATAATAGACACAAGAAAGTGGAATCATGGAATGGGAAAGTAAACTCTTTTTGATTTGTTGGTTGTTTCGATTATCCTATATAATTGTGAAGTTATGAAGAGTAGAATGTCAAACCGTAAGTCAAGGCAAGAAGAAAGTATCTAAAAGAATTTAATTGCTAGCTGCCTTGAAGTCAAATCAATGATACCATATGGGATCCTTTTGACTAAGGTGGGAATGTTCCTGATGAAAGCATTGCCAGTAATTTGTTTGCTAAAGCTACTTAAAAGAAAGTTAATAGAATATATGAACATAGCTGGTCCAAACTGGTTGGTGAAGAGGAATTAAACCACAGGAAAAAGACTTGGAAGAAACAAAACTACTAAGATGGAAAAAATAAGTTGGAAGTTTCAAAACTTTAGGACTACCATATTTACTAAATAAATTAGCCAAAAATGAAGATAATCCCCCAAAGAAGAGTGGGAACTACTTTTACTGCGGGAAAGGGGCGCTTGAAATAGAATTCTACTTCATCTGAATACTCAGCGTATGCAGATATTTGATTCAATGGAGAAAACATTGTGAAGGTGAACACTTTAAATGAGTTACTTGAATGCAAGAGTTGACATCAAAAGGAAATTGAAAATGTGTCAATTTCTGTATTACTTGGTGATTCACGATACAAGAGTTGACATCAAATGGAAATTGAAAATGTGTCAATTTCTATATTACTTGGTGATGTCATTAAACTTCTTCAATTTATTTGTTCTTCACTGGATGTTTGATTATTTCATTGCTTATGGCAGCTGGAATGGCTGTTTTTTAAATGTTGTTTATTCTTCTCCATTGTTGAGATATTGTCTACCAACAAAGCTGCCAAATGCATTCGCCAAATCCATTATCAAAGCAAGGAAACAACTCTATTTACTATGAATGCCAAGTAATCAGCTCTGGCTTGATGTAGTGAAGTTGAGCATTGAGAGATTGTTATAGCAAGTTGACTCTTTTTATTAATCAACAATAAGATGAAATGCACAACACATTGAAAGCCAAAACATGCAAGATGCACTTTTAAAAGAGTTAGTTCTCTATCTAAAAAAAATGTAGTGTTGAACATAGCTTGGAAACAGATCCAAATTTGTCTTTCATATCAAACTGCAATTCTTGAAATATTGAAAACTCACAAAAATTAAAAATTTCATTAAATGTAATTTTATAGAACTTTTATTGCTGGATTTCCAAAATCCAAATGCATGGTCTTTTATGCTCTTCTTTGAATTCAGTTACTCGTGAAATGACTTCTTTGACAGCTTCTCAAATCTTGGAAATAAATTTTGCTGGGTTTGAAGTCTAAAACAACTCTTCAAAGGGTTTGAAGTCTAAATGTTGGTCCGATTCGTACAGTAACTATAGTTCTCACAAACAGAAGTTGTTTCAGATTCACATCACAATTGGAAGGATATTGCTGTTGTATATTGCTTCTTTGTGATGTGGATAAAAGAGTGATCTTCCTCTTATAATGTATAGATGGATAGGTTGTAGCCCAAACTACAGAAGAATGAGTTATAGTTCTATTTTTTTGAATGTGTAACTGTGCCTCATATTATTATTACTATTGCAAAAACATGAAAAACAATCACATATAATAGGACCTATGTATTATCTCCTTAAGTGCAACAATCTTGTCCATAGTACGAAGTAGTGCTAGCATTTACAAAGAAGTCAATATTCTCTCTCATATCTGGACTCCTATGATAGTTTTCGAACCCAAGACCTTTTCGATAAGAGACTCACAATTTACTGTTGTGTTGTAGGCTCTTGCCTAACATAGGTCTTTCAACATTGGTGCTGCCCAGGCTTGGCCTGGAGACCTAGGACTCCTATGATAGTTACAATTTCTACATTTTCCCACAAATACATGAACCGTGAGCTGTGGATTTTCCTGATATTGTCAGGTCCTATTTATGGTGGTAGGTTCATGCGTTTTCTTTGGCATTTTGGCTTTTCCCTTGGCCTTCGCACAAAAATGAGCATACACTACAAATTGCTGCATATATTGCTTAGCAAAACCCTTTTGATTTTAGTTTATGGTTAGATTCCTAAACATATGAATGGGTACATAAGAGAAATAAATAATATTTTCACTAGTAGTGAATAAGAGTGCTTTTAGATTTAGGCAAGAGCCTACAATACAATGGTAAATTGTGAATTTCTTCTATGAAAAGTCTTGAATTAGAATATACTTAAGATTAATAAATAAAAGTGAAAATAATTTAAACACCTAATAAAAATTAATCTTGACTTTACCCTCTTACCAATAAAACAATTTGTCAATAACACTGTTAGTTAGAAAATCATTATATAACAAATCTCCCACAGAAGCATCAAAGACCACTTCCAATCTCCTTCACCTGCAGATGACCTTGAAGGGGAAGATGATTTTCGAGAAGGAATATAATATGATCATATTCCTCTTCAAGATCATCTGCAAGTGGGGGAGATTTGTTTAGATTCCTTCAGTCCATTCTCATAGATTTTTTCCACAGCATGAAATGAAATAAAGAAACTGTATCCACGATACAGCAATAAATAAACAATGAAAAACCTTTTCACATTCCATTCCAGTCCACATTCCGTTTGAATAAAAAACCATTCACATTCCCCACCATTCTAAAACCCAAATTAAATTCCAATGCGAGAATGAATGCACTCGAATGAAATCGAACAAAAAGATAATTAATCGTTAATGTGGAATGGTAAGAATGTTCTAATCTAAATTAATAGTTAGATATTTCATTAATACCATTTTCTGGTTGGTTAGTAGACCAATTATGACATGTTAATTTACAATTTGATTTAAAGATAGATTCCTCTAATTTGTGTAGATAATTTATAGATAGAAATTATTTACAACATTTTTAAGAGAATAATTGAAAATGTATATTAAGGTTAGATTTTAAAGACTATAATATATTATATATAATTAATAGATGTCTTTCAAATATATTAGATATATACAATATATACTATATATACATTAGATATCTATGCTTTAATTTTAAAATGTGAACTCTTTTGTAAAAAATTAGTCTTGATGTATTAGAATTTATCTATATATATTATATATTATATAATGTATATATAACTAGTGGCTAAGGGGAGGGATACAATGATTTTATAAGGCTTATGATTTGAGTTGAAATGGTTTGATTTTATGCTTAGGTTCTTTGCTAGAGTTTTCAAGTATATATGCTTCAGTGCCTAATTAGAAAGGTAATAGTTTATGATTAGGTTTTAATTTGATATATAATGTTCAATTAGCCTTAAGCTTAAAGTTTACTTAAGTGTTGTTTGGGACAAGGTTCATTTGAGTTTAGTGTTAGTGTTAGGTAACTATTTGGTGTAGATTACAATTAAATTAAATTTGTTATTAGCGTTTGGTTTTTTCTTTCTTTCTTTTATGGATTAAGTTAGACTCCATGAATTTACATTTAGTATTCAATTTTGTTTAGTCTAAAGAATTCCAATATTGTTTAAGATGACATTTAATTTTATTTAATGTTGAAGTAGGTTTAGTAACAAGGTTAAGATATGTTCAGGGTTACTTTTTATATGATTTAGGGTTTACTATTTATTATGTAAAAGTCCAAGGGTTCAATTTGGTATAGATATATAATCAAGACTTAATTTTATTTAGGCTTATATATAAACTCTCCTCTTCCCCTCTACCTATATCCTCCTTTCTATTTATCTATTAGTTGGTTTCCATCAACTCCTTCTCCCCCTCTCTCTCTCTCTACATATACACACATACATACATACATACATACATACATACATCTATATATATATATGATTTATTGTTTACCATCCATTATTGAAAGGGTCAAGGGATAAATTTTGTGTACTTATATAATTAGGGTTTAATTTGATTTAGGTTTATATGTCCACATTCTTTTGCACCTCTACCTATATCTCTCCCTTTTTCATCCTTCATCTGCATATCCCATATTGGTTTATGACCCTACCCATCTCTACATATTAAACTCATTATCCCATTCTCTTCACATATATATTTTTCTCTATCAAGTTATCTTCCTTCATATATTTGTGTCTTCCTCATTTTACCTCACTCTCTCTATCTCACACTCTATATTTATCTTATCTAATTATCTTTGTTTATTTCACTATCTTTTAATCCCTCATCCTTTATCTTTGTTCCTTTGTATAGTTACATGTCTCTATCACTCTATCTCTACATCTCTTATTCTTTGATTTGAATATTTACATCTCTCTATCTCTATGGATTTCTGTATATTTATATCTTTTGATCTTCTACATCCCTATATTTATTTTTTCTCTATCATACACATATATACGCATTCCATGTTTCTCTCCCTATATATCCTCCTCTCCTATATTTTCCTCTAAGTCATTTCCATCAATTATTTTATGAGTTATTATTCTATGGAAATTATATAAAGTCTTTAGAGCTCTTTTTCCCAAGTGGTAATAATGAAAGTAAACATTGATAACACATACGTTATGATTTTCTCTTTAAAAAGGAAGAAATGTAATAGTTCAAGAATTTATCTTTATGGAAGCTCATTTGAGATACAAATACCCATGAATTGATTTCCAATAGTACAAACTTAGTTGGGAGACTTGTAGAACTAGGAGAATACAAGATAGATGAAGAGATCCATTCTTGTTTTAGTAAAGATGTATGAAAGTGGAGCTATGAATTTAAAAAAAAAAAAAAAAATTTGTGGTTTGATGTTTGCGTCAGTTGTCCTATATGGTTATGATATTTGGGGTAAGAGAATGGAATACCATGAGTGGAGGCAAGTAGAAATAATCCAATAACATGCAATCACTAGTTATCTTGAAGTTAAACCAATGGTCCCATATAGGATCCTTTTTTCTAAGGTGCAAATACTTCCAATGGTAGTATTATCAGTAATTCATTTCCTAAGATACTTAAACAAAGTGGAAAACATGGATGAGAATCCCTTGCCCAAAATGGTTGTTGAAGAAGAATTATGCCATGGGAAAATGACTTGGATGAAATAAAACAACAAGTGAATGAACATGTGGGACATTAATTTTCATGATTTCCTTAGCACTAATGACGAGGGGAAAAAGTCAATGTTAGAAAAAAAAAGCCATGACTATTGTGAGGACTAAATAAAATGTTATTAAAAAAAATACATGATTGTATCAAAGAGTTCAACCTTATGTTATAGCACAATGAAAAAACTTATCTTAGAGTTACAATTTTGAGAAAGGTTGAAATCTTAGTTATATACTTGAGGATTGAATCTCATCATCTTAAATACATGTGAGATAAGTGGGTGGATAATCCCTAATGAAGAGTGGGATAAAGAACTTGCACTTTCTATAGTAAAAGGGTGGTTGAAATGGAACACTAATTCATATTTGAATGCTCTATTAGAGAAAAAGGTTAATTTAATTTCATTTATTAAATTACCTTTTCTTCCTTCTTAAGATTTCGCTTTATATATTTTTTAGCTTTTTCTATTTAATAATTAATTAGTAATTATTAAATAGCTTTCACCTTTAGGTTACCCTTTGTAACTTATTAGATTACCCTTTTTTGGGTTTCAATCTCCTTTTATAATGATTGATCACTTTGTATTTTATTATCTCTTCTTCATCTAAATATACAATTTTCCTATTTTAGAGCAAACCCTTGCCTCTTCTTGTCTTTTTCTTCTTTGTGACAGGTTTTCCACATGCAGGTATTCGAGGGCTTCCTGGATTTGATTTGCATATTTTCTAAAATCCTTCATGGTATTAGAGCCAGATCTATTGTAGCTTGTTTAGTATTTGAAGAAAAAGAAAGAACAAGGGTTTGATGAATGAGACCTAGAGTTTTCTATGTATTTCCTAAGAAAACAAGGGGGTTACTTATTTTTGGAGCTACTTGAGGCTAAATAGACCTCACGGATGGATCTAGAAGGCATCAAAACCCCTATTTCCATATAAAGTTTGTCTGTTTTGGAAAATGTTGATTTGAGAGGCAAAAATATTATGTTTGACAGTGCCATACAGCCTCTGCACATAATTCGAGATGGAAAATTGGCTAAAAGAATCGCAAAAAAATTAGTTTTTGATGGTTTTAGGCCATTTTGGTTAGCTAACACTAGTGGGTCTTCTGTGGTTACCATAGTGGTCAGTGCTAGTGGTCCGCTTAGTAGCTCTACCATAGGAGACCACCTCCCTCCTGCATCTTACCACCCAGTTGCTGCTGTGGGGGTGGTTGTTTAAATTATTATTATTATTTTTTATTTAAAAAAATAATTTTTTATGCATTTCAAAGGGCCCTATCAGTTTTTTCACTGTAACTTGAGCATACGGATGTATTTTTTTGTGATTGGACAACTCAACAGGCCTTTTTGCTGGGAACTAGATTTTCTTTTAGCATTGCATTGTAGTTTCCTTGCACTTTGTGTATTGTTTGTAACAACATTTTTACTCATCTTAAGGGGGGTGTTAGAGAAAAAGGTTAATTTAATTTCATTTATTAAAATACCTTTTCTCCCTTCTTAAGATTTCACTTTATGCATTTTTTAGCTTTCTCTATTTAATAATTAATTAGTAATTATTAAATAGCTTTCACCTTTAGGTTACCCTTTGTAACTTATTAGGTTACACTTTTCGGATTTCAATCTCCTTTTATAAGGATTGATCTCTTTGTATTTTATTACCTCTTCTTCATCTGAATATACAATTTGCATGATTCAAAGCAAACCCTTGCCTCTTTTTTGTCTTTTTCTTCTCTGTGATAGGTTTTCTACATGTAGGTAGTCGAGGGCTTCGTAGATTTGATTTGCATATTTTCTCAAATCCTTCATGCTCTACATATGAAGAAGTTCATCCAAAGGTATTGTTAGTACCTAATATGGGCATGAATTTTCAATTTTCAATTTTAGGTATTGAACCTCTTTGAACTACTTCGAACTTGGTTCAAATTGGTTCAAAGAAGTTCAACAGTTCAGAGTTTAGAATTTAGGTTCAAAATGGTACAAAATAGTTCGATGGTTCAAATGGGTTCAAAATGCAGATTGGTTAGTTCAAGAAAAGTTCAAATTTATGTTCCAAAATGTAAATTAGTGGACTCAGAGAGGTTCATAATTCATGTTTAGATTCTATCAATTCAGGAGTTTCAAAGGTTCATTTTGCATTTCAATTAAAGTTAGTGGTTCTATGTAACACCATCAGTATGTCTAGAAGATGCTAGCCCAGTTCAAGACATCTTGTCAAACCGAATACATCATGGAGCATGTAGAAGCCATCTATATGCCAGATTGAGAAACTTATTGGCAACTATTTTTACCTTTGATATGCATATATCCCATAGCAAAGTCAAACTCATTAAGGAAAATGTATATATGTTCTAATACATATGCGATCTGCACTAGTTGGATGATTATGAGTTTAACATAGTTTGGGCCAAGCATTGGTATGAGCTTGACAACTATGTGTTTCAGATATTCTTCCTCAACTTGAGAATATTTGATAGGCAGATTTTGTGATTGAAAAAAGAAGGCCAATGGAGTATTCATGGAATACATGCAAACTGTTCAATTAAATGAGATTCTTTGTATAGTAGGAAAGTTTCAAATATCTTGATGATTGTAATCATCGACACATGCATATAGATACCAAGAAGGAAAATATTTGGAATAGTAATGACCATATAATCATCGGGTTCAACCAATTCATGGTGGGACTTAACTATATCAGCAAGCATCCAACTAATCATATAAGTCTATGGGTTGTATGCCAAAGGATATAAGCCACATTCATTGTTTCAAAAGTGTAGGTCTTGAAAATGCCATACAAAATAATGATGAAGAGCCTAGTGATTTGAAGATGGCTAGAATCCATTATAAATCCACCAAATTGATACAAGCAAAGAATGAAAAATATAAGACTCTTGCTGTCAACTTTATAATTCTAATTTTCAGACAGTTATATAGACCCTCAAACAGTGACTTGTAACTTTTGACTCAGACATTATCAAAATCACTTCGGTGAGAATGTGGAGAATTGGGATTGTGACAACATATCCAAAATTCAGCAAGAGCCAATGGTGGGATAATTAGCTATGCCTCCAGTACCGAGACCCATTTTTGCTGACAGAGTTATTTTAAATCCGCCCAGCATCAAGAATATTTTTATATTGGAATAATGTAATAATGTGCCACTTGTCCAAGTCTCATTTAATATGTCAAATTGTTCTTATAAATTTTTTACATCAATGTTTTATAAGGTTATCAAAATATGAATGAGAGAACATAAGAAGAGGAAGGTGGATAGTCAAATAAGAGTTACGTGATTCCAAGAATTAGTTATGTAAACTGAAAATAGACACCAATTGGCTATTTATGAAGGCATTTTCAAACCAAAAAGGGGTTCCATATTTTGATATCAAGATCTCTTTGAAGCTTTGATTCTTCTTTTCTCAGGAGAATGGAAATGGTTCCTTTGATCTTTGTCTTTTGTAATGCAGTATACAACAAATGAACTTTGTGTAATCTATTGTATTCTGTTATCTTTCTTTTCAATCATTGAAGTTTGCGCATCTATGTTGTATTTATGGATAGGTCTTTGAAATCCTTTTGTGCTTTTTAGTTAAAAGCATTCGTAATTAATTCATTGAATATCTCACACAGGGAGTTGTACCCAATAAAATTCAAAGGAAGGTTATCAATCTCATGATAACCTATCCAACTATTGGTGTTGATTTGTCCTTTCATTTAGGCACTCAGGGTAAAATTTGCACATGTTTTCTCAAAGGAAAATCTATTCACTAACAGATTTTTGGTGAATCTACTCAGGAATCGAAACAAAGATCATTGCCTAACATTTGTTTCCTCAGTTTTATAGTTGTCTCTGTATGCAGGAGATTGGCAACTCTACCTTACAGACTTGTTGAATCTTTGTTTTTGGAGTTCTAGTGAGTGTTATGGTTGTGGTTGCAACTCAGTCATGGGGGGCTCAGATCAAACCATTTTCCTTGGCCCAGTATTCAGCCTTACCAAAGAGATAATGGGAATATCTTCCCAAGTTTCATGGAGACAAAACACAAGATTAGATTGATCACATCAAAGCAGTTACTATTGCACGTGGGATTCTTGGTGTGCAGGAAGAAGATGTGTTCATTAGGTTGTTTGTTCAAAGCCTTTTGGGAAATTTCATGGAATGGTTTCAACATCTACAAGATGGATGTATCACAAATTGGGATGATCTTAAGGAGAGATTCCTAGAGAGATTTCAACCCACAATTTACCCCTATTGATTGTTGGTAAGTCTTATTCAAATTCAGATGAAAGAAGATGAATCTATAAGGGAGTTCATCGATAGATTTAATTGGAATGTTGGTAAAATCCCTCTAGCCCACCAACCAAATGAAAGAAATTAGGTATGCTTCTTTATTGCTGCTATGGATTTTGAAGTCAAGTTTTGGTTACAATGCCTTGGAGTGCAAAATTTGGTGGATGTACGAAAGGAAGCAATTAGGTTCGATGATGCCTTAATTATTAATGGTATGAAATCTATAAAGAAAACACCAATGAAAGAACACCCATGTGGACAACAACACTACATTGATGAAGAAGCTACAAAGAAGAAGCATGTTCTAGAAGAAGCCAAATCTACTCCCAATGTTTCTCTTTGTTAGAATCTAACTATTTTTAATGATGAAGATTTTCAAGAACCCTTATTGTCTGAAGATAATGCTGTAAAGTTGACAGGATTCTGCTACCTACATATTGAAAATGATGAGGAGTGTGTTGCTTGATTAGATGAGCTAATGACCAGCTTGAATGTACCAGTTGCGAAGGAAGAATTTGCTGCATATGATTCAAATAAAGAGTCATGAAAGGCTGTCCTTTCTCTAGGGCATGAAATCTTTTCTTCTTAAGTTGCTAATACCCTCTCTATTATTGATTCAGATCAGCATGATATGGTGTATTAGCAAGAACACAAATTGATATATAGTGAATAAAGGTATGGCATTCCTCTCTCTGAATCTTTCTCATTTGAATATATATCATAGCTAGAGGGAGGCTTGCAATCTGAGGTAGTGATTGAGCAAGGAGAGCTATCAGAGGATATAATGGGTCAAACCATGCAATCTTCGATTTTGTTAACAAGCATTGATGGTAAAGAAACTTCACAAGTTAGAATATCCATGAATCTTGATGGAGTGGAATTGAAAACTATGGTAAAGCATTTCATTTCTATTATGTCGCAGCAAACACAAATGGAATTGGGGTCATGCTATTTTTATGATGAAGTTGGTATTCCTAAAGAGAAAGAGTTCTTGCAGCATGTGGTTGTTAAATTCATCCTTATAGTCGCCACAAGATGTTTGCTAATGCTGGTGTGTTCTGCATATCAGTCTCTCTTTTGCACAGACATGTACTTCTTTGAACCAATCAATGGGTTTCCATGAGCAAATGAATGCATTCTAAGAGGTATAGGCTGCTAGCCTATCTTTTGTAAATAAGTTTTCGTTGTGTGTAGTGGTAGTTTGAATAATGTGCAAGCCTCGTGCTTGCTAGTAGTTTAGGTGTTTGTTGTTTTTTTTGTTTGTTGGTTTTTCCCTGCTGCCCTCCACCCTCTCTACAAGAAACTCCCAATTTTCATGGTGGAATCTATTTGCCCAATGGACAAGACACTCCTCTTTATCTAGAGATTGTTGGAGTTCTCTATTTTTGCATAAAAATAGTCCCTCAGTTAGAGCCCCTGTTAGTACCTGATATGGGCATGAATTTTCAATTTTCAATTTTAGGTCTTGAACCTCTTCAAACTACTTCTAACTTGGTTCAAAATAGTTCAAAGTAGTTCAACAGTTCAAAGTTCAGAATTCAAGTTCAAAATGGTTCAAAATAGTTTGATGGTTCAAATGGGTTTGAAATGCAGATTGGTTGGTTCAAGAAAAGTTTAGATTTATGTTCCAAAATACAAACTAGTGGACTCAGAAAGGTTCATAATTCATGTTCAGATTCTATCAGTTCAACAATTTCAAAGGTTCATTCTGCATTTTAGTTAAAGTTAGTGGTTCTATGTAACACCATGGGTATGTCTAGAAGATGTTAGCCCAATTCAAGACATCTTGTCAAACCCAATACATCATGGAGCATGCAGAAGCCGTCTATATGTCAGATTAAGAAACTTATTGGTCACTATTTTTACCTTTGATATGCATATATCCCATAGCAAAGTCAAACTCATTAAGGAAAATGTATATATGTTCTAATACATATGTGGTATGCACTAGTTGGATGATTATGAGTTTAACTTTCATAGTTAAGGCCAAGCATTGGTATGAGCTTGATGACTATGTGTTTCAAATATTCTTCCTCAACTTGAGAACATTTGATAAGGGGATTTTTTGATAAAAAAAGGAAGGCAAATGGAGTATTCATGGAATATATGCAAATTATTCGATTGAATGAGATTCTTCGTACAACAGGAAAGTTCCAAATATCTTGATGATTGTAATCATCGACACATGCATATAGATACTGAGAAGGAAAAGAATTGGAACAGTAATGACCACATAATCATTGGGTTCAACCAATTCATGGTGGGACTTAATTATATCAGCAAGCATCCAACTAATCACATAAGTCTATGGGTTGTATGCCAAAGGATATAAGCCACATTCATTGTTTCAAAAGTGCAAATCTTGAATATGCCATATAAAATAATGATGAAGAGCCTAGTGATTTGAAGATGGCTGGAATGCATTATAAATCCACCAAATTGATACAAACAAAGAATGAAAAATATAAGACTCTTGCTGTCAACTTTATAATTCTAATTTTCATACACTCATATAGACCCTCAAACAGTGACCTGTAACTTTTGGCTCAAACATTATTTTCAAAATAACTTTGGTGAGAATGTGGAGAATTAGAATTTTGACAACATACCCAAAATTAAGTAAGATTCTACAGTGGGATAATTAGTTATGCCTCCCGTATTGAGACCCATTTTTGCTGACAGAGTTATTTTAAATCTACCCAGCATCAAGAATATTTTTATATTGGAATAATGTAATAATGTGCCACTTATCCAAGTCTCATTTAATATGTCAAATTATTCTTATAAACCATTGACATCAATGCTTTATAAGGTTATCAAAATATGAATGAAAGAACATAAGAAGAAGAAGGTGGATAGTCAAATAAGAGTTACGTGATTCCAAGAATCAATTATGTAAACTAAAAATACACATCAACTGGCTATTTATGAAGGAATTTTCAAACCAAAAAGGGGTTCCATATTTCCTTTCCAAGTAGGAGATTTTATGCTACTGTAGGGGGGAGATTTTCCAGTTCTCTAGGAGAAGAAGGCAGACTATGAGCTATAGCAGAATAGAGCTTTATTTGGCTAAACTTTGTGTTAGTTATTAGAGGGAAATTTGATTTCAAAATATAATGTATGGGAGAGGGTTTTCATTTTCTTCTAAATAGTAAATATGATGCAGTGTGTAATAAGAACTATGCTATCTTTAACATCTTAAAGAAGGGAGATTTGAAAGATGACTGCAACTAAAACTTTGTATTTAGGTAGTATACTTTCCACTGATGGTAAACTTTCCATGACTCTAGTTCCTAGACTAGAACATAAAAATGTGATTGGTACCAAGTGGGTGTACAAAAACAAGTTATATGAAAATGGAGAAGTCACAAGGTACAAGGCAAGATTATTTTGTAAAGAATATGCACAAGAATAAGGGATAGACTATGGAGAAACATTTGCTCCTATTACAAGCTTGGAAGGAGTAAGAACTCTTATTTCTTACTCTACATACAAAGGTTTCAAATTTTATCAAATAGATGTTAAGTCTGCATTTTTTAATGGTATATTGGAAGAAAAAGTCTATATAGAATAGCTAGAAGGATTTGATGATGCTAACAACAAAAACATGGTATGTAGACTACATAAAGCTTTATATGGTTTGAAGCAAGCACCAAGAGCATGGTATGAAAGGTTTCATAATTATCTTGATCAAGATTGGATTTGAGAAGATTGGTGATAACAACAATCGTACTTAAAGACAGAGAAAGGAAAATGTATTTTACCATCTAAAATTTTTGTTGATGATATCATATTTGGAGGTCAAGATACTTTATGTAAGGATTTTGCAAATGAAATGAAGGAAGAATTTGAAATTTGTATGTTTGGAGAGATGAAGTTCTTTGTGGGTATGCAAGTACATCAGATAAAATATGGTATATACATTACTCAATCAAAAGATGTAAAGGAGATTCTGAAAAAATTTGGATTGGAGGATTCCAAGCTAGTAAGCACACTTATGGTGACAAGACATAAATTGTCTAAGAATGATGATTTAGCTGAGGTGAATCAAACATTGTATATGTTTATGATTGGAAAATTGCAATATGTAGTACATAGCAGACCTGATATTGAATTATCTATTGGGATAGTTACAAAATTCTCTACTAATCCTAGGGAGAATCATTTGATGGCAGTTAAGAGAATAATGAATATATTTGAAAGGAACAAAATACTATGGTCTATACTATAAGAAAAATGAAAAATTTGAACTGAGAGTCTACACTAATGCTGATTGGGTTGGAAATATTGATGACAGAAAGAGCACAAATGGAGGATAAATTTTCTTAGGAAAAAGGATGGTTACTTGGACTAGCAAGAAACAAAACTGTATATCTCAATCTACTATTGAAACTGAATATGTTGTTGCTATAGTAAATTGTACAAACATTGTATGGATCAAACAACTACTAAAAGGTATGAAAGAGGAAATCACTGAACCTATGATACTTTATTGTGATAATACAAGTGCTATAAATATATCAAAGAGTTATGTGATGCATACAAAGACTAAGCACATTGTAATCAAGTATAATTACTTGAGAGAGTTAGTTCAAGGTAAAGAAGTGAAGAAGGAATATGTTAACACAAAAGAGAAAATAGCTAATATTTTCATAAAAGTGTTGCCTAAGGATGTTCATGAGTATCTAAGAGGTAAACTAGGGGTGATGGGGACACAACCCAAGCATGGAATGGACACAACAAGAAGAGGGAAATTGTATTAATTGTGAAAATAAGCTAGTACATTCAGTACAGAGAAAATAGACTTCAAAAGATGCCCTAAGGGCTTACAATAGTACAAAAATAGAGATAATTTCTCCTTTTGGTATCTTCTCTCAAATTCCACTCCAAACTGCCTTTTACAATGCCAAAAATGTCCTTAAATAGACCTCGAAGGGTTAAGGACTAGGAATACATTCTAGAAAGTGCTAGTAGGCATCCACCGACCAAGTAGAAGGCTCCAGAAGCTGCGTTAGAAGTTGGTGCAAAACTAGAAGAATCCAAAAATGGTAACCAAACTTCTGAGAGGCATAACTTTTGAACTATAGCTCTGACTGACGAACCGTTTACATTTTTGAAAAGCTCTCGAAGCGCTCTATTGCCTTATGGACCAGCGTCGCTTATCCCCCATTTTTTGTCACTTTTCATGGTCATTTAATGCCCCTAACCTTACTTTGAAGCATTCTTAGGAGGTCTCCAAAAATTGAAAAACTGCAATAACTTTCAAACCATGGGGCCTTTTGACTTGATTCTTTTTTTGGAATGCTCTAAATTGCAATTACATTTATCCAGCCAATTTACACCTTCTAGTTCACCAAAATGATGGCTCAATTACATACTCCTATTTTTTTTGGCATTTACATGTATCCCAAGGTGTTCAAATACTCTATCCTAGAACACTAATAGTGGAACTATGAGAGTTGGAACCTTTATTTGACCCAAATGGGTATCCAGAAATGAAAACACATAAAATAGAAACTAAGTCTAAGTACATTTTTTTGGGTGACATAGGATTCCCCTTATACCTATAGATGCTCCAAGATCAAGGGGTGATACCCCCATCAAAAGTTATTTAAGAAGCATGAGAAGTGCCTTGCATCAAAAAAAATGATTGACATATGTTACACATTGATGCAATGGATCTTACTTTAGGAGTTGCCTAAAGTAGTTAAAGAGCTAAAGCTACAAATCAATCACAAGCTCGATGATAGAGGGAGAAATTATTAATGTTCATATCTACATATTAAGATGGAAATTATTTGGCATTCTTGTCAAAGAGGGAGAAAGACAAAGAAAGGAAGAAATCTAGCATAGGGAGAAAGACAAAGAAAGAAAGTGAGAAATCCAACAATCTAGGAAGAGGAGATTATAGAAGATACATGCAGAAATAAATTCAAAAGAGTTAGGAGAAACATGGCATATCTACTCAAAGGGAGATATAAGAAGTGATCAAGAGGGATTCATAAGGATGAGTGGATCATTTGTTAATTAGAACAGAATTTTGTAACCTATTCAGAAGATGAAAATTGCTAATAGAGGGAGAGATTTTAGTACAGGGAATTATTTTCTTTTTGGTATTATTGTTGGTTTTACTAATTAAGTTTGGTTTTCCATCAATGCCAAAGAGGGAGATTGTTAAAAATAGATTGATACAAGTATGAGAATGTGTTTCAATCATTTTTTTGTCACTGATGTCAAACTTGCTACTTGTTGGTAAGACAATTTCTTAGATAATTTAAGTACTATCATTTGTTTGATTGATGAAGAGGATTTGATCAAATGAGGTAACAATAGAACCTATAGGAAAGGTTGAGTTATAATATAGAAAAGAAGTAAAAAGATCAATTAAGATAGTGATATTATAGAGCATTGATTATCTACTTAAAGTTGCAAAGGATGGATACACTAATTAAGTTTAGAAGAACAAGTAAAATGAGTTAAGTCTTCCAAGCTTAACAAATTTGCATAGTAGGTGCAAAGAAAAGTTAGTGTAAACCAAGAAAAAAATAGTTGGAGCCGAGAAATGTCAAATTTTAGTGTACATTGAGTGACACAGTGTAAGCCAAGTTAAGTTTAGTTGATGCCAAGCATCGGTAAACTTTAGTTCATGCCAAGTGATTTGATAGTGGATGTCGAACAATGCAGTATGTTTCAAGCATCAAAAGCAAGTTAATTTCAAGTGTCAACATTAGGAGAAAGATCATGAATTCGATGGATCTAGGCCAACAAGCTTGATTTCTTACATTATGTGAACTATGTGGAAGATAAGCTTGATGAGCTAGTGGCACAGAATTCAAGATAAACCATTTTGAGGTGAATTCAAAGAGGATTGAAAGAGAAGTTTCTAGAAGGGAATAAAATGAAAATATGGGTAGATTCATTGAATCCTACCTAATCCTTCCTAACCCTAAAATGGACGATGGAGGATGAATGATAGAAGATCTATTTTTCTTTATAGGGGGATACAAGGCATGAAACAATAGTTGGAATGTGTGAGAACCCAAGTAAGACAAGGAGTCTAGGTGTTGTTTCATATGGTGGTCATATTATAGAGTTTACAATTTGCATGTAATGTAAGAAGACTTAAGGGTCTAAATGCTTGAAGGGTGAACAAGCTATCAGAGCTGAAGTGTGTGGAAGTGAAGAAGAATGGAGGATTGAAATAAAGATCTGTAATCTACAAAGTGAGTTGTAAGTTGTTATTAGATCAAGCCTTATTGTTACTCTCTAATCATTGTATTCGTTTAGGGTAAATCCTCCAGATTAAGGTTGATCTAATAATCATTTGTAAGTCCTTTAACTAGGTGACATTCTGAGTGAATGATCTAAAGTCCTCTAACAAGGATCACTCCTAATAGGGTGATTGAAATCCTATAACTAGGTCACATTTACACAATGTGCATTGTAACCTTTAATAGGGTTGGCCTTTCACATGAAATTACTTCAAAAGAGTGAGAATTAGTAGCATGTTACTGGTGGTTTTTCTCAAATTGGGTTTCCACATAAAATCATTTTGTCAAATGCGTTATTGAATCTATTATGTTTCATGCTTACATTTATGCAAAGTTGATTTGACAATAACCTACAAGTTTAAGTGATTGTATGATCTAATGGATATGAGTTCACTAAGCTATGAAAAGTTATATTTGTACATCTAGACCTTGGATAACTGATTCACCCCCCTCTTATTTATTCTAAATAATCCAAACAAGACAAGGGTCCAACACAAACATGAAGCTTTTAATCCATCAAAGCATTCATGTAATCCAAAAACACAAAACTATCAATTCTATAATAGTATTTTTGTTGCTGTAGTTTGAAAATTCACTTACTACAACATCCAACCATTGTAATGGGTCTCCTTTTTAGTTTAATAGGTTCTCTCAAATTTTTTATATAGTGACCATAACTAAAAACTCCATCCTTGCACTATGCAACTTTCTTGTCAAATCTTGTCATGCCACTTTTTGTAATTGTTGACAATTTTTTGCAACTCCTAGCAACTTTTTCATCTAACAATTGGAAACTTCAAAATACATCTACTATGATATATTTATGATGTCTAAGCCTAATTTGGCCTTTAGAACATCAACTTACCTAATTTGGAGTAATTTGGCTCAATTGACAACTTTTGTAGTAATTGACATCTTTTCCAACTTGGCATCAAATGACAAGAAATGACCTCCAACCTATACAAAAAGGTGTAACAATGCCTTATAAGAAAAATAGAACTCAAAGCCAAAATTTTCCCATATATCTAGGGCATAAGAGCCATAACCCAAATCTTGCTTCTTAAAAACCTAAACATAAAGCAAGCAAAACCATCTAGAATGAATTGAGCCTTGTCAAATACATATAGGAGAAAAATCATATGACCTTCTAAGGTACAAACACACCCCACTAACTTGGCTAAGGTTTTGAGAAGCCTAAAACCAAAATGAGGAACTAGAAAAAGGAGTTATCCAAGGTGCTTCTGCACCATACTCCCCTGAACACAAAGAGTTCAATCCATCATTGGATTGAGCAAGTTGGGACCTATGCCCAACTTCTTGAAATCTGCTTCCTTGATTCAACTAGCCTTTGCATTATCTTTGTCATGCCACTTGACAAGATGTTCCCAATAGTTATTTGTCCTAGTATGCTTGCGAACTCTTGAGCCAAGTACCTTTTCAATTGTCTTAGGTAGTGTAGGAGATAGGCTCGTGTCTAATACCTCTTGAATGACTTTGTCAAGTCTATGATCAACATTTGGAGTAGGTCCTTTGTATTTAACCTAAATTGTGACATTGAAAATGGGAGATAACTCTATACTTGTAGGAAGCTCCACCTTGTAGGCATTGTTTCCATACTTGCCCAGTATTTTGCAAGGTCCCAACCTTCTCAGCTAAAGCTTTACAACCATATTTTTTGTAGATGAGCCATCATAAGATCCCTAACTTGGAATTCTACATCTCTTTTTCTATCATCCACCTTATGCTTGAGTTTCTCATCATTTTTAGTTAAGGTCATCCTCACTATTTCATGGAATTCCCTCACAGAATGGGAATATTCCTTAGCATTTTCACTTCCTTTTGCAACATTTTTCATCTCCCTTAGTTCAAACACCCCTCTAGGATGCAATTTATGAACAATTTTAAATGAAATTTTACCAGTTGCCATGTTTATTATATCATTGTATGCATATTTACCTTGGCCAATAAGTTGATCCAAAACTTGTCCATATTCCTTTGTAAGGCTATTCACTACCTCAGTTTGGCTATCTATCTAAGAATGATAGGAAGATCCAAAGGACAAATTTGTGTCTAGTTTTTGCCACAAGGTCTTCCAAAAATGGCTCATGAACTTTGTGTCCCTATTTGAAACAATTCTTAAGGGTAAGCCATGGATTTTTACTAACTCTTTAAAGAACAAATGTGCAATTTGGAAAGCATTGTGGATTATTTTGCAAGGGATAAAATGTGCCATTTTACTAAATCTTTCCACTACAGCATGAATATTGTTAAACCTTTGCATGGTCCTTGGTAACCCTACCACAAAGTCCATACTTAAGCACTCCCATGGACTATTAGGAATTGGAAAGGGCTGATAAAGGCTTGCATTGAAAGATGTGTCTTTTACCTTTTGGCATACCACATAATATTCAAAATATTATTTGAAATCTCTATTCATTTTAGGCAAAAAGTACAAACTAGTGACTAACTCTTGAGTCTTATTGATCCCAAAATGACCACTAAATGCTCCATTCTATTTTTCTTGAATCAAAATTTTCCTCTTTGATCCCCTAGGAACACATAGTTGACTTCCCTTAAATAATAAATTATTTTACAAAGTGTAGTCAAAAAATTCACTATGGAGATTATTCTTGTACTCCTTACATACCTTGTAAATGTCTACAAAATCTTCAACATTAGGATAGAGGTCCTTGAAGCTGTCAATACCAATGCTTTGCAACTAAACCTCTTGTATTGTTAGCAGTCTCCTACTCAATGCATCAACTACCTTGTTGTGCACTCCTTTCTCATGCTTGATGTTGAAAGTGTAAGATTGTAGGTATTCCAACCACTTCATATGTTTGGTATCAAGCTTGTCTTTAGAGTTAAGGAAATTGAGGGCTTGATTATTTGAATATACCACAAACTCCTTTGGAAGAAAATAATGCCTCCACTTTCTTAGAGCTTGGACTAGATCATATAACTCTAAGTCATAGGAAGAGTACTTCCTCTTTGCATGATTGAGCTTCTCACTATGAAAAGCCACTGACCTTCCTTCTTGGCTTAGGACTACCCCAATAACCACATTTCTAGCATCACACTCACACTATGAAGAGTTTGTCAAAACTAGGTAGAACAAGAATGGGCTGAGTGGATATCCTCTTCTTGAGTGTTCCAAACACTTCATTTTAATTTGGAGTCCATTGAAACTTTGTCTTCATTCCACCTTTGATGGTGTGTAACATAGGAGAAAAAATAGCACTAAAATGTTTGATGAACTTTCTATAATATTGGGCCAAGCCATGAAAATTTCTCACCTCTGTTGCAACTTTGGGAATAGGCCAATTTAGGATGGCATCCACTTTACTTTGATTCATCTTGAGGTTCCCTTAAGGACAAATCAAATCCAAGGTACACTAGCTCTTACTTCATGAAGTCACACTTCTCCAAATTTATCATTATCTTTTCTTCATGTTATTTCTTGAAAATAATTTTCAAATGTTTAATATGATCCTCTCTAGTTTTACTAAAAATCAACATGTCATCTAAATAGACAACAATAAACTTACCAATGTAGTCCTTTAATACCTCATGAAAGTTGAGGGAGCATTTGAAAAAAAAATGGCATTACAAGCCATTCATACAAACCTTCTATGGTCTTGAAGGTTTATGTTCCATTCAACGCCTTCCCTCATCCTAATTTTGTGATAACCACTTTTTAGATCTATCTTGGTGAAGTACCTTGCTTCCCCTAAATAGTCCATTAGGTCTTGAATCCTAGGTATTGGGAACCTACTATACCTAATGGTGATCCTATTAATGGATCTGGAATTAGTACAAAGTCTCGAACTTTCCCCCTTTTTTGGTGCTAAAATAGTGGGCACAACATAATGGCTTATACTTTTCCTAATTACGCCTTGGTCTAAGAGTTCCTGGATTTGCTTGGCAATTTCCTCATTTTTTTAAGGGGTCATTTTACAGGAAGCTTTGTTGGGAATGGTGGCTCCTAGAATAAATTCAATTTGATGGCTAACAGGTCTCTTGGGAGGTAGGGTAGTAGGTTATCCATCACTAACAATGTCCTTCTACTCATCAAGAATTTATTGCACTTCTTTAGGTAGGTATGTCTTCTTTTCTGCCTTGTTAGCAACTTCTTGTTTAGGTTTCAACACTAAGGAAAACCCTTCTCCTTCTCCTTCCTCCAAGGTCTTTAAGAACTACCTTTCAACAACCATAAGGATATTAGGACTTGAATATTTCACTTCTCCCTCTTCTATTAAGGATTGAATCTTGAATATCACACCATATTTCTTGAAGGAGTACACATTTTTTATTCCATCATGCATTTCTTGTCTATCAAACTACCATGGCCTTCCTAATAGAAGATGACATGAATCCATAGGCGAAATGTAACATAGTACCTTGTCCTTATACCTTGCTATTGAAAATTCCACTTATGCTTGTTCACTTACATGAACATGTTGTCCCTTGTTGAGCCATGTAACTTTATAGGGGTTGTTATGTTGGATTCTTTTCATATTCAGTTTGCTAGCTACCTCCTCTAATATAATATGATCTTTGGAACCTGAGCCTATGATGACTTTACCCACTTTTTCCATCATCTTGCACTTCACCCTAAATAGTGCTCTCCTTCGGCTTGGTTCTTCTTTTATGGGTTCCTTAATCAATATCCTTCTTATCATCAAATTATCTCTGTCTTCTGATTCTAAGGAAACTTTAGATGTTATGCTATTGTTACTAGACTCTTCTTATACATAATTGACCCTTTTTACACTCCCTTTGGAAGTAGAACCTTTCTCAGGGAATCTATATGTAGGGTGATCTAATTGGTTGCAATAATATCATTTCATAGTTATAAAGTAGGATCCTCTACCTTGACTATTGCTTCTTCCTCTTCCACTACTTGTAAAGCTTCTTCCCTTACTTGAACTTCCTCTATTTGAGTTGCCTTCTTGTTTTTCAGTCAACTTAGTTTCCCCTTGGGACCTTGAATCTAAACCTCTACCACCATGATGGGTATGTGCAGGATCATGGTGTGCCAAAAATTGATGATTTGAAAAATATGTAGTTCTTAAATGCCTCAAATCATTTCAAAATATATTCCAACTTTTTTCCCACCCATCTTGATACAAAGACAAAAAATTAATACCTTTATAAGGCCTATTATATCTTCGGATACCAACCCTACATGCTCAACTTTTAAAATGTCCCAAAAATGTGTTTTTGGCTTGTTTTTGTCTGTATTTTACTTCAAACATGTATCTCATGATTTTTTTTCACCCAAATTTGATGAAATGAAAAGGGTTTCTTAAGAATGTTCTTAGCTTTCCACAAATGGAATTTTTGTGAAGTTACAAGTTTAGTAAGTAGTTATTACTTATTTTCCAATGGAGTTACATATAAAGTGTTGATTGACACACTAATTGAAAAACAACTATAAATTTCAAATGGTACAACATTTTTGAAATCCAAAAGATGCATCACATTCTATGCTTCTTCTACTATAAGGAAAAATAAATAATAAATAATAAGTTTTAGAGTTTTGATTTAGTTAAGGTGGTCAAATACAAGAGTTTTTATTTTTAAAATACTATAGTAGAAAATTCATAATTAATTATTCATTTAGAATAAAAATACCAAAAAATATGCATCACATACAAGCATGAGTCTACTTATTATATCTAGAATCTTATTAAAAAATATTATAATTTAATTTTGATTAAGGTGGTTAGACATACGTCTACTTCTTATTTTTGTCCTAAAATGTGTGTACTATTGCATTAAATTTTAAAATGTTGACCAATCAAATTTTTTTTTTAAAGATAACGCCTAGTAGTTTGGAAACTAAATTAAATTTCCTCAAGATTTATTTCTCTTAGTTTTTTGATAGAAAGTTCATAACAAATTGAAAATTGCACGTCAAATTGACATAACCTTGATTTGCTAATTTTTTGTTGCCACTTAAGGGCATAGTTTGGTTAACCATGATCCTACACATACCCTAACCTTTTTGATTCCTACCAACTCTTCCTCTATGTCTACCTCTAAAGTTGGTGTCTAACTTCTTTCTATTCTTCTCTTCCAATTTTAGTGCCAATTGGAAACACTTATGGAATATTGTAGGCATCCATAGAATGCTTTATTCTTGTGTGTTCCACTTCAACCCACCTAGATACCTGGCCACCTTAAGAGGTTATTCTTCTTGGATCCCTCATCTCAAATACAAATTCTAAAATTCTTTAGTATAAGTTTCCACATCCATATCTTTTTTGTTTCAGGTTTCTCCTTTACTTGTGCAATTGAATTTTATAATCTTTAGGTAGGTATTGTTCCCTTACCTTAGCCACCATGGCTTTCCAATTTGCAATGGGTTTCTTTCCCATCTTCTTGATCTCTTCTTGGAGGTACTTCCACCATGTTAGTGTTGATTCCCTTAGCCTAGATTTGGCTACCTTAACCTTTTGTTCTTTAGTAAAACCTTTACACTCAAAGTGGTTTTCCATCCCTTCCATCACAAGTTCAACGTCCATATTTGCATCAAAAAAAGGGATTCCTTCTAGGGACTTCCTACCCAATGCCTTGATGGCATTTAGGAATGGTTCATGAGTCAATGGAGGGTCTAGTTCAGGAATGATGCCTTCCTTATCAATCTTTCCTTTTCCTCTATCACTAGTTTCTCCATCTCAATCTTTCTTCTTAGCTACCTCAACAATGTCCTCTAATTTTATCTTCATCTCCTCCAGTTCTTCCTTTAGGAGCCTATTCCTTTCCTTTTTCTCCTTCATCTCCTTGGAAAGTTCACCATGTCAATCTTCCCTATTGACTATTAAGTATACAAAGACATGCCACTAGCCCCAAATCTTCAATAGCTTTGATACCAATATGATATAAATTGGATTGCTTACCAAGCCATTTTCTTCTCTAAGGACTCAACTAGGATTCTCTTCTAGCCTAATAGGGTTCCCCTTTGTCCTCAAGAGGATTTATTTTTTATCCTCCAATCTTCCCTATCTAGCTACACCAACGTTTTTACAACTTGCATCCACCATGGAGACACTCTAACTTGTTCTCCAAACTCACAATTTTTTCAAGAAGGGTCATTCTACCTTCAAAAATGAGTGAGGAATTCAAATTGAGGGATTTTATACTTCCACTATACTCTTGGTCTCCAAATCCATAGGTTTTCCTATAGATTCTTTCAAATTTGGTAAAATTTTCCTAATCAGGCTTCCAAACTTGGGTTTTAGGCTATAACTCCAAATTTCCCTTAACAAGGTGGAAAAATAATCACCATTATGAATACCCTTTTGGGAGTATTTCAAAACTTCAGAGGTTTTTGATTCTCAACTTGTTCGTACACCCCAAAGTTATATTTATGCCTACAATTAAGGGTTTTAAGGGTTTCATATTAGCATCTCCTAGGGTCTAATGAAATCCATAAAAACTCTTGTCTTGGAAACTTCTCCTTCCATAAATGGATTCCTCATACATCCCTAATCCTTATCCAACTCTCATATTGAACTATCTAGCACATTCAATCTATCAAAACCAACTTGCAAGCACTGTGATCACCTAACCATGCATTGAAAGCTTGCCTAAGGCATAACTTCAAACATAGAACTTTTTTTGTCTAGACTTCTCCCTTTCTATGTACATTGTACAAGGAATCTACTTCCATATCCCTCAAGGCCATGATTATTCCATAGTGAGTGTTCATGGGGGAGCCATTTTTCACAAAATTGCCAAAATAGGAACAACAAGCAGTCTATTTCCAAATGATTTTCAAACTAGAAACAAAAAAACTCCTATAAAATTTTAAGATAAATAAAAATATGTTGTAAAAATATGAACTACAAGGATCCAATACAAACAAGAAGCTTCTAATCCATTAAAGCATTTGTGCAATTCAAAAACACACAACTGTCAATTCTGGAACAATATTTTCATGGCTTTAGTTTCAAAATTCACTTACTAAAACATCCAACCCTTGGGATGGGTTTCTTGTTTGAAATGATTGAAAAAATCATGAATTAAGAGTAATGGAATTGGTAAAAAAAATTTTCAATCATACTTTTGTAATTGATGTCAAAATTGCTACTTGTAGGAATGACAATTGCTTTAGTGATCCAAATACTATAAGTTGGTTGATTGATAAGGAGGTGGCAATCAATAAGATGTAACTAGAGTACCTAGAGAAAGGTTGAAGTTATGATGTTGTGATGAGGTATAAGGATCAGCTAAGCCATTGATGAAATAGTGTATTGATGACATACTCTAAGACATAGAGGATGGACACACCAAGACATATCAAAGATGTAAGGTTTAGCTAAGTCATTTGTAAAGCCTAACTAAGTTCATTAGAAAGAGCCGAGAAAGCTAGTTAGTGCCAAATAGATTCTCAGTTGAAGCCGAGAAAAGTTCAACTTAGTGTGTGTCGAGTGATCTTCAGGTGTCGAACAGTCTTCAGGTGCCGAGTGAAGATCAGGTGCTGAGTAGCAGAAAACAAATAGGTACCGAGCAAGTTTTCAAGTGCCGAGCAAAATATAAGTGCCGACTAATATTGAAGTGCTGAGAGAATTTCAAGAGCTGAGTTTCACAGAATTTCTTCAAGTGTCAAGCATCAGTAAATCAATAATGTCGAGTTGCTGCATTATTTTGAAAATTGAAGATTCGCCAAATCTTAGCCGACATGGTAGTTATCTAGAATTCTGTGAATTAAATAGAAGATAAGAATGATGAGTTGGTGGCACAGAACACTATGTAAAACATGTTTGGAAAATACAATTGGATTCTAGATGAAGTTTCTAAATAAGAGCAAGATATTGGATAAATACATTGTATCTTACCTAATCCATTAAAACCCTATAGTTGGAGAGGGAGAATCGAGTGAAAAAGGTATTCTAGATTTCTATTTAAGAAGTCATAAGGTCATGAAGTAAGTGTGAGGTGGTCGAGCATGAAAGCATGAAGTGCTGAAGAAGGTGCTAAGGTGGAAGAGAGCACAAATAATCTACTTTGATAGGTGACCATAGATATGATTGCATTGGTATGATGAGTAAGAAGACTCAAGGTGACAAAGCTTGAGATGACAAGCTTACAGAGCTGCAGTGATCAAAGCCAAGCAAAGGATTGAACTAAAGTGTGATCTGTAATCTGAAAGATATGTTGTAAGTTGTATCAGATCAAAAGCCATTATTATTATTCTCTATCAATTGTAGCAATTAAAATAAATCCTATGAACTTAGGTTGGTTTAATAGCCATGTTGTAAATCCTTTAATAGGGTGACATTCTAAGTGAATGTTCCAAAGTCCTTTAACCAAGCCCATTCCTAGCAGTATGGTGAAATCCTCGAACAAGGTCACATTTAACAATGTGCTATAACCTTTAACAGGGTAGGCCTTTAACAAGGAAAACCATCAAAAGTGGTTGAAATCAATTGTGCAGTTATTTTGTGGGTATCATCCCCACTCTAGTTTTACCTTCTTATTCCTAGAGGGTTTCTGGGTTATCAAATTCTTAGTGTTATGATGTGATGCATGTTTACTTTTCACGATTGTTTAATGTTCAATTGCATGCATGATAATTCTAGTTATGCGCCATTAAGGATTTGTAGAAAAAGCATTATTAGGGAATTTGGACCTTGGATAACTAATTCACCCCCACCCCCCGTCCCCTCTTAGTTATTCTAAAGAATTATAAAAATTGGTATCAGAGGATTACTGTTGACTTAGTTTAAAGGAACTAGAAGCAAAAAAAGATCAAAATGCCTAAAAGAGAAGTTCCCAAGCTAAACAAAGACAACTTTGTTGCATGGTAAAGCTTGATGAAGCTACATCTTGGATCCATAGGAGATTATGCCCAAAATTCAATTGTTACTGAACATGTTAATCCAACTAGTACTCTTACTACAGAAGATTTGAAAAACAAATAGGAACACAATCAGACAATGCTGGAAATTGCTTTTGCACTCAATTATATTGAATTCGATGATATCGAAGGATGTGATACTGCATTCAAGATGTGGAAAGCCCTATCAAACATTTATGGAGGAGATCAGAATGTCCAAAGAGAAAAAAGAGAAAGCCTCAGAGGAAAGTTTGATGATATGAAAATGGAAAAAAGTGAGAATGTTGTTCAGTTTGCCTCTAGAATAAAGGAAGTGGTAAGTGCAATAAGATGTTTGAATGGTCAATTAGATGATGATACTGTTAATAGTAAGTTTTTAAGAACCTTTCTCCCTATATATGCTATTAGAGTATCAGCTATACAAGAGCTAAGATGTGTGCCAAGAAACAATCTAAGTTTTGAAGGTATAGTGGGTAGACTCACTGCATTTGAGTTATCTATCTTTGACAACTACAAAACTAAGAATGTTGAATCTTCTTTCAAGGCCAAGCTATCACTGAAAGATGTTGAATAGGTGAAATCAAAGAAGGGAAGAAAGATGAAATATGTATCTAGTGACAGTAGCACTGATGAGGAATATGTGGAACAATTAGAAGCATTACTAGCTAAAAGATTTCACAGAGGCAAAGGAAAATTCAAAGGTAAGTTGCCTATCATTTATTTCAATTGCAATGAAGTAGGACATATTGCTGCAAGGTGTACACAAAAAAAGGAATACAAGAAGGGTAATAAGTACAAAAATAGAAGAGAAGATGATAAGAGAGATTACAAAGACAAAAGCAAGAAGTGTTATATTGTTGAAGAAGATTCTGATGATAATGATGATGAAGTTGTTTATGTGGCCATGAAGGACCAATCTAATGAAGAAGAGCCTACAACACTGGTAACATGTATGTACAAGAATGACAGATGGATCGTAGACAGCGGATGCTCACATCACATGATAGGAGACAAAAGTAAGTTTGTTAACTTTACTCAGTATGATGGAAATATTGTTAGATTTGGTAATGATGCTCCATGTCAAATCAAAGGAAAAGGCTCCATTAAGCTTACAGAACAAATTTTATGTGAAAATGCATACTATGTTGAAGGACTAAACTACAATTTGTTAAGTGTCTCATAGTTAGGCAATGTAGGTTGCAAAGTAGAATTTGGAAATAAAACTGCAAAAATCTATGATACTGATGGTAGATTGATAGGAAAAGGACATCAAACAAGAAGTAATCTATTTTATCTTGATATGGAAAATGCTTCTTGTTTTGTTGCAAAATTTGATGATGTATGATTATGGCATAGAAGGCTATGTCATGTCAACTTTGATAATATTATCAATATCAGTAAAATGAAGAAAGTCAGAGGTTTACCTAAACTGAAGAAACCTGACAATATCATGTGCAAACAATGCCAGCTAGGAAAGATGACCAAGTCAAGTTTCAAGAGTAAAAACTATACATATAAGGAAGTACTTGAGTTAATTCATACTAACTTATGTGGTCCAATAGAATTACAAAGCTACAAAGGAGATAAATATACAATGTTGTTTGTTGAAGACTATTATGTTCTTAAAGCAAAAATTTGATTCTTTTCAAAAGTTTAAGTGGTATGTGGCTAGAGTTGAAAAAGAAATAGGAAAGAGTTTGAAATGCCTGAGATCAAACAGAGGTAGTGAATTCACATCAAATTCTTAGTGTTATGATGTCATGCATGTTTACTTTTCATGATTGTTTAATGTTCAATTGCATGCATGATAATTTCAGTTATGCACCATTAAGGATTTGTAGAAAAAGCATTATTAGGGCATTTGGACCTTGGATAACTGATTCACCACCCAGACCCCCCCCCGCCCCCCCCCCCCCCCCTCCCCCCCCAGTTATTCTAAAGAATTATAACATTTACTTAATGGCTTTATAGGTTTTCTCAAAGGTTTTAGACATTTATCATAACTAAAAACTCCATCCACGCACTATGCAACTTTCTTGTCAAATCTTGTCATGCAACTTTTCAAAATTGTTGAGAACTTTTTGCAACTCCTAGAAATTTTTTTATCTAACACTTGGAAACTTCAAAATAGACCTATTATGTTCTCTTTATGATGTCTAAGCCTGATTTCAACCAATTTGGCTCAATTGATAACTTTTGCAACAATTGACATCTTTCCCAACTTTGCATCAAATGACAACAAATGACCCCCAAACTATGAAAAAATATGTAACAATACCTTAGAAGACAAATTAAACTCAAATCCAAAATTTTCCCAAATTTCTAGGGTATAAGACCCATAACCCAAATGGGTATGTGCAGGATCATGGTGTACCAAACTATGGCCTTAAGTGGCAGTGAAAAACCAGCAAATCAGAGTTATGTCAACTTGACACATAATTTTAAAGTGGTTCTGGACTTTATTTCAAAAAGTTGTAAGAAAATAATCTGTAGGAAATTGAATCTAGTTTCTAAACTACAAGACCTTATTTGGAGAAAAAATTATTTGATTGGTCAAAAGTTTGGATTTTAATGCAGTACTACAAAAATTTCAGGGCAAAAATAAAAAGTAGGTGTATGTCTGACCACCTTAATCATAATCAAATGATAATATTTTTAAATATAATTTTAGATATAAAAAGTAGACTCATGCCTGGATGTGACACATATTTTTGGCAATTTTTATTCCAAATAAATAATTAATTATGAATTTTCTACATACTATTTTCAGAATTAAAAACTCCCGTGTCTGACCACCTTAACTAGTTCAAAAAAAATCAAAATTAAGTTTTTTTTTTTTTTTTTTTCTTATACTAGTCAAAGCATAGAATGCGATGCATCTTTTGGATTTCACAAATCTTATACGGTTTGAAAGTTATAGCTATTTTTCAACCAGTATGTCAATCAACACTTTGTAGCTAACTCTATTAGAAAATAAGTAATAATTACTTACTGAACTCGTAATTTGAAAAAACTTACATTTATAAAAATCTAATAACATTCTTAAGAAACCCTTTTCATTACATCAAATTTTGGTTTAAAAAAAGTCGTCAGCTACATGCTTGAAGTAAAAAACACATAAGAACATGCCAAAAACACATTTTCAAGATGTTTTAAAGATGACCATAGAAGGTTGGTATTGAAAGATATAGTAGGAATTATAAAGGTATTAATTGTTTTCATTTAGTATCAGGATGGGTGGGAAAAAAGTGGGAATAGATTTTGAAATTCTTTGAGGCATTTCAGAACTACATATTTTTCAGATCGCCACTTTTTGGCACACCATGATCCTGCACATACCCAAATCTTGCTTCCTAAAAAGCTAAATACAAAGCAAGCAAAAACATCTAGAATGGATTGAGCCTAGTAAAATCCATCTAGGAGAAAAATCACATGAACTTATAATGTCCAAACACACCCAACTAACTTGGATTAGGTTAATACAAGCCAAAAATTAAAATGAGGAACTAGGACTAGGAGTTAGCCTAGGTGGTCTTACACTAAAGAGATGATCGATAAAGAAAAATATACTTAGGCTTAACTAAGATTCAAATAAGAAGATTAAGGAACTTATAGTTGAAACCAAGCTATGCTAGTGTCAACCAAGTAAATAGTAGAAGTTGAGCAAATTCAGTGTCAACCGAGCACTAGTAAAAGATAGAGTAATAAAGAAGTTGGATCGAGGGCCAGTAAATGAACTGAGAAAATATAATGTAAGCCAAGAAAGAGAAGATAGTGTTGACTGAGTTATCTAGTGATGACCAAGGTTGAGAAACATAGTGTTGGCCAAGTGACAACATTTTTTAGTTTGTGAAGAACTCTTAATACCTAACCGACATAGTTGAATTCTTGGAATATGGAAAGTTTGTTGAAGATAAGTATTGATGAGATGGAATATTTAATGCAAAGGAAATCATGTTTGAGTGTTTCTATGCATGGATTCAAAAATAATTTAGGAGAAGTTTCTAGAAGAGGAAGGAGGAAACAAAAAGATGGAAGGATTCGATGAATCTGACCTGACCCTACAATCAACAGTGGTGTTTAAGTGGAAAAAGATGAAAAGCTACATATTTAAACATGCATAAGGGAAACCTAAAGAGGTTGAGGCACATGTTGATGCTATTGATTGGAAAAATTGAGCAAGAGGCTGAGAAGATTTTTGAAGAGGGGAAGTGTGATTGCTTGAAGGGTTGCCAAGAAAATTAGAGACAAAGATGATAATGGAGGCCAGTCAGTGGATCAACATATGAGCTACATTGTGATCTGTATTCGTAATGTGAGTTGTATTTATTCAGATAAACATATTTTTATTTTCTAACCATTGTATCAATTTGAAATCTTTTAATCAAGGTTGACCTAAGAGTCATTTGTAAATCCTTTAATCCAGGTGACATTCTAATGGGATGTTCTTAAGTCCTCTAACAAGGCCACTCCTAATAGGGTGATTATATCCTTTAATAGGGTCACACCTAATAGTGTGTATTGTAACCTTCAGCAAGGTTGGATCCTAAAAGAGATCACTTCAAAAGATTTAAAATATTGGTGACATGTTGCTAATGGTTTTTCTAGAATTGGATTTCCACGTTAAATCCTAGTGTCATACTTTTGTAGATGTCTGACTATTAATGTTGCACATTTTGGAAGTTTGTTATTTTTGGGATAGTAAACTACTAATTTTATGTTACTGATAAGTTTTTATAGAAACTGAGCTACTTAATGTTTAGATCTAAGTTGGTTGAAGTATCTAAAAGTTTAATTGGTACATTTAGACCTGAGGATAACTGATTCACCCCACTCCCCTCTTAGTTATTGTAAACCATTCTAACAAATTGTATAATTTTTGCATAGCAATTTATCTTGTCCACACACACTTTTTGTGGTTGCGTGATTTGATGATTTGTGAAACATCATTTGGTTTTTCATTAGTTCCTTCGACGATTGCATCAATGGATTTAAAGATGTGTTGGTCTTGATTTCATTGGTTTCCTTCTTGATCCTTTTGAAAATGTAGTTTGTATATGTATTGTTACTATGACTTATGTCCAATTATGGATTTGATTTTCAATAGTTTTCTTTAATTTCTTGTTACCCTATCGTAGAAATTTGTTTTTGAACATGTGGTTAGAATAGGAATTCATATAATTGCAATGTTAGAAAACTTGCATTCATCATAAAATCCAAAAATACAAAAAATATATTGGTTTGTGGTCTTTTTTTTCCAGCTCTACAAACTTTACAACTACCACTAAAGGCCTCCAGGATACCCATCACTACCTTCTTATAGAATGGAAGGAAAACCATAAGGACTTCTATATCCAGTGAATTATGATCTCCTATCCTCCCACCTATTGGACTCTTGTCTAGAAGAGCATCTGACCATGACCATCAGATGGCCAGTTAGGGTCTTTCCAACTCTCTATTAGAGTAGGGTGTAGTTCATCATCCCTCACCCCCAGTAGGGCCCTCATGTAAATATAAATATTTATCTTCAATTAAGATACTTAGTAGATTGAAAACAACTATCTGGAACCTTGGACTTAATGTTTGATCAAATTTTTAAGAGAGACATTTGCAAAAAAAAATTTCATTAACATCATGCAAAATGACTACTCAACAATAATATTATTGTGAGAGGAGAGATTACAGAAACCAAGAAACATATTGAGAAGTTGTGCACAAGCATAGAGAAACTTGAGAACATGTTATAGTGAAAATACCTATTGGAGATAAGATAATAATTGGACATGTTGAAGGGGAGTCATAGAAAGGATCTAAAATCACAAAAAAGAAGAACTTGTGAATCAACAATATAGTCAACAAGCAGATCATAACAATCAAGTACCAAATCAATTTGAACAACCTAGATATCAAAGGATACAATTCAATGAAAGATAATTTGCATGAATTCAACTTGGACACATGAAGAAGTACTACACAAAAAAGTATTATGAACCCTTTTATGATTATTGTTATAATGCCTCTATTTATGGACATAGATCTAGTGGATGTAGAAAACCTAATCAAAGATCAAATATGAGAATGCATGAAAGGACTAACAACTAGTATACCCTTGGGAATGAGTAACTTCACTTTGTATACGTGCTTTAATTGGTTTAATGTTTAAATATGTTTTTAGAAGGTGTAGTAACATTAATACCTTTTTTCACTCTTTTAATCATATCTTTGGCTTGGTAGCTTCAATTTACACATCATCATAGACATTGAAATTGTGATTTAGTCACCTTTCTATTTGAGTACCTTAGAAAATGGTTTTGAGTTTATCTCAAATGGATTTGAAAGATTCTTGTCATCACATTCTACATTCAGTTTGATGCGGTAAACATGATTCCCTATTTCACCTTTTCTAAATGAGCAAGCCAAAATAGGAGGGTATATAGCTACTCATGAACTTTATCACCTTTCTCTAGTAAGTCCTAATGATTTTTATTATCACTAACTCATATTTTACAGAATACAATTACTAATATTTCTTGTAGGTATTGCACATGTGGACTTGGTTATATCATTTTTCAAAAATATACTTATGATTATCTTACTTTAGCTTGCATATACACATAGTATCATATACTAATAAAGTGAGGCATAAATGTATCATCTTAAATTAGAAACAATTGTATTTATGACCTTTTAGCTTCTCTTTAGTGCATTTACACTTCATAATTATTCTTGGAGCACACACTTTCCCTTTTTCTCTCTTTCTCTTAGGACAAATTAAGGTAGGACCTAATAGGTCTTCCTCGATTCCCCTTTTTCTCACACATGGGATGAGGTATAATCTAATTTCTAAGAATCTACCTCTTTCTAGGCATTATTTCACATATCTAACCTCAAATTATCAAACCCTAATGCACATTACACATGAAAATTCCATAGTTCTTAGTGCGGGAACAAAAAACCAGAAAGTTGGCTTCTTGGGAAATAGGTTGACCTAGTCAACCTATTTCAAGAAGAGGCTGAATTTAGGTAAACTAGACCATCAACCTATTCCTAGAGGGTCTAGTGATTACATCTCTGGACCTATTTAAATTTTTGGTTAATTCTTTCCCATTGCAATCAATGCTTGTGGGGATAATTTTAGAATTTCTCTATTAAAGGAAATCAAACATCTCATTTTCAGATGAAGGAAGGATAGGAGAAGCACACATGGATAGCCTAGTCTGTTATAGAATAATTGTAAGGTAGAAGCAAAGGCTAATTTTTTGTTCTTTTATTGCAAAGTGAGGTCTTCATTCACAATCATGCATTCAAATCATTATACAACACCACAGATATGCAAGTGGATCATGAAGATGGTTAGAGTACTTTAGCCTTAGGGGCTTGGTATGATTTCTATACTATATTCATATCTTATCATTATATCTTCACATCTTGCATACAATTATATGCACATGCACATTTACATGTTAGGGTTTCACTTGTAGAGTAAATTTTAAGCGTTTTATCTCTTTTACATTCTAGATCTATAATCTAGGATACACAAGAACTAAATACACACACAAAAATATTTTTAAAAACTATTCATGGAGGTGGAAACACCAAAATGAGGGGTTGACTAAGGATAACCCTTAATAACCACTCACACATGCCATATCTATAAGAGAATTTGCATGATATCGATTCAAAGGCTTAGAATTTGAAAATACATCTCACGAACTTTCCAAAAAAGTTAGGTTGACCTAGCTACAGTGCCTTGAGAACACAATGACTTCATCCTCAAGGTTGAACTATTCTTGAGACCTTGATAGAAAAATCACTTTCTAGGTTTTCTATTTCATTCAGGGATTCACATTTAGATTTTTAGTAATAGGTATAGATCTACTATCTTTAGAACAAAAAGACACTCTTTCTTACATATTTTGAGGTAATTAAGTCCTCCATCATTTGTTTTACTCTTGTGTGTGTGTGTGTGTGTATAGATATGTATATATATATATGTGTGTGTGTGTGTGTGTGTGTGTATATACACATACATACACATATATATCTACATACATACACATATATATCTACATACATACAGTGACAACACTTTTCTCACAGTATTAACCGAGTTCAGTTGGTTAACATAGAACTCAGTATTAACCGAGTTCAGTCGGTTAACATAGAACTTAGTATTAACCGAGTTCAGTCGGTTAACTAAGAACTCAACATTAACCGAGTTCGGTCGGAACTCAGTATTAACCAAGTAAAGATGGATACAGTGTTAACCGAGTTTGGTCGGTTAACATAGGACTCAGTGATAACCGAGCTCAGTCGGTAAACAAGGAGTTTGTTCTACCGAGTTTGTTTTGCTATTCGGCCGACTCAGTTAAATTTTGTCTACTTTTATTCAGCCGACCATTGCATGTAATTTTAACTTGGATGGTATATATATGTAATGTATTGTATCATTCAAAATATATATATATATATATATATATATATATGTGTGTGTGTGTGTGTGTGTGTGTGATATATGCGAAGTATGTGAAGAATGTGTGCGAAAGCATGTAAGCTGAATTTTGAAGGTTTTCAACAAAGTCAGTATTGGAGCAGAAATGTTTTATCTGTCATATCAAGGACAATCAGAGCGTAGCGGATCTTATCAGCAATCAGTTGTATTCAGATCCACTGTTTCATTCTAACAGGTGAATCAGTTTTTATAAATCCTTTAACAGGGTAGACTTAACAGTCTTTGTACTAAATCTCCTAACAGAGTGCATACTTATGAAGTATGTTTCAAATCCTTTAACAAGGTGGATATAACAATCCTTTATGCTCCTAACAGGGCAGATCACCAGAAGTGATCATTGTATGCCTTAACCAGCTAACTTCCTACTGCAGTAAAGAAGATTTGTGGGTTTCATCCCCACCCCAGTTTTACTTTCTATTTTGGAAGGTTTCTGGGTCACCAAAATCTCTGTGCTTATGTGTTATGAATGTTTACATACTGCAGATTAGGTGATTAAATATTTTACTAGTTAATATGAATTGATTTAAGATTTTATGTTTACTGATTCACCCCTCCCCTCTCAGTAAACTGTTATATCTTGAATATTTCCAACAATTGGTATCAGAGCTAACTTGGTTCTCAGGACAAAGCTTGACAGCTTGAGCAAAGATCAAAGTCAATGGAGATATTCAGATTGGAGAAAGTTATAGAAAATGAAAAGTTAGATCTTGAAATGGCCATGGTTCAACTTAAAGAAGCAAAGGAACATCTTTCTCAATCCCTAAAAAGAAGAAAGGATCTTGCAAAACAAATGAATGATCATCAGTATGTTGAAGTGAAGATTGAAGACCTGTTACCATCAAGCAATTCAGAAGAAGCTGACCAAGCAATCAAAGAACTTCTAGAAAAGAATGGATCTCTGCAAGAAGAGGTAAGAAAGCTTAAGAGAGAACAAGAAATACAATCAATCAGGCTATGTGAAGCTTTGGATCAAAGAAACAAAGCACAAGAAGAAATGGAGAATAGAAGTCATGAAATCCACAATCAAACTCATCAGTATGAAGATCTCATAGACCAACTCACCAATGCAAATGAAGAGATCAGGATTCTCAGAGCACAAAATGAAAGTCTACAGAATGACTTGAGATCAGAAAGACAAATCAATGAAAGCTTGGAAAATGACCTAATCTCTGAAAGGCAAGTCAATGAAAGGATGATGAAATCTCAGGTAGACGTAAATCAATTGAATGAGCAGAATCTTCAAAGACAAAGAAGCAAAGCTGGACTTGGATACAAAGAAGCTGGTGAATCCTCCAAGCAAGGTGAACAAAGGAATAAAAGATCCACTTGTAATCATTGTGGCAAGATAGGTCATACATCAAACAAATGATGGAGCAATGGGAAAGCAAAATTCAATGGTAAGTGCTTCAACTGCAATCAGCATGGTCACAAGGCAAATGAGTGTAAAGAAAAACCAAAATTTGAAGGCAATTGTTACAAATGCAAAAAGCATGGTCACAAGGCATTCCAGTGCAAATCCAAATCATTCAATCCAGCTGAACAACTTATCAAAGCCATATTCGGATGGGACTACAACACCTGGTGCAGATGTCACTATTGTGGAGAGTATGGACATACTGGCATGAATTGTGCCAGACATCACCTAAGGAAAAAGGACACAACTGTAAGGTGCTATACATGTACAGAACTCGGTCATATAGCCAAAAATTGCATGAATATCAAAAGAATTGAAGATGAAAAGAAAATCAAAGCAGATAACATTCAAAAGCAAATGAAGCAGCAATGGATTCCAAAATCTACCGAACAAGATAAGTCAGATAGGAGTGTCACTCAAGAGGTGGGTGACTCTACCATTTCCAATTAGTATTCATATAAGAAACATTGGAACTGCATCTTCCAAGATTTATCCTATGCAGCTCCAAAGGAAGAAGATGGATCAAATTAGTATTGTAGATACACTCTGACTCCAGGACAGTTCAATACTTTACCAAGTTTAGTTTGGTTTAACAAAGCTTCATTAACCGAGTAGCAGTTACCGAGTTGAGTCGGTAAGAGACTTTGCCGAGTTCGGTTGGTCACAACTAAGTTTCGTTGACCATGTTGTGTCAACCGAGCAAGGTCGGTTCGTGACTCAACCGAGCAAGGTCGGTTCGTGACTCAACCGAGCAAGGTCGGTTTGTGACCCAACCGAGTAAGGTCGGTACTTCAATATTTTATTTCAATCGCCGAGTTAATAATATCTACCGAGCTAGTGGATGACAACCTGTCATTTCTTCTGCCATTGTACCAAAACATTTATGGCAAATTTGTTATCAAAAGGGGCCAAATTTGATCTAAATTTTTACTGCGAACAAAGAGCTAAGGTATTTTCTGCAATTTCAGAGCGAGCTTAAGACATTTCCGAGCGAATTTTTCAAAAGAGCGAAAGAATCAATTCAGAATTTTTCTACACCTACCAAGTAACAATGGCATCCGGAAGTGGAAGCTCTAAGACTAAGAAAGGCTCAGAAATGCTGGTCAGAGGAGAGGAATGGAAGGCGCTGAACTTTAAATTAGCACCAGCTGTTGCAGAATCACTGGACCCTAATGGTGCCCAATCTCAAATTCCTTCAAAGGTACTTCTTGTCAATGATATAAGATTTCATTTTAAATGCTCTATTCAAGAACTTGGAAACCTAGAAATTGATAATGCCCTAGGTGAAATGAGCATAGCTGGAAACCTAAAACCCGAACATAAGCATCTTGAAACAAAAGGGTTAACCCACATTTCGCACTTGCCAAGGAAATTTCAAGTTAAATGGGTTAGGTATGTACTCAATTGAGTTCACAATGGCCAATTGTGGTTAGAGCAACCAGTGCTCATCACAAAGAAAATGATTAACAAAATTACTAGACTCCCCATGCTGAGCAAAGCCAAGGCTACCAAAACCCTAGGTCGGGAGGAATTGCAGAAACTGACCCAAGCAGAATGGGATGGTAGGGGACTTAAGCTGAATACTGTAGCTGACGTCAAATTGAGATTTGGCATTCACGTCATTGCTCACAAAATCTATAGTTCAAGCCGTCCAAACAGTGTACCCTGTGAAGCTGTGGATCTGGCGTACAAAATAGTGAAGAAGAATTTAAAATTTGATTTATCAGAATTACTTTTATCCCAATTCAATAAGAATATGGAATGCATTAGAACCTCCAAGAACAATCCCTGCAAATTTGGTTCGCTTTTGATTTGTTTATTCTTCTATATTCAGAAATCTTTTCCATCAAAGGGATCAGTAGTATGGAGAAAAGATATACCAATTCTTTATCAGATAAACGAGTTCATTGCAAAACTAGGTGAAAATTTTGATATTATTTTGGATAACTATTTTGAAGAATTTAAGGAAAAGATGAATCATAGGTTCCGAATTCCACCCAAACTGGTTGAAGAATACAAGGAAGACATATGCTTTATGGTAGATTGCAACAAGGTATACATTCAGGCAGCCAGGCCTCCAGTAGCATGGGTGAAACCTCTTCCCTATGAGGTAAAAATTGACGAAGCCAGGGATATCATAGAAGCACTGGTGAATGAACCAGTAGACCCAAGGCAACCAATTTTTGGAACATATGATCAAGCTAAGGCTAGAATTGAGCTCCAAATTAAAATCCCTCAGGCCATTAGCAAAGGAAAGAGAAGAATAACCCAACTGATAACAGAAGGCAAAGGAGAAGACGAAGAAGAAGAAGAGGAAACCGAGTCAGACAAGGAAAAGGAGCCTCAACAAAAGAAAGGCAAGGTGATCATCACCAAACCTAAAAGGCAAGCCTCTGCAGTCTTCTCCAGGAGAACAAGACAAGGAAAGAAAGAACCTGTACTTGTTAAGCCTCCACTCACATTTGAGGATAGATTGAAGCAATTAGAAGCAGGTGCTAGCTTCACAAACTTCAAAGCATTGAAGTTTGAAACCAGAACAGAACAAGAAAAGATGCAGATTGAGGAAGTGGTACTGAACAAGATGGGTAAATGGAAATACTCACCGGACCAGATAGCCTCCCAGATCTCCAAAGAACTATTGGAGAGGTTGCAAATCAGATGGGATGCTGCAACCAAGACTGTAAAAGACATCTATGAGAAGACACTGATGAATCTCCTGTCGAGTTTCACTAATGCTGAAGTGAAAGCATCACTGAAAGATCACGAAGGCAATATGATGATTAGATTCCACACCTTTTTGATACTTGTCAAAGACATTGAGCATGTGGTAAATGATGCAACAAACATGTGGAAAAACATCTATCATCTACACAAATCCAGTGATGATACTGTTGAAATCAAGGACACTGACAATAGTGATGATGATGAAGATGATGATGATATTGAAGATATTCCAGAGGATCTTCACTCAATCATGTTAGAAGTAGAAGAAGAGGCTAAGAAAGAATTAGAGGAAGAAGAAGCTGAAAAAGAAATGGAGGAGAAAGAAGAACAAGCAAGGGTGGAAGAAAATCCAGTACAAATTGCAACTGAACTCATTGCATCTCCTCCACACTCTCCATCCAAAACAGTTACATCAACTATGGAAATAGCTTCTACTGGTAAGTCCTCTCAGCTCCATGTACCATCTATGCAAGTGCCAATCACTTCATTAACCGAGCTGCAGCCACCTTCATTAACCGAGCCTCCATCAGTCTCTGCAGTAAGTTCATCATGCACATCAACCTCTACTGCAGAATGTATAATAAGTGTACCGACAGATACTACAATTTTGACTTCTCTTAATCAAATTTTGGCAACTATTAGCTCTTCCACTCCATCCTGTACAACAACATCAATTTTTGATACCATTTGCACATCTCTTAGTCTTCCTTTACATAGTCCTATTCCAGTCTTATCAGCCAGCCCTGGCTCATCAACTATAGTCTCAGTTCAGAAGGGTCAAGATGAAGTCTTTGCTGGAAAAGCAAAAAGATACATGTTTTCCAGCAAGACACTGGATGAGGAAATTGATTTGGATAAAGACATTATTCTTCCTAAAATAGATCTTGATACATCATCAGTTGATGAAATGAGAATGCTCAGTCAGCTATTAGAGCAGAAGGCTAGGCAGAAACAGCTACGGCATGAAAGAGATCTAGAATATAGCATCATTGAGAGTGCTAAAAATATTATAACAGAGGCTATAGGTGTTGAAGTAGATTCTACTCAACACATTTTGATTCAGTTGGAAGAGGCTGTAAACAAATTCAATGAGGATACCTCCGGCCAAGAAAAGTTGATGTAAAAAGCAGAGAAGAAATTTGACAATAAGGTGCTTGAGTACATTGCTCAGCATATTGCATTAAATCAGGTAGAATTGTCTACAATTTTGAATAATTTTGAGAATTCTTTTAATAATGTAACTTCACTTTTTGGAAAACTCTGTGATGTTACTAAGTATACCAAGGATATAAAAGAAAAGTTGAATAAAATTGATGAGGATATGAAGGTCAGTGCCCAAGTGCTGCAATCTGACCTCAGTACAAGTTCATCCCATCATCATAAAATAAGATTTTTGTCGGAGAAACAGGTAGAATTGCTGAGAGAGGAAGCAAGAATCAGGTTTGCTCTCATAGATATCCAGAATATGATTCTTCCTGTCATGACTTCAATGCAAAAGCATATTGCTCATTCTAGAACATTGATTCATGACAACAATTTCTCAGTTGCAGATCATATGATTGAACTCTCTGCAGAAATTCAAATTGCACTCTCCTCTAGCAAAATTTTGCAAGAAAATTGGGATAAGACTTTGGCTCTTATTCTCAAGGTACATTCAGAATTTCTTTCTCATTTTGAAATCTCAGTGTAAATATATGTTATTTGGCATTATTGTCAAAAAGGGGGAGACAGAACTTCAGAACTTCAGAACTATCCGTGCAAAGATATATGTATTGATCTGTAAATACTATGCATATTGTATGGGGGAGACATACATCTAATAAGATCTACAATTTTGAAAACGTTTTGAAATGTATGTCAATTTCTGTACATAAACTTTGATACATAATTATTTTTGTCACTAATGCCAAAGGGGGAGATTGTTGGCATAAAGTTATTTTCCATTAGTGACAACACTTTTCTCACAGTATTAACCGAGTTCAGTTGGTTAACATAGAACTCAGTATTAACTGAGTTCAATCGGTTAACATAGAACTTAGTATTAACCGAGTTCAGTCGGTTAACTAAGAACTCAGCATTAACCGAGTTCGGTCGGAACTCAGTATTAACCAAGTAAAGATGGATACAGTGTTAACCGAGTTCGGTCGGTTAACATAGGACTCAGTGATAACCGAGCTCAGTCGGTAAACAAGGAGTTTGTTCTACCAAGTTTGTTTTGCTATTCGGCCGACTCAGTTAAATTTTGTCTACTTTTATTCAGCCGACCATTGCATGTAATTTTAACTTGGATGGTATATATATGTAATGTATTGTATCATTCAAATATATATATATATATGTGTGTGTGTGTGTGTGTGTGTGTGTGTGTGTGTGTGTGTGTGTGTGTGTGTGTGTGTGTGTGTGTGTGTGTGATATATGCGAAGTATGTGAAGAATGTGTGCGAAAGCATGTAAGCTGAATTTTGAAGGTTTTCAGCAAAGTCAGTATTGGAGCAGAAATGTTTTATCTGTCATATCAAGGACAATCAGAGCGTAGCGGATCTTATCAGCAATCAGTTGTATTCAGATCCACTGTTTCATTCTAACAGGTGAATCAGTTTTTATAAATCCTTTAACAGGGTAGACTTAACAGTCTTTGTACTAAATCTCCTAACAGAGTGCATACTTATGAAGTATGTTTCAAATCCTTTAACAAGGTGGATATAACAATCCTTTATGCTCCTAACAGGGCAGATCACTAGAAGTGATCATTGTATGTCTTAACCGGCTAACTTCCTACTGCAGTAAAGAAGATTTGTGGGTTTCATCCCCACCCCAGTTTTACTTTCTATTTTGGAAGGTTTCTGGGTCACCAAAATCTCTGTGCTTATGTGTTATGAATGTTTACATACTGCAGATTAGGTGATTAAATATTTTACTGGTTAATATGAATTGATTTAAGATTTTATGTTTACTGATTCACCCCTCCCCTCTCAGTAAACTGTTATATCTTGAATATTTCCAACATTAAGTCCTCCATCATTTGTTTTACTCTTGTGTGTGTGTGTGTGTGTGTGTGTGTATATACACATACATACACATATATATCTACATACATACACATATATATCTACATACATACATACATATATATATATATATATATATATATATATATATATATATATATATATATATATATATATATATATATATATATATATATATATATATATATATATATATATATATATATATATATATATATATATATATATATATATATATATATATATACACATATATATATACATACATATATATATCTAGATACATACATATATATATATATACATACATATATATATATGTATATGTATATGTATATGTATATGTGTGTGTGTGTGTGTGTATGTATATCTATATATATATATATATAAAATATGTTATGTTAGCATATTTAATTCATAATTTTTTCATACATATGGTATTTTTAATTATCTTGCATTATTGCTTCTCACATTAGATATAGTCAATCAAACTACATTGCATGAAAAAAGCCTTGCTTGTATACTTCATTGATAAAACTTTGATTTTCATTGGCATCACATTATCACACTTGGGTTTTCTAATCTAACCTTGGTCTTATTGAGAGTTATGCTTGGAAGCCCCTCTTTCTGTTATAGTGAATGGCTTAGGGATAAAGTGTTAAACTTGTTACACTTAGTTTGCATTATCATATTCATTGATGTCATTTTCCATCTGAACATTAACTTCTTTACAAAAGTTCCATAAAAGTCTATAATGTATAGTTAACTACTTAAAAAATCCATAAAAAATAGTCATCTTGAAATAGTCATTCATGGGAATCTGTTTTGGTCATCGAAACATGAAATGATTGTCTCTCATTGCATTTTTAATAACTAAGGTGCTTGCACATCACCCAAATGGATAGGCAGATTAAGATCACTCCAACATTTGGAAATCTCTTTTCTCCAAATCCTAATGAAAACATCAAAGTTTCCATCTCTATGAACATTGCAAGCATTGTAATGTCAAGATGAAAATGTGTTAATTATAGAGAATGTTGGCAAGATGAGTGAGCTTGAGGAAATAACATTTAAATTTTAGTATACATCTCATCTAAAGAATATAGAAGAAGGAATTCTTTAACCCTTGAAGAAGATGGAAAGGCTACGAGTTGAACACAAAATTTATAGAAGGTGAGGTGAATCAAAGTTGGGTCTTCCCCAATTTCTAGAGAGAATAAGTGTTGTGAGAGATATATAACATTTCACACAATTTTATTTTGCAATGCTAAATTGGATATATTGTTTAGAACATCTCACATATCTCCAATTAAAAAAATTTCATTGAAGTAATTATCATCCAAAATTTCAAGTAATGTACAATACAATAGGTTTGAAGTTGTGTGGGGATGATAGGTGTAAAGAATTACCAAAGGATTTTGGAAATAGAGTAGGGTTTTTGAATCTCTACTTCTTTCAAATATGTTAATTTTTTGAATTGGAGGAGTTTCTTGAAATGAAAGATGGAGTGATGGTATGCCTTGAGAATTTAGGGGTTATATGGAGCACAGAGGTAAATAAAGTGATGGAAGCATTAGAGCCATTGAAAAGAGTCAAGGAAATCAATCTTAAATACTCAAGGTGAATTAAGAAATAGCATCAAGGAACAGGGAATATATTGGAAAAAAATCAAAGACATTAATCTTTAGATAAGTATTATTGATCAAAAGAAAATAATAATATTTTTTATTAATTGTATAAGTGGAGTTTTCACATATATAGATTTATTTAGATTTAGATAGTTGTTCAATATTTCACCAAGATTTGTTAGTTAGAATTTTATATTGCATTTTTACTAATCATTTTATGAATGTTAGCAAATATTTTTATTTAAAAAAAATTATTTTAAAAGTCTAAAATATTTTTAATATAATTTATTATTAGGTATAATTAATTTAAATATAAATAAATAATATAATATTTTTCATTTTCTAAGGAGCACTACAAATATAATAGCATTGCCATATTTATTTGGTACATTTTTTCCAATTTGTAATAATCTCTTATTTATATTGATAATAAATCAAGAGGAGACATGTATATTCACTAAAATGATAACAACATAATTATATATATAATATATCATATATATAATTTATTATCTAAATAATTGCACACACAAATATGTGTGTGTGTAACTTTAGTTTAGTCTCAAAATTTATCCAACTAAAGCTACCCAACATCAATACTCCATCTTCTCTACAGAGGATAAACACAAGACATATATTACACCATTGGTAATATTAAGAATGAAAATGTTTAGGATATTTTTTATCAAAATATAACCATCATTTTGATATCACATTAGATATCAAGAGTATTGGTTTTCCAAAATATCAACACATGATATTCAACAAATACTCTAAGTAACATTTTGACATCACATTTGATATCACAAGTATTGGTCTTCCACAATATCAACATTTGATATTCACCAAGTACTCAAAATTTTTGATATCACATCTAATATTATGATTATTTCTATCCAAGAATATCAACATTCAATATTCACCAAGTACTCTTTGAGTATTGGCCTTCCAAAACATCAAGTTGCATGATATTCACCAAAGTACTCTATGTCATGGCCCTCCAAAACATCAATTTGCATAACATTCACCATGTACTCAAAAACATGTTTATAAGGTATGCACACATGCATTCTTATAATGCTTATCATATAAACATCCACCATGCAAAGTATAATATATCATGATCTACATAGACATCGTAAGATATCCATCATAACAAAAAATTAATTTATCGTAAGATTGTCGCCTTTTAATAACTTATGCAAATACAAGTGACATCATTTTGAATTTGTCACTTCCTAATGATGTATACTTGGGGTAGGCCCATTAAAATAATTTAGTCATGAGGTATATTCATGAGTTACAATGCTCTTAACTACTATAATTTATTGATCACTAGAGAATCCATCTCAATATGTGGTTTATTCCCTCTAAATCAATATGACCAAGATCACTGAAGGTTCATTGAATTATATCCTCTATCTTCTCTCTCTCTTTTGAGGTTACCTCAAATACAATGCTAGGCTTCCTATGATCTCAATCTCCCTCTTCTTGCAATAACTTTCTCGGAGAAAAAAGATCAAGGCAACTTCTCGTATAGAAATATAAGGGAGAGACTACAATGCTTTGGTAAATAAAATACTCAATGATAATAAATAGTTATTTATACATCAATATCCTTTTATTTGATCTTTCATTCTATTAGACATTTATTTGAGAATGATCCCCATTATTTCAATATAATAAATATCTAATTGAAGTATATACATTGAATGTCCTCCTCTTTGGGGGGCCCTACGCTTGGAATTTGTGGGTGGAAGTTATGCCCCCACCCCTTAGCCTTCCCCTAGCCAAACCTCTGTTAAGAGTAGGAAGAACAAGATGGCCCTGAAACTGACTGGTATTAGGATAAAACACAAACATATTTAAAAAAACTACATGCAAATATAACCAATAAAAAAAAATAATAGATCACATAGATATGAACACAAGGCACCAAGATTTAACGTGGTTCACCCAATCCTTGGGCTACGTCCACCAAACAGCAAGTTCGATCTTATTACAATCTAGTAATTACAACATGATTACAATCTGTAATCCCTTACAGCTCAATACTGCCACAAGAAGCAATTTCGCATCACAACATAATAAAAATACCCAATCCTAAACCCTTTTATACAAGTATTAAACCACTTTAGGGTTATAACATGTTGGCCATAAATTAGCCATAACTTTAGTGGAAAATCTACGAATGGTGAATAGTACCAATTTTTTTTTTGAGTGAACCCCACTAATTATGAAGTATGTACAGTACTTTCCTGATCTGTCACCATAATCTAACAATATCCCACTTGGGGATTGATCAGGCTCCACACTAAACAATAATCTCCAACTTGGAGACTGATCCTGTAGCAATACCACTAACACATGGGGCTCTCACTAGATCAAACCACCCTGGACTGTGTTGTTCTTTTATTAATGTTCATTGTAAAAGACCAATCGAAGCTGAAGAGGAGTTCATCTTCTCCCTTGTTACAACCTTTGTCAACATATCTACTGGATTGTCATTTGTATGTATTTTCTCCAGCTTTGACTATCCATCCTCCAAAACTGACCAAATGAAATGGTACTACAATTGTATGTGTTTGATCTTAGAATGCAGAGCTGAATTCTTTGCAAGATGAATGGCACTCTGACTATCTATGAACAAATAATTATCCTTTTGAGGATGTCCCAATTCATCCAAGAAGAACTGAAGCCACATCATCTCCTTGGCTGCCTCTATAGTAGCAACATACTCTGCCTTTGTAGTGGATAGAGCATTAATCTTCTGTAACCTAGAACCTCAACTCACAGCTACCCCACCAATAGTAAAGACATAACCTATTGTACTATGCCTGGTATCAATATCCCCTGCCAAATCTGAGTCAACATAGCCCTATAAATCAGTAATAGAGCCCCCAAAGTGTAAAAAATTATTGGATGTTCCTCTCAAATATTTGAGAATCCACTTGACAGCATTCCAATGCTCAAATCTTGGATGACTCATATACCTGCTAACGACTCCCACTGCATGTGCAATATTCGACGTAGTGCATACCATAGCATATATCAAGCTTCCTATAGCTAAAGCATAGGGTACCTTTGACATCTTATCCTCCTCTTCCTGTGTCTTAGGACACATCTCCTTAGTCAACTTCAAATGACCAGGTAAAGGTCCTGATAGCTTTAGCATTCTCCATAGAGAAATGTTGCAACACCTTCTCAACATAATCAGCTTGAGATAGCGTCAATGTTTTGTTCTTCCTATCTCTGCAAATATTCATACCAAGGATTTGTTTTTCTGCCCCCAAATCTATCATAGCAAATGCATGTGCTAACTGGCGTTTCAACCCCTTAATATGATCCATGTTAGACCCAACTACAAGCATATCATCAACATATAAACATAAAATAATGTAGCTATCATCATCCAACCTCTTAAAATAAACACAATAATGTGAATGACACCTGTTATAGCCATGCTCATGCATAACCTGTCAAATTTCAGATACCATTGCCGAGGTGCTTGCTTCAAGCCATATAAACTTTTCTTCAATTTGCACACTAAGTTCTCCTTACCTTTGACCTCAAATCCCCGTGGCTGAGCCATATATAATTCTTCACCCAAATCACCATGAAGGAAGGCTATTTTAACATCCAACTACTCTAAATGCAAATCTTCAGTAGCCACAAGAATTAAATTAAAACAATACGGATAGAAGCCATTTTAACAATAGGAGAAAATATCTCATCAAAGTCAATTCCCTTTTCCTATGAAAATCCTTTTACAACTAACTTGGCCTTAAATCTTTTCTTACCTCCTTCCTCTTCTTTCAACCTGTAAACCCACTTATTCTGTAAAGCCTTTTTACCTACAGGCAACTTGCATAGATCCCATGTCTTATTCTTTAGCAAAGAGTCCATTTCATCTTTTATTGTAGACTCCCACTGAAGCTTAGTATCCACCTACATAGCTTCATCATAACATTCAGGTTCACCAGCATTAGTAAGTAAAATAGAATACAAAGACGGAGAAAATCTTTGTGGAGGTCTAATTTGCCTCGTTGACCGTCTAATATTCACTAGTGTGTGTGGTATTTGTTTTTGCATTTGTTACACATCATGAGGAATGACTAGAACATTAGCTTTTGGAGTATCATCCAGCACTACATAATCATCTTCTTTCTTCTCATGTTGCTGCAACAGATCTTTGTACAACACTTTCTCATTGAATATGACATCCCGACTTCTAACAATTTTATGATTTTCAAAATTCCAAAGCCTATAACCAAATTCATTAATGCCATATCCAACAAAGACACATTTCTTTGATTTAGCTTCTAGCTTGGTTCTATTTTCAGAGTCTATATGAGCAAAAGCTTCACAACCGAAGGTCTTGAGAAAAGAATAACTCACCTTCTTACGAGTCCATGCCTCCTCTGGAATACCACAGCCCAAAGGAGTAGAGGGACCTCTATTAATCAAATATACTGCAATATTGATAGCCTCCCCCCACACGTGTAAGGGCAACCTAGCATGCAACCTCATGCTCCTTGCACGCTCCATTATAGTCTTGTTCATGTGTTCATCCACTCCATTTTCCTATGGAGTCCTTGGAATAGTTTTCTATCTACGAATACCATTAGTGGAGAAATAATCTTCAAATTCATGACTACAATAGTCACCACCATTATTAGATATGAGACATTTTAATTTCTTACCAGTCTCATTTTCAACCAAGCATTTCCATTTCTTAAAAGTTTGAAATACATTAGATTTTTGTCTAAGGAAATAAACCCATACTTTTCTAGTTGCATAATCAATAAATGTAACATAATAATGAGGGCCACCAAGGAAGATACCTGAGCTGGTCCCCATACATCTCTGTGCACAAGCTCTAATTTCTCCTTTTTGTTTTCCTTCCCTGTCTTTACAAAACTCACTCTCTTTTGTTTTCCATATACACAATTTTCACAGAAATTCATATTAACACATTTCAGACCTGGTAAAACTTTCTTTGAATGAAGTAATTTCATACCTTTCTCACTCATGTGCCCAAGTCTGTTGTGCTGCAGTGCTGTATCAGAATCTACAACAGCTATTTGTTCTCCCTACTCAACTACCACAATTGTTCCTGAACATTCATTTTTCTCTAAAACAATCAAAGTAGAAGGAACAATATGACCTGTACAAAGATATAAGGTGCCTACTTTCACACCTTTTTCTACTACAAGGGAACCTTTTGAAACCTTCCAATTTTTATCATTAAAAGTAAATACAAAACCCTCATCACCGAGTTGCCCTGCTGAAATTAAATTCCTACTCAGCCTTGGAGCATGTCTTACCTCATGTAGTAGCCAATAATTCCCATTCTGCAACTTAATCTTAATTTTTCCCTTTCCAACAATTTGACAGGGTTCATTATCCCTCAAATAAACAAGCCCAAAATCCCCTTGGACATAATTAATGAAATAACCTCTATGAGGTGTAGCATGAAATGAAGCACCAGAATCTAAAACCCATGAATCATGTACACTTTCTAAAGATAGAAGCAAAGCATCCTCTTTGGATTTTTTACTTACCACATTTGCCTCCTTGTCTCCATCTAATTTATCTCTTTCATTTTTCTTTCAATTCCAGCAATCTTTCTTTTTGTGCCCTAGCTTCCCACAGTACCAGCAATCATTTGGTCCTCTCAATTGAGACCTCCTCCCCTTTGACTTTCCTCTTGATTTCCCATGATTTCTAGAGTTACTTCCTATCTCAGTCATTCTACCCCTGCTTTGTGCATTCAAAGCACTTCCCAATGTAGATCCACCTAAGGATTTCCTATGAGTTTCCTCACTCAAAACAACAACGATCACATCATCATATTTTAGGGTACTAGATCCAGGAATAGAATTACTCACCACCATTACCAAGCCATTCCAGCTTTCAGGCAAAGAACGCAAAATCAAGAGAGCCCTAATTTCTTCAACAAAATTGATACCCACAAAAGATAACTAGCTAGTAATAGTATTAAACTCATTTAAATGATCTGCAATAGATCCACCTTCTACCATTTTCATATTAAATAAATGCTTCATGAGAAATACCTTGTTTGAAGTGGAGGGCTTTTCATACAGTATCGCTAGGGTTTTCATCAAATCTTCTGTCATCTTTGCTTTTGTAATATTAAATGCCACCAATGGTGACAAGCATAACCGAGTGCTTCTGAGTGCCTTTCTATCTAAAAGATTCCATTCAGCCTCTAACATAGTTCCCTGATTCTTGGCTTTTCCTTCCAACGGCTTCCATAAATCCTTCTGATATAGATAGTCTTCCATTTGCATCTTTCATAACTGGAAGTTCTGCCCATTAAACCTATCAAACCTCAGCTTACCCTCATTTTCCATTGCTCCCACTCAATCGTGAGACTTTCTTGCAAAGGATAACTGAAAGACAACCTCACTCTAATACCAATTGTTAGGATAAACCATAGACAGAAATAAAAAAAACTACATGCAAATATAACCAATAACAAAAAATAATAGATCACACAGAAATGAACACAAGGCACCAAGATTTACCGTGGTTCACCCAATCTCTGGGCTACGTCCACCAAACAGCAAGTTCAATATTATTACAATCCAATAATTACAATCTGATTACAATCTGTAATCCCTTACAACTCAATACCACCGCAAGAAGCAATTTGGCATCACAACATAATGAAAATACCCAATCCTAAACCCTTTTATACAAGTATTAAACCACTTTAGGGTTATAACATGTCAGCCATAAATTAGCCATAACTTTAGTGGCGAATCTACGAATGGTGAATAGTACCAAAAAAAAAATTCGGGGTGATGCCTTGAACCCCACTAATTATGAAGTATGTACAGTACTTTCCTGATCAGTCATCACAATCTAACAACTCCTAATAAGAGAATTAAAATGAATAAGAGGGTGGAAGTGGAAATTGAGGATTCAGTTGAGGAATTTGGTGGGGGTAGAATAAGGTCAGGAAGAATTGCTAAGACTCATGGAAGATTTAAGCAATTGGTTTGTCGCTCTCAAGAGGAGGAGGAGGATGACACTAAGTTTGAGGAGAGTGATAAGAACTTGGGGGATGACTAGGAGAAGGGGAAGATGAAATGGATAAGGAGATGGAGAAATGGGATGATATCCTAGATGGTACTTGGGATTTTGATATGTACAATCCCATTAAGCACCCCTCCCTTGACCCCACCCATGTCTCTACTACGATCACCCAACCTCCAACTGATAAGCAAGAGAACTCCAAAAGCATGATTGACTCCACTGACACCATCTCCTCCCTGGTCAAAAAAGATGGTTTAATAAACCTAACTGCCCCCACTAATAATCTTGTGGTGTAGGATAGCAATAAAACTCTAGTGAATAGTAAGGCTTTGAAGTTGGGAATAGAGGAAAAGGGGGAGGTTACTTGCAAGGAACTCTAGGAGCTCAAAGATAGGTGAAATGCTATGGAGGAGGGCTTCTCCCTATTCTCAAAGTTCAACCTTAAGGTGACTCATGTAGTTACCACTACTCTTCAACTACTAGCTAATGCGTTGAAGGATGATGACCTGGGCAAGGAGGACTCAAAGCTTCTCTATGGCTTCCTTGTTAAAGATTCGGCCAAGGTGATACTAGTTGGAAAAGGAAAGAAAAAAGATACCACTTAGTGGCCTTTTGTTTTCTGTTGTATTTGGTACTCTACTGATTTACACTCTCCATCCTTTGGTCATGGTTTTTTTCTTAGGTTAAACTTAGTGATGGGCTATAGATGGTATGATGTGATGACCACCTATATGTTTCTTGTTAAACTGTTAAACTCTATTGGTCCTAAAGGTTGGATCCCTAGTACTTTTAATAATCATTATTTTGTTACTTTTATTTTTTATGTAAGTCATTAAGTGTGTTGTGCATGGTTGTCTGTTGGTTTTTGGCTAGCTTTTTGTTGGTTGTGCCACCATTGTTGTAATGGGCCAACCACCTAGTTTTGGTTTCTTTTATATCAAAAACATACATTTTTTGTAGCACTATAATCAAATGTTAAATAACAAGGTTTTTAATCTAAATATGAAATAATAATAATACATATCTTATATAATCTACAAACTTTATTTTCTTGTCTTAGGAATATGTCGATCAAGAAAATGAATAGTCATCGATTTCAAAAACTTGATCAATTTCATTCCCTTTTCCTTTAAAATTTGTTGGTTCATTGCTATCCACAGTAGGATCTACTTCCATGGAAAATAAGTTTGAGAGTCCATTCACTAAAGTAGGCATTTTGGTAAATTTTTGTTGGAACTAATCACTCAAATTATGAATAGGATCTCTTGAAATAATTAAGACTAAAGTGGCACATAGGAAAGTTGAATTCCAAGCATTGAACTATAGGTGGTCTTTCTCACACCACCTTTACCTCTCATGAAAATTCATTATATTCCATAGGCTTTCCCTAGAGTGATCTCAAAATTGAGAGAAGGAATTATATACAACTTATATAATGAGGGAGATTCATGATATTTTTCTTTTGAAATGATCAAGTTTATAGGGATCCCATAGATCGTTGTCTCTATCAAATTATGACTGATGTTTGTTAGATTTTGAATAGATGTTGTGTAGTTTAGAAGAATTGAATTTTCAACTTTGGGTTGGCAAACTATTCAGTGCTTCCCTCAGGATTTGTGATAAGGGCTTAATCCCCTCTTGTGTACTATAAGTTGAGTGCTTGTATTGGGCACTAATAGATTGGTCTTTTGGTGTAACAACAACCCCACTCTAACAAGTGGTATCAGAGCATAGTCATAGGTTTGAATCCTTAGATCCTTGGGCAATGCTAAGGGGGAGATTGTTGGAAAAATATTCAATGCTCCCTCAAGATTCATGACAAGGCCTTCACTGCCTCTTATGTACTACAAGTTGAGTTGTTGCATTGGGCACTAATAGATCAATCTTTTGGTGCAACAACAACCACATTCTAACACTTTGAACATGTCACTTGTGTCAATATGTTCATTATAAATTAAATACCGATGACATGGGATCATGTGTTTGTATTTCACCAATATCCACCAATGGCATAGGCCCATAACCTCAATACCAATTATACAGTAAGCATGCCAACATCCTCTATCACTATAGTTTGTCCTACCCTTGTGCTTTTGCAACACTATACACACTTGTCCTCTACTCATTCATGGCCTTGTTGTGGAAAAAGATCACCCAAAAGAAGGTAACACTAACTACAAACATAAGCTAATTTGATTGGTGATTCAGAATTCCACATGTGCATGAGCTCCTGTAGACACCATACTGATGGAGCACTCTCTCGTTTCCATGCTTCTCTCATCCCAATTCATTATTCATTATTTGTAAAAGATTAATTTTTTTATAGTCATGAATCTTCTTATATATTAGGTAGGTATTTCATACATTTGCAGTTGCTCTGATACCATGCTAGTTTTCTAATGATCGCTACAAATGTAATATCTTAGCCATATTATTTTGTTATGTATTCTCCAATTTGCAGAAATCTCTTATCTATGTTGATAATAAATTAAGATGAGACGTGTCCCTTCATGGGACATGCTTTTTCATTAAAATGATAATGACATAATTATATATATAACATCTCTCATATTCAATTTATTATTTAATTAACTACACACACACACACACACACGTACGTGTGTGTGTGTGTGTGTGTATCACATATATGTAATTTCACTTTAGTCTCAAAGTTTACCCAGCTGAAGCTACCAAACATCAACAAATATTAAATAAAAAATATTTATTCAATTTTTGAACTAATTTATTTTGTGATAAACTATTTTAAACACATTATTTATTTTTATTTGAAATTGTGATTTTGATGGACATCTAAATTTCTCCTTATTAAATACATTAATTTAAGAAAGATTGAAAAAAATGAAAAATGATATCACTCATTTTATTAGGTATAAAAAGTATAGTTATAATTATATCATTTTAAATATTTTATAATATAAGATGACAATATTATATTTATAAATACTTATTTAATATTTATTTAAATTTATTTGTATCGAAGTGTGTATGTGTGTAATATATATTATCTAATATATACTCTATATTTTTAAATTAAAGGTGAATGATTAAAAAATCAACATCTCCGTACACATTGACGTATTTTAAATATAGAGTATATATTAGGTAGTAGCAGGTAGCATGTCTAAATTTAGTGATCATGTTCTCAAGCATGTTGGTAAATAGATTTATCACTATGGAGTTTTCTCTAAAACCGACCCCGATCATTATGTAAACAGTGACAATTGTGCCAATAGTTGAAGAGATTGCAATCTTCTTATGTATTTGAGAGGAGCAACTTCATCATAAGATGGGTGTATTTGTGATTTTTGTGTACTTTTCACCTGAAAGTATGAAAGGATAAAACATGAAACTAAATAAGATTAATAATAGAAATCCAAAAGGCATACATATGAAGACCGAATGGGATTCGACAATAAATAACCGATTACAAGGAGATTCCAAGAAGATAAATGTAATGATGACAAAACATGAACAACAAACCTTGACGTACAAAAAAAATGTTATTTTGATATATTCATAACAATATACCATGGAATGAATAAGATTTCCAAATAGGAGAACTATCAGATTGCATCAGTATGGAAGACATCAATAACTCAACATATGAGAAGCAAGTGATTCAATAAGCAAAACACACATTCAAGACATATGACTAAAAGAGTTCTTTGTTATTTTCTTGAAAATATACAAGTTCAAGAACATCCAATGCATAATGCAAATCTTAAAGTCTCTTTAGAAAATTCTCCAACATTTTCCCTTTATAAAGTTCCTCACTCTACATTACAAATAGCATAGTATTTAAAGGCTTCATGAGATAACTACCTTCTCTTTGGGTTAATAACAAACTCCCTTTTACATGTTTTGGGAAAGGTTAATTTACCTCAAAATGTTGCACAAAAATGCTCAACTCTTTGGCCTTGTACCAAAAGTGTCATTTTTAGTCACTAATCAGAAAGAGATCATTTAAAAGCTTGAAATTGCACAAGACTTGTGACTATGATGAAAGATTAAATTCATAGCTATGTTGAAGTATATCTCCATCTGGATTTGGTGAGAATTCTTTCCTTTCAAAATTTAATTTTCCTTCTAAGAAATCTGACTAAATCTTTGGTCTGTAATTTAATGGTCATTCATATGCACTCTTTCACTCTAACCTTAAGTTGCATGTCATTAAAGCCTCAAGAATTGAGTTGATCTCCTTAATAAACCTTGAATGATTGAAGGCAAGAATATATTCAACACAAAAGTCTAATATAAAACTCATAGCTCATAAACAATCTTTCAAGACATTTCTCCAAATAGATTAGACAAGGTAACTGTGAATTGACATTTTCATATTACAATTCCCCATTTTCTTGAAGGAATTCCATCCAATAATTTGTAGTATTATATATGATTTCACAGCTAACCATAGAACAATGTGTCATGACCCCAAATTTAAGGATATATGAATATTTGAATAACATATTATATAATGATAATAATTAAGAATAATAATAAGTATTATAATTACATTATGAAACCAAAAGAAGATTATAATGTATTCACACACACACACACACACACACACACACACACACACACACAATATTATTAACTAATGATAATAATAATAAATTGATTAATAGACTAATCAATATAATATATATTAATAATACAAGAATTTATATAAACAATAATACAATATATTTATAGCAACATATATTTGAATATGTTATTATAAACATACAATGTTATATAACATATTTAATACTTATATCTTATAAAAAATATAAATGATATGCTTATTAATATAGTTATATTAATTAATCAAAAACTTATTAATATAAATATATAATTAATATAATATAATTATATTATTATTATTGATATAATGAAAGGATGTGACCCTTATAATAAAATTATATATATATTGAATCAACTTTGGAGAAGAATCATCAGATAGAAAGATTATGAAATTCATCAAGAAAATATGACAAAATGGATGCAAATTATAGAAAGGGTCACACAAAAATGAAGGACCTAAAAAGGATCATTAAAATGGTATCAGAGCTTTGAACCTGCCATCCTATTGGGTATGACCAGAGGTCTAATTAGGACAAATTTGTTGAAAATACTCCACTAAGACTGAAATGATCATCTCCTAGAATGCATTCAACCATTATATGGCCATTCACGAAATTCTTTTAAAGATAAAAAATAATATTATAGGATCCCTTAAAGATCAAACGAGGTTTTTTCTTCTCATGAAGCTTTTGTGTGTTATGTAGTATTTGAATGCTCTAGCAAGGTTCCATTTAGAAAACCCAACTATTGACCATGGACAGGATATGAAGGCAATTCCAACAGTTACACAAATTCCCAAAAGTAACTGAATCAACCCATCAGAAAACCCATAAACTGCAAAATGCGTACATAGGTTTACCTATTTAATCTATGTATACTACCATCAATCTGTAGAGAATAAAGAAGAAGGCAACTCAAGACTTGGTATTTCAGTGCAAACACCCTAAAAACTTATTGCATTTAATCTATCCAATTCACTATTCTTCATATAATAATGATGAATCGGAAACCCATCCTTTAGATTAAGGAGATTGATCCAATTGGTTGAGGTGTAAAGAAATCCATTTTACCGGCAAAACTTTTTCAATCATTTTGTAGAAGTTAAGGAACAATGTGCATTTGCTGCAAGATCATTAACGTTTCTAGTAACGCCCATGCATATTGTTGTGTGCCCAGTAAGCAACATTTGTGCTAGATAAAGTTTCGTCCAATAATGGCCATGACAAGAAGAAAGCCACCCAGAGTTGTAGGTTGAGCCATGCCTTGAAACTATAATGCTGCCTACCAATATGCACGAATAGGACTCACCAGAATTAAAGTTAGACTAGAATGACTTTTGAGCACTGCCTAGAAGCTCTCAGAATAGTCCCACAAATTTCAGGGTAGTTGATGTTTTGAATACATGATAAATGTGTGCCCAAAATGCAAATTCCAATAGGGTCAATAAAAATATTTATCTCAGACAGTCATGATGGAAGATTGGCATTCTAGCCATTGTCAGTTCATTTTCTTGATTCCCATTTCTTCTCCTTAAGAATCATATCATCTTAGGGTTTCAAATATAAATTGTGATGTTGGTATGAAGCCACCAATTTTTTGAAATAGCTTTGTAGCCAACAAAGTCAATCGAATAGGACTCTTGATTACCCAAACTGGTTTCAATGTCGAATCTCCAACGTCTCCAAATTCTAAACTACATAAGCATTAATAACAAGAGATGGTATTATGAGAGATAAAATTGATCACTCTTTATTGTTTGAAGATAATGATATCTGGTGAATAGCTAAAAATAATTTCATGCAATCAAATTTTGATGTTTATATGGTCATGAAGAACCTAGTGAGGTAAATAGCTACACATGTCACTAGTTGCGTATAAAATTGATAGTACATTATATGACAAATTGGTGAGAAAATTTCAAGTTGGGTAAGCCGTTAAAATAAAAAGCCATTGTCAATCCTCATTCTTAGCATGTATAAGATGATAATCAAAAGCTGATCCTCATGCTTGGAAAGAGTGAAAATATCAATTTGAATTATCAAATACACTAAGAATGTGAATGCTTGTATGTGGAGAATGACAGAGAGAGAGAGTTTGAAGTAATGAAGGGACAAGGTAACATCAAAGACATCCATGCGGATAGTAGGCTGGATAGAGAAATCATAGAAAAAGCATAGTCAAAGGAAAATGTTGGATGGACAACATTCAAATAGAAGTTTGGACTATAAGAAGAACCCTGATCAATTTTGAACAACAACGATGAACCGATAACAAAATAGTCAACGCGGTGTATGATAGTTTGATACAACAATCATAATCCCATTTAATAGGCAGTTTGAGTACAACTTGGGTAGATCCTTTATAGAGTGCTCACATACCCTCATTTGTGACGTCATTCCCTATCGGCTGACAAGACAGGATATTACCAAAAATAACATATTGGGCAGTGACATCGTCTCCTTCCATTAAGAAGGTAAAAAGATAATAGTATATTCCTTTGAAGGGTACATGAGTGGTTTGGATAATTGAAGAATATTAGGTATAAAGGATTAAACTAGAGGAAGACCTTAAGTGGATATGAAGATTATTTTGTATTCCTAAATCACTACTTCAATAGATAGAGGTAATGAAGTAAGTTATATATTTTATGCTTTATGAAATAGATTGTTAGTGTCTTTCTTATTGATACATTTTGTTATTATGAAAAATATTGAATGGTCTATCAATGATTCTAATTACAAAGAAGTGAAATTAGAATATATGAAAAATGAAATATAAATGAAAAATATGAAATTGTAAGTTTTCTTAATTAATGTAATCATAAAGGTGTAAAATTGATTATTTGAGAAATGATTTAGAGATTTCAAGTAGCTTTCCTATGGAGTCTATAATCAAGGAAGGTCTATAAGATGCTTTATTGTAGTACTAGTTAAGGGAAAGACTATATAGAAACCCTACCATATTTAACTTTCCTATGGGGTCTGCAATTAAGAGAGGTCTGTTAAGACACCTTATTGTAGTATCAGTTAAGGGAAAGGCCATATTTAACTTTCCTATGGGGTCTGCAATTAAGGGAGATCTGTTAAGACACCTTATTGTAGTATCATGTAAGGGAAAGGTCATATTTAACTTTCCTATGGGGTCTGCAATTAAGGGAGGTCTGTTAAGACACCTTATTGTAGTATCAGTTAAGGGAAAGGCCATATTTAACTTTCCTATGGGGTCTACAATTAAGGGAGGTCTGTTAAGACACCTTATTGTAGTATCAATTAAGGGAAAGACCATATTTAACTTTCCTATGGGGTCTACAATTAAAGGAGGTCTGTTAAGACACTTTATTGTAGTATCAGTTAAGGGAAAGGCCATATTAAACTTTCCTACGGGGTCTGCAATTAAGGGAGGTCTGTTAAGACACCTTATTGTAGTATCAGTTAAGGGAAAGGCCATATTTAACTTTCCTATGGGGTCTGCAATTAAGGGAGGTCTGTTAAGACACCTTATTGTAGTATCAGTTAAGGGAAAGGCCATATTTAACTTTCCTATGGAGTCTACAATCAGGGAAGAGCTACTATGATACCCTATTGCAGTACTAGTTAAGGGGAAGATAGTAAGGGAATCCTACCACTTTCCTATGGAGTCTGCAATCAGGGGAGAACACCCTATTGTAGTACTAGTTAAGGGGAAGATAGTAAGTGCACCCTATCAACTTTCCTATGGAATTTGCAATCAAGGGAGAGCAGTTAGGACACCCTATTGTATTGCTAGTTAAGGGAAAGATAGTAATGAGTCCTTTTCACAAGAACCTTTCTAGCCAAATAAGAAATCCACTAAGTAGACCACCTCGTGTGAATACCTAACACCTACCACCGAGGCCAAGGGGGCCAAAAGTTCCGCTCTTGGGCTTAGCATGGATTTGGCTTGGATTAACTTATTATCATTCAAATTTCTTTGAAGTTTATATATATGTATGTACTAATGCTTATTTTGTGGTTGCAGGATTCATAAGCCTAATGGAGAAGTATAGTCATTGTGCATTGTTAATTTTAGGATTTAATCAAGGCTATGTATGATGTGTATACATCATGTCTACTTCGTGTCTTCATACATCAATGTGTATGCCTCGTGTTTTCTTTGTGTCCTCATGCATTCATATGTATACCTCACATTCAAATGCATACAACATGTGTGGCTCTTTACAGAATAGAATGAAGTAATCTTATAAATAAAAATTTGAATAGGATCTAGTAGTCAATTTTGTTATATAAGGTGGAACAAATATGAAAATGATTATTGCTTGAGGACAAGCAAATTCAAGAGGGGCAGACTTGTCATGACCCCAAATTTAAGGATATATGAATATTTGAATAACATATTATATAATGATAATAATTAAGAATAATAATAAATATTATAATTACATTATGAAACCAAAAGAAGATTATAATGTATTCACATTTGAATATATATATATATATATATGTATAATATTATTAACTAATGATAATAATAATAAATTGATTAATAGACTAATCAATATAATATATATATTAATAATACAAGAATTTATATAAACAATAATACAATATATTTATAACAACATATATTTGAATATATTATTATAAACATACAATGTTATATAACATATTTAATACTTATATCTTATAAAAAATATAAATGATATACTTATTAATATAGTTACATTAATTAATCAAAAACTTATTAATATAAATATATAATTAATATAATATAACTATATTATTATTATTGATATAATGAAAGGACATGACGCTTATAATAAAATTATATATATATTGAATCAACTTTGGAGAAGAATCATCAGATAGAAAGATTATGAAATTCATCAAAAAAATACAGCAAAAAGGATGCAAACTATAGAAAGGGTCGCACATAAATGAAGGACCTAAAAAGGATCATTACAGTGTTATATAACATATTTAAATATATGTTATTATAAATATATTGTATTATTGTTTATATAAATTCTTGTATTATCAATATATATTATATTGATTAGTCTATTAATCAATTTATTATAATTATCATTAATTAATAATTATATATATATATATATATATATATATATATATATATATATATATATATTCAAATGTGAATACATTATAATCTTCTTTTGGTTTCATAATGTAATTATAATATTTATTATTATTTTTAATTATTATCATTATATAATATGTTATTCAAATATTCATATATCCTTAAATTTGGGGTCATGACACAATGTTTGGTATCATTCCAACATTCATGGTGGTGTGAGCATCCACTACCACTCCACCCATTTCAGTTGCATCAAATATTGTTGTCTATCTAGGCTATGACATTAGTTACAACTACTATTGTGTCACTTACCACTATGGAAGCTTCTATTGAAAAATAAAGCAATACTCAAGAAAAAAATAGATGCCAAAAAGAACTAGCAACTTGATATTATTGAATAATGCAAGCCTATTTGTACAGCTGAATGAACAACCTACATACCTAAAATATTGCAAAGAAGATTGACAACAAACTCTTAAGAGTGTGACAGCTCACTAAGAGGATTTGGCACCACAACAAGAGTAATGGACAAGAGGACTACTCTAAACAGCTAAGCTAACTGGATTTAAGATAAAGATCTACAGTTAGTCATTTGTTCAAACTAGAACTTTGTGACACAACTACAATTAAACTAAAGTTTTGTTGCCAACAAGTCAAACTTGAATTGCCACATGGAGCTCATTATACATTATTCTAACAGCTACAACTGCCACAATTGACATACCATTAAATGAATATTCTATTGTGATGTTTGAAGGTTTCCATTATGGCCCATGCCACATCTTATTGAAGCATTCTGGCAACTCCTTGAGTTCCTTCTCCATGATGCCAACAATATTTCTTGAGAAACTCATCGTCACTTTTTCATTACCACTCTCATAACTTATTACACACGTTCGGTTGCTACCACTGGTAGCGGTTCATATATGATTTTCTTCATAGCTTTTATGTCGAATGCATCTTCACTATCCGCTCGTTTGGCAAAATGTATTTCCTTCATAAAGTGTAGGGGTATTATGTCAAACAATTGTCACATATCCCTTGAATAAATTATGCCCATTTGCATTCAAAACAGTTATGTTCACATGGGATCCCATTCATCCTTTCTATTCTGTAGAAAACCATTATCACCTTCACAAAATACTGTGCCTCGGGTTTGTTTTCATTATCCAATACTGAATCCACCGTTTCAAAATCATGCACATTTGGATAATAACGTTGGAGTAATAACAAGGTGGCAATCCATACCGTTTATGCACTATGCCATAATGTGTCCAACCTATTCACAAAATATGATCTGAAACACATAATGCGCATGTAGTTGAATGATTGGCTAAACGTGAATTTGGTCTTCCTACAGGCCTCTATAATTGTCTGCTTTTTGGCATGGACACAAGCAGCATAACTAACCATTATTGAGGTTTATTAACCTTTTATTTAGCAAAGAGGTTAAGAATGTGCTTCAAAATACATGTTTTGGATTTCCTGCTTAACATCTTCTATGTCATAGAGGTTAATATTCCTGGTCAAAACACATTTTCAAAGTGCCTTTCTTAATCTTCTTTTTGGTTAGAGAGTTTAAGAATTGGGAGGGAATTACATGTTTTGGAAGGCACGATTAACCTTGAATAGCTTTTGACTCACGAGTCAGATTTTGAAAATTTGAAATGCTCAACTAAGCTGAAGACATTAAAATCATGAAATCCCTTAAAAAAATAATAAATTATAGACTCTTTTAAAGCTTGAATTTGGAACGCTTTTAAATCTGTGTAGATTTGAAAAGATGACATTTTTGCAATTTGGCGGGAATTGAGGCAACAAAACAAAATTATGGTTAGTGTTAGGGTTAAGTAAGGCTTTGGATTATAATTATAAAATTGTACTTAGGTTGAGATTATTTTTTATCAGTGTTTGCATGGTTGGAATTACTATTAGTTTTGGAATTCATAAAAAAAAATTATAATTAGGTTAAAGGTAAATATTTAAATTTGGTCTTTCATAAGAGTTAGGGTTAGGGTTAAGGTTAATAATAGTATTATGTAGGATTTGGTTACTTGTAAAGAGTTAGACTTAGAATTAAGGTAAAGATTTACTGGACTCCTAAACCAATTGCCCTTAATCCTAAACACCAATCAAAATCCTCATTACAATAATCATCAAATGTCAATAATTTCCTCAATATTAAGTTGGTAGCTAAACCTTCTCAATTCAATTAATTTAGTTTAAACTCCTAGTACTTTAATTAATTTAATTAAACCTAGGTTCCAAATATGCATAAAATGAATGAAATTGATTAAATATAATTTAATCTCTCACATTTCAGTTATTGAATTTAAATATTATTAATTGAGAAAATTAATTAATATTCAATTATCGTCAAATATCCTCTAAATTCTGAGAAAATCAAGTTGAGTTTGAAAGAGGAAAATTAAAAATAATTTAAAAAGTTGGTGACTAGTCTAATATAATTCCTTTAATCTCTCAAAAGCTATCATTTAATAAAAATTGTCTTCTTTTGAACTCAACTCTAGATTGATATCAGAGTTCACTAGCCTCAATCTACCTTTGATTTATTTGGGATTTCTATAAAAGGAGGCTTCCAAAGACTCATTTTCCACCTACAATAAATTGAATAAATTAATATAATTAGGGTTAAGGTTAGCATTTAGCAAGTATGATTTCAGTTAGGATTGGGGTATAGGATTTTAGTTAAGTTAGAATTCAATATTAGGGTTAGATTTATGGTAGTAATAGTATTCTTTGTTATGATTATGATTATTTTTGGGGTTATGATTATGGTGATGGAAAGGTCAGGATTAAAATTCTTATTATAAAAATAAAATAATGGTTGGAATTAAGATTTATGTCATGCTTAGGGTTATGCTTTAGGATTCCAATTACAAATACATTTAGTGTTCCATATATTTGTGATATATATATGTGTGTGTGTGTGTGTATTTGTCACAAAATCTTTTAATACCACACAAAGTCATGCATATTACAACTAAATAGTAGAACAAAATAAATTACCAATAGCTAAAATATAAACTTATGGGAAGTCTACTTGCACATCACCTCAATATTTAAAACAAATTAATTTATCTTGTACTATAATATGAATGAAATTAAATTGGAAAATGAGTAAAAATATTTTTACTACATACATAAAACATGTATATAACATTAAATATTGTAAATATTATTGTTTTTGAAATTAAAAGCGACCAAAAGAAAGGGGGTCGACCCTTAACAGTCAAAAGGCTGGTAACCAGCACATTACCAACCAGTAGCAAAAACAAACAAAAAGAATAGGAGAACCAACAGTCAGAGATAAGAACCTAAAACAAGAGACCTAGAACCTGAAAGGAACCCTAGCAACTAACCAAAGTCCAACGAGGCACCTAGGCCTAATAAAAACATAATTACAGCTGATAACTAGCAAAACTATAACTGTCATAACAGTATATAAAGTCTTTGGATCCATGGACCCCATAACCGAACAGAAATAAAAAAAGACTTAGATTTCTTTTTTCCCTTTTCCTCTTGCATGAAGAAGAATTTGGGCCTAGTTGTCAGCAAAGAACTTAAAGAGTAATTTATTGTCCTCCATGTCCAATCTAGCTTCCTCCTTCTCCTGTGCCAGCAATTGGAGGGTAGTAGCAGCAACATGAGTAACTTTAAGTCCAAACTTGGAGAAGGTGAAAAACCCCTCCTCCTAAGCTTTGACTCTTTCCTCCAAGTTTCTGTAATGCTCCTCCACCGTCACTGTCTCCTCTTTATGCTCCTCGACCTTTGTAGCAGAAACCTCCTTCATTTTCTGTCCCTTTGGTTTATCTTGCAGCACCCGTGGGTTAGAAAAAATCTTTGAATTTTCCTTAACAGGGGAAGAAATGGTAATTGAGGAATTATCCTTTTTGCTCATCTCATCACAAAAAGTAAGGGGTTTAAGTGAGAAGCTAGCTGAAACATGGGTTGTTTTAGTATTCCTTTCTTTGCCATCTGACACTTGAGTTTGAGTGTCATCCATGAAAATGTTCCCAAAATTGAAACTTTTTCTCCCCTCCTCATTACCATCATCCTTTTTAGAGTTGGAAATGCTTTCCTCTTCCCTTTTGTCACTATTATTGTCAGAGCTATCTTCTTGTAAATATTATTGTTTATCAAATTTACAAAAATCATTTTAATAACTAAGAAATATCAATGATCTAACAAAAAATATTATTATAAAACAATTTTTTTTAAAGGATGCTTTAAATGATGCTTGATAAAAAAATGAACTCTCTAAAACTTAATAATAATTTAACATTTAGATTTGTTAAAAACATTTTCTAAAATGAAAAAAAATGATGATATGAGGACTTCACTTACCTTATTTGATAAACATAAAAGTAGATCTGAAATGGTTACATTCTAATTAAAATAAACATTCTCCTTACTTTCTTTGATTGTATTTTATATTTATAATATAAATGATTTTATTTAATAAATTTGATTTATGGAAAATCAATGAATTAGTGAGTTAACAAAAGTCTATATAAACACAACACTAGTCAAGATTTTGCAAGTATTATAACACAAGTCTATATAGTGAGTTAACAAAAGTCTATATAAGGGTCTATTTGGTTTGTGGAAGATGACAGAATTGGCTTTTTTAAAAATTGGATTTGAGAATTTTTGCGTTTGATTCAAAATTAGCAAAATAGAATTAGAATACCAGACTTCAAACAATCCGGCAACTCCAACACGCATAAAAATCTGTCATCACACTCATCTTCCGAGTGAAACAGGGTTCAAATAAAATCCCAATAATAAGAATAAAGATTTGCAAAACCTTGATTTGACTAAATTGAATTTCTACTTTGTTTTAATTTCTACAATTCCACAAACCAAACAGACTTTAAATGAATATAACTTTGGAAGGCCCAACCCTTCCCACAAGATCACTCTTAACCAATGAATACTATTAGACATAATTAATTTAAATTAACACATTGATACCATTCCGCATTAACAATCAATTGCCTTTTCTTCTCGTTATTTCAGCTTGCATTAGAAATAAAATTTGGAACTTTTGTTTTTGGATGGGAGGAGGGAATGTAAATGGTTTTTAATTCGAACAGATTGTGAACTGCAGAGACTTTTCAATCCGACTTTTTTCTTTTTGGCGGAATGAAATGGAATGTGAAAGGTTTTTCGTATTCTATTTAACCTGTGATGGATACACTTTTTAACTTACTCTGTTATGGATACAATTTCTGTATCTCATGCAATGGAAAAATCAACAGAAAATGGCTGTAAGGAATTTGAACAAATCTCCTTCATCTGCCGATGATCTTGAATAGGAATTTGAATATGATCCCATCAAAGAAGAGGTTTTCTCTGGAATGTCCAGCTTTTGTGGGTCTTATAGCAGGACTGCTATCAAGCCTCCCAGCTGGGCCTCTGAAGAAACAAATTATTTGGGGATTAGATTCATGGAAGTGGTTCTTTTATGGTTTTGGTTATTTTATAATTCGTGTGGGAGCATTCTTCGTAATTGAGAGGAATTTCATTTTGATGAAAAAGAGGGTCCTCTACTTTCTCTATGGAGTGAGAAGTAGTGCAAAGAATTGCCTCTGGTTTGGCTTAGTTTTGTTGGTCTAGAACCTCATGTTTAACAAAAAGGCACTCTTTTGTTCCACAATCTCATTATGAATTATATTTTCATAATTTCTTTTGTTGGTGGGGATGGAATTTTTAGTTTTATTCATCTGCAAAGCCCTCTTTTATATTCATAGTCTCTTTGCAAAATCCTAATGTTTTTGTGTGTTTGTGTTACTAAAATTAACTGTTTGAATAAGTTGTAATTGACAAATTGCATGTTCTATCTGCTTTACATTAACCGAAGAGTAGTATGCTCAAGTATTTGTTAGTCAATTTCTCCGTTTTGATAACATGTGAAATTAATAAAACTGGCAGAAAAATAAAGGCCTTTTCAGAATGTTTTTTAATTTTTAATATAGGTTCCAAATAATTTGTTTGTGCTTTCTTTCCTTAACACCAAAATCTGATACCGTGTCAAATAATATATTATGATCTAACTATAAAATATACTACTTTAGGTCCTCTCAATAGGTTCATTCTTGTCCTTTTGATGAGCATTATATCATCGTGTCTGATATTTATCATTTGTTTGTTGAATCTTTCTTTAATGACAACAACATTGAGAACATATTTTCCTCTCCTTAATCATTTTGCTCAATTTTAATGATCACCTTATGTTAGATCATAATATCATAGATTATGATTCAAAATGTTGATAAAAAAACATTTACATTATCAAATTTAGAATAAACTTCAAATAATCTTATGAATTGTAGAAATCTATTTTTTCTTTATCTCTTCTAATGTCAACCCACGTGGAGTTGCATCTTCTCTTGATTTGAGTTCTCTTGTTATCCCCAACCACTCCATGCTACTATCTTGACACATTTGGATTCTCATTTGAACAAATCTCACACTTCAGTGATCACTGTTCTTGAGTCTTCTATGACAGAGTCACAGTTCATCATCAGATTGCAGAAAAATAAGTATTTTTCAAAATCATTTATGTTGATTCCTTGAAACATTTCACTTGAGAAGAAATTCAACAATTTGACAACTTTAAGATTCTATCTTCCAAAAGGAAGATGGATTATTTGTTGCAGAGGTACCTACCACAGTATAGTACATTATGTATTGGCATTGTTTCTCTTGTTTATGGAGGCACAAATGGATCATATGTTGGGATATGAAGTTATTATCTGTGAGTCTGAGTTCCAGGTGGTGGTGAACTTTCTTTCTTCGTAGGAGCTTGACAATGTTAGTTAGGAGCTGGCCACTGTTGTTAATCAGATTATTCTCTTCTCTACCTCTTTTCAATTCATTAGGTTCATGTATATTCCTCATGAATGGAACAGAGCTGCTGATTGTTTAGCCAAATGGGCTTCTAGTCATGATTCAGGTTGGAATATTATGGATAGGTGGCAACTTTCCTTTGAGATGGTGCAAGAATTTGATGATCTTGTTGCTCAGGATCGAGCTCCTTGTTGAGCTCTCCTTGTTGTATTCCTTTCTGTCTTAATAAATTTTTACCCCTCGTTTTCCAAGAAGTTCAACAGTCAATATTATTCATTCTTCTTGGACTCTTTATATTCATAAAGCTCTTTATAATAGCTGTGTGCAGCCCATGTAATTGTATTGATTATTCATTAATAGTAATTCTCTGCTAGACTGTAGACATAAGAAAGATTTTCCAAACCATGATATATATTGTGTTTTATGTATTCATCTTCTTTATTTATCATTTTGTTTCACTTCTCTACTTGTTTAATATTTATACCATAGTTATCATTTTCACTTTCTCTAAGATGTTGGAATAAAGCATGTAACTGGATTGAAACTGTCATGCAGCTTTAGTATAATTTACAAATCACATGCTCTCTCAGCTTTAAGTTAACCAAGGAGTGCTATGACTTAAGACTCTTTCTACCTTGTTAGAATCATTCAATCATTTTCTTCACTCTGATATCATAGAGAAGCTCCTAATTTATCTCCTTTACTGCGCTGCATTTTATTCAAGACACTATTGGGAAAGGTTTTGGCTTTAAATTTGACAAAATTTAGAAGTCCATAATCCATCAATATATCATTAAAACTATATCTTCGACCCCAATGCTAGAATTTCATCAATCCCCTACCCTACCAGATAAAAAGTTAATGAAAAATGAAGGACACAGAGAAATTCCAATAGATCCTTCTGAGACTACAAATGATGTTAGTACAGGTCAGAAAGGAAGTGGGCTCCAATACGGTAAATATCGAACAACTATAGAAGTTGAATTAGTGGAATGCATATGCTTGGAATATCAAGAGATGGATCTGTCTGATTAGGTGTTTAATTGTTAATGTAGCTAAAACAATTGATAGATCTCTGAATTTCCACAAATATGATACAAATCCCTCTTTCCGGGGACATACCTACTGACTAATTTATCCTTTTGGTGATAGATGAATGTTTTCAAATAAGGAAATTCTTAATGAGTCTAAAATCGCAGTTAAACAGCTGCATATACTTATCAATGCTATTGTGATCATAATCATACAAATGTTTTCTTTGATTCTTCTCCACATTGTTAGCACCCATGCTATTGTCATTATATTATCTCACCTGCTACTTGTGGTATTCACATAGGAAATTGTTAACGTATTAATTAGGGTTAAAGAGTTAAATTTATATTTCAGTTTTTATATAGTTATTTTATAGCAGTTAGAACTATTATATGGCTACTTTATTTATGTAATGAATCGCAGTAGATAAAATACAACAAAGTTTTCATTGTATATGGATAGCCAAGGCCACAAAGGGATTCACACTGAAATACAAGTGACTGCAGGTTTGGAGTATAAAGAATAAAATATGGACATCGTGAAACAGAGTAAATTGCAGATGCTAAATATAAGCTAGTGAATTATGTCAAGTAAAGCAAGTTTAAGAATGAGATTTATGGGTTCAATGTGTGAATGAAAACCAAAATAGTTTCTTTTTTACAATGTTTGTATCATGGACCGAGAAATATCTAGAAGTTATAGAGGGTTCTAATCAGTAATTTTATGTCAAAGAATGAGAAAGACGGGTGATGATATACAGATTGAAACAACATGGAACATGGATGCTCTACATCAAATGTACAAATGCATAAGTAATTCATAAAGGAGGGTTAACTGCAGAGCCTCCTATCTCAAGGAGGTTGCAATCCATGGCTTTCTAGGAGAAGGCATGATGACCATAGATATCGAGACCATAGGAGAAATAGCAAGAGTCGGAAGGAAAGAAAATATGAGGAAATAATAGGAATGTAAGATTTGTGCTAAGAAACATGTAAAACAAGATTGCAATCCTAAATATTAGGCGGTCCACTAAATGTACTCATATATAGTTAGATGAAGACTTGATATTTCCCCAACAAGAAGAGAAAGGGGAGTAAGAGATATTGAAATCACCAAGAGATTCAAGAAAGTGGGTGTGGTTGAACATAGGAAATTTCAATTTAGTTACATGAGAAATAGGGATTTAGGGCCCCATAGGAGTATTTGCACATGATAAGTTGGAATTTTAGAGGTTATCAATTAGGTACTTAGTAGAGTGCAAAGACATAAAGTGTTATCAAACATAGTGTGACAAATGCAGAGAACAAAATTTTAAAGGACATGATAGTCTCAATATAGAATGAAGATATTGAAAAGGTAAAGAATGTGGAGGGATCATAATGCTAATGAGAAAAGCATGGAGTGGAATAGTAAAAATAGCAAAAGAAAATCCAAACAAGTAGTTTATATGGTAAAAAATAACATTAAAGGAGGCAAAATTAGGGCGGATGCTTGTTACTTTTCTCTAAAATGCTCAAAGTTCTATAAGAAAAAAAATCTAGATATAGAAAAGATCCTTAAACAACTTTAAAGAAAGTCAATATTTTATTTTATAAACAAAAGAGAAATAGTTTTGATTGGTGATTTTAATGCTAGAACAACAAAAAGCCAATCTATTTAACTGGGCAACAAAGGAGGGATAACAATCCTATATAGCTAGAGAAAAGTGAAGGCTTTGAGAAATGAGTTCACATTATGGGGATGGAGTAAGATTATCTGTGAGTCTAATTCCCAGATGGTGGTGAACATGCTTTCTTCGCAGGAGCTTGAGGATGTTAGTTGGCAGCTAGCTACTATTGTTAAGCAGATTATTCTCTTCTCTCCCTCTTTTCAATTCATTAGGTTCATGTATATTGCTCATGAATGGAACAGAGCTGCTGATTGTTTAGCCAAATGGGCTTCTAGTCATGATCCGGGTTGGAATATTAGGGATAGGAGGCAACTGTCCTTTGAGATGGTGCAATAATTTGATGATCTTGTTGCTCAAGATCGAGCTCCTTGTTGAGCTGTCCTTGTTGTATTCCTTTATGTCTTAATAAATTTTTACCCCTCTTTTCTCAAAATGTGTCAAACTATGTAGGGTACCTACTAGGTTTATATAGTTTGTGTGGCATGGTTATTTGTACTGGCATGCCAACTTGATCAAAATCCCCAAAGGTATTTCTTGTAAAACCTACAATAAGAAAAGTATTGGCATGATAACTATATGATCTATTCTCCAAGTACTATTTCCAATTTGTCATAGTTCAATACTAGAAACACACTAGATATAGAATACATAAATGTATAGAAAAAGGAGGGAAAAGAAGCAAAAGAGAAGAATGACCTCAGACCAAGGCACACTACCACTAACCATTGACTTAGACACTTCATTGAGAAGGTTTTCTACACACAAGGTGAAGAAACCTTTTGTTCCTTTGTTGATTTCAAAACATCCTTTGATCTCATTCCAAGAGTCAAGTAAAATGGACAAGCTTTGGATATACAATGAGTATAGAGAAATAATTCACAAATTTTATGAGAAGGTTAAGGTTAAATTCAAAATTAAAGAAAGAAGCCATGTTTGAATGCTTTAATAGCAATGTTGGAATCAAACAAGGGTGGTCTTGTTAAACATGAAGATTGGTTAAACAAAGCTATTGGGGAAGAACTTTGACTGACATGTTACGTGGTAAAGTTTATTTTATATGCAAATGATTTGAAGGCTTTAGAGCTCTTTTACTAAAAGGTCAAAATCCAAGTGAATATGAACAAGACAAAAGTCGTGATTTTTTCATAGTTTAATTTTATTTTTGAGAAAATATCATTGGAGACAGTAGAGGAATACAAATACCTAGGAATTTATTTCCACAAAAAATGCAATTGGGGTACTAATAGAGCTAAAAGAATACAAATTAACTAAAGAGATTTGTTCTTACTTTATAATGGACACAAGAAAGTGGACTCAGAAATATCTAGAAGTTATAGTGGGTTCTAATCAGTAATTTTATGTCAGAGAATGAGAAAGACAGTTGATGATAAATAGATTGAAACAACATGGAACATGGATGCTCTGCATCAAATGTACAAATGCATAAGTAATTCATAAAGGAGGGTTAATTGTAGAGCCTCCTATCTCAAAGAGGTTGCAATCCATGGCTTTCTAGGAGAAGGCATGATGACCATAGATATCGAGACCATAGGAGAAATAGCAAGAGTCAGAAGGATGGTTTTTTTTATAGATTTTGCATGATTTGTGTCATTAGTAGTAGAAATTCCAATAGAAGCTCCAAAGGTTATGAAGATAAATATGCGGCCTCTTTTCCACTATCTTCATCAAGGGAAATGATGTTGTTAATATTATTTCCTCTCTTGTTTTTTAAGGGAAGACACTAGCTAAAAAGCTGAATATTTGCATCGGCCTATTAGCTAGTGCCTTCTTCCATCAGTCTACCTCCGTTAGTTTGTAACAATTTAATTACTGTGCAATATAGTGAAATACACTAACAAGGGAATATTGTACTTATGTTTGTAATGTCAACAAAATCAGCCAAACTAATACCAAAGAACATATGGACTTCAATTAATTTTAAATTTTTTAAAACAAAATTAAATTATAGAAAGTTGTTAATTTAATAATGTATTATTTTAGACAAGTAAGAATTTTTATTTTTATTTTGAAATAAAAAGTGACCAAAGCAATGGGGTCGGCCCTTACAACCAAAAAGCTGACAACCAGCACATTGTCAGCAAAAACAAGCAAAGGGTAGCCACTGCTATAGAGAACAACAACTAGTAACCAAAAAGCACCACATGATTAAACACAGCTAATAGAGTATCATCTATACTAATTCTAAAACTATAGTACTAAACATACAATGATTGTTCAAAACATAAACTATTAGCATAAACAAACCAACCCAACCCAAAAACAACACATGATCATTTACAACTACTAGAGTACCATCTATACTAATTCTGAAGACTATAGTACTAAACATACTATGAAAGTTCGGAACATAAAACTGTTGGCATAAACAAGCCAACCCAAGTCTAAGAATAAGTTGTAAACCAGCAAAAAAGGTAACTGCAAAAACAAATAAACAACTAGGGCTAAAAACACCTAGAGACCACTACATTATTTATCATTCTTATCTTTTCCTTTCCCAACCAAAAGCACCCTAGCCCAATCCTCAGCAAGAAACTTATAAAAGAGTTAGTTGTCCTCCATGTCTAGCCCCGCCTCGTCCTTCTCCTATGCCAATATTTGGAGGGTAGTAGCAACAACATGGGTAACCTTCAAGGAAAATTTAGAGAAGGAGTAAAACCCATCCTCTAAAGATTTGACCCTTTTCTCCATCTGTGCATTCTTCTCATTTTGTTCCTCCTCTTTTTCCTTGTTTCCTTTTTCTACATTCTTATGTGCCTCCTTAGTCTTTGTCAATGGCTAGTTCTCATCTTGCATAAAAATATTGGTTTTTCCCTTTGTCGAAGATGAGATTGTGATAGGGGACTTATCCACTTTATTGTTATCCTCATAGAAGGTAATAGGCTACAAGGTAAAACTAGCTGACACATGAGTAGTCTCAGTGGTATTGACATTACCAGTAGACATCTATGTTATCAACAAAGTTTTCACTTTTTTCTTTCTCCTTATTCCCCTTTTCTCTCTTGGAGTCAGAATGTTTCTCCTCTCCAACTCTCTTTCATTGTTCTCAGAATTCTCCTCTTCCACCTCCTAGACCCTAAATCTATTTGCCTTTTTTTTATACCTTGCTTGTGTTTTGGCTAAACTTCCTGACCTTCTCCTACCATTTCCTCCCTCCTCCTCTTTTGAATCCCCAATGTCCATCTCCATTAGCTTTTCAATTTTGATTTTTTTACTACCTTTCTATTCAATTACTAGGTATGGGTTTTTCTTTTTCTTATTATCCCTACTAGGGGAAGGGTGCAACGTGTGGATTCTAGTTCCAGTGCTGCTACTTGGAGAGGAATTCTTGTGGTGGCATTGATTATCAACAAAAAAAACCCTAGGGGGACAAAGGGCAAGATAAAACTGGTAAAGTCTAAAAATCAGACCTTGGTGAATGACAATGAAATTATTACCCTTACTTCTCTTCTCCCTAACATCGCTTATCATGTCCTCAAGGACATGTAATAGAAAGAACGGAATAGAAATAAAGTCTCCATTTCTAAAATGGTTCAGGAGAGGAAAATGATAATAATAATAAACTCCAAACCTACCTTCGAGCGTGAGGTACTTCAGGATCACCAGACAGACATCTTCTCAAGGAGCCAATAGCTTATCCCTCTAGAAGCGTCCCCTATAGTGAATAGGTTCTTCATCCTCAACAAAAAGGCTATTCAGGTTGGCCTTGTCTACCATTTTTGTAACCTTCTTCCATTTTTTCCCTTTCAGAGACAAACCAGTGGCCATCGCAATAACCTCTTCATTTACTTGGAATGCGATACCATTTATGGTAACTCTACAGTCAGTTCACCCATTCACAAATTGAAGACAACAATTTTCATCATAACTTGCCATTACTTGCATATAAGGAAGAAATCCCCCTTCTTTTAACTGGAACTAGGTTGGCATCCTATCCTTAAAATTTTCTATCTTTGTTGACTCTAATTGATTCAAATCTCCACCCATTTCTTCTCTACTAATTCCTAACCCCCCAACCTTAGTAATTTGCATTTGAGCCTTCTTACCCTCAAGCTATCTGACAACGGGGATATTTCTAATCAATAACAGCACTGCAATGTTGAAAATAACATCTCTAGGGTCTTTAAACATCCTACAAGCATGGTTTCAAGGCATTTCAAAATCCCATACATTTTCATTATGGGATTCGTGTGTACTTTGCATCATAACTCTAACATCCCTAAAATCTTTGACAGTATCTGTAATGATATTTTTCGTACTTTCAAAAAGAAAATGTTTAAAATTTTGCATTATGTTACCATACTTGTGAAGTAAATCTTGCCTCAAATTGCATCTGTTTATTATCCAACCTATAGGATAGTTTCTCATCATCTTTCCTCTATACTTCTTGTTAAATTTAGCAAGCTTCACCTTCCTAGATATGATATTGCCAAATTTGGCAATGATCTTTATTTGTTTAGCCATACTCAATTTTTGCTCCCCCACCATTCCTTGCAAATCAGGGCCTTAATTTCCTCCTTTAAGATATCCATGCTTCTCCAACACATCATTTCTTTTAACTTAGACCCCATGGCAGCAGTAGCATCTGCCACCATATTACCTTCCCTATATATGTATTGTAGTTAGACTTTTTCCATCCCATTTAGGAAATGTCTAATATCCATGATAATGTTTTGGATATTCTAGCCTAGCTGAGAGACTCCCTTCACCATATCAATTATTAATTTAGAATCACCTTCTATAATTATTTCCTTTATTTGCATATCATTAATCAATTGTAGGCCCCAAAGTAGAGCCATCACTTCATCCATGTTATTACTTCCTCCACCGATTTTTCCAGAATAGACTAGCAGCACTTCACCATTTCCATTCCTCAACACTCCACCCGCAGCCCCAACTCCCTCTCTTGTAGTATCATCAATGTTTAATTTAAGCTGTGTTATTGGTGGTGGTTTCCATCTTGTATGTTGTCTCTTTATTGCCTTAGAGTTATCAAAATTATTAAAGTTTCAGTGGATACCCCATCTTTCCTCTATTTGGTATTCTTTCCTTTCTGGTTCTTCCTTCAATGCCTTGCATTTGATAATCATTATATTTTCTTTAATAGTTTCTCCATAATTCCCATAACTACCTCCACAAGCCTTTCCTCTTCCTAAAAGATTCTATTGTTTCTTTCCTTCCATACGTGCTAGAAAATGTATGGTGGGACAATTCTCCATAGGAATATCAGCTTGGGGTGATAAAAGGGACAAACTCAGTTTTCTACAAATTGACTCAAATTTTCTTTCAGCACCCAACATAGTCAAAATTTCTCCCACACCAGGGACTCGATCTTTAGAGCATATTGGCATTCAAGGAATAGGTGAGAGATACTCTCCTCTCTTTCTTTACAAAGATAACATATGTTTGTGATAACGAAACCTCTTTTTTTTAGATTGTCCAATGATAGTATCTTACCATGTTGAACAGTCCACCAAAAGAAGTTGATTTTGGGAAGACGATTACTAATCCAGACATTACACCATGTTTTGGGACAAAGGGCCTTACAAAAGAGAAGTTTGTAAGTATATTTGATAGTATAATGGCCACTAGAATTTATATCCCACACAACTATATCCTCCTGTATTAGAAGTGGGAGTCTTTGAACTTTCATTAACTCCTCAACTTCTTTAAGTAGTTGAATGTCCTCCTCAGGACATGTATCTTTTTGTAATTTCTTCCACTTCCTTCTAGGGTCAATATAATCTGCCACTCTCAGCCCCACCTCAACCTTCAATGTTTCCATTAGTCTTCTAAATTTTTTGTAAGCCAGTGGTTTCCCCCCATCCAACTATCCTCCCAGAACTTGATGTTTTTCCCACTGCCCATAATCCACCTCACCCCTTCCCTCAATATACCTCTACTTTTGACAATATTCATCCATATTTTGGGTCCTCCCAAGAGGCCATTATTAAAAATATTATGAGTATATAGGGAGTTAGATAGGTATTTAGCCTTCATGATATTGCTCCAATCCATGATTTTTTCTCCCAACCTCCATCCAATTTTAGCAAGCTGGGCTTTATTCAAGTCTCTGAGTCTTCTCACTCCCAAACCCCCCCTCTCTTTTGGTTTGCAAACATCCTCCCACTTGACAAGATTTAATTTGTTCTTTTCCTCTATTCCTAACCAAAGAAAATTTCTTTGTATTCTCTCAATTCTATCTGTCATGTTTTAGTTTACTTTAAAAAGGGGGTAAGTGCACCAAGTTGTGGTGCCAAAAGGGGGGTATAAGTGGACACCTTTTTCCTGAAATCAAAAAATTCTGGACTTCAAAAAAAATTTGAAGATAGTTACGCTTAAAATTTTAAGATATGACAAAAACAAAAGTCGTAGTCCTTTGAATCTAGTTTCTAAACTACTAATTTTTTTTCAAAATGGTTTAGTTTTAGGTCCTCAAAAAAGGGGGCCACAGAAAGTGGTACTATTTATTCCAAAAAAACATAGCATAGTACAAAGTGCGCCCCCCCTAAAATTTTAACTTTTTTTTTGAAATTCTTTAATCACTCCGGTCAAAAGTTACCTAACACTATGTAGTTTATCCCAAATTTTTCGGGTAATTTTATAATGTGTATTTTTTTTTTTAATGAATTTTTAAATTAGACCCATCCCAAAAATGTGAAATATCTGTGTGCTCCCCCTAGAAATGATTGAAAACTAATCTAAAATCAAAACTTCTTTTTTTCAAAGTGTGTATAATGGAGTCTAGTTTCTAAAAAACTAAGTTGTTACAAAATTCGATGAATGAGCTAAAATCTACAGCCCAATTAGTACATGGTGGTTTCTGACAAAAAATGAACATACATTCAAAAGAAATTATAGATGAAAGACTTAAAATAGTTGAAATTAAAAATAAATTATATGGTTAGATAGCTAACATAGAGACCTATAATGTTATGTAACCTGATCTTATTGATACCCAACCATGAGGAATCTTGAAGGGGAGCACACAAGAAAAATCAATCATTTTTTGTATGTTTGCTAGAAAACATGTCTCAGACCTGTTTATAAACTCCAAACCTTTGGGTTGGATCTCCAAGGCAAAACCAAGCCTTAGGCTTGGTTTTAATGCAAAGCTTTGAATAGCACGTGCACCCTATAGCGCGTGAGCCCTATAGCACGTACGCGCTATTAAAACGCTAGTGCGCACATGCTATTGAGACCTAAATTGCAAACCAAAACCAAGAGAGAGCTAGGGGGTGGGGCGAGGGAATGGCTATTTGTGTGTGTGAGAGAGATAGAGAGAAAGTAGGGGATGGGAGAGGGGAGAGAGGAAGTGAGAAAGAGTAGGGGTGGCAGAGAGAGTATAGGATGGGAGATAGAGGAAATGTGAGAGAGTAGGGGTGGCAAAGAGAGTACAAGATGCAAGAGAGAGGAAGTGTGAGAGAGAGAGTAGAGGTGGAAAAGAGAGAGTACGGAATGGGGGAGAGAGATTGAAGGTAGGGGATGGGAGAGAGAGGAAGTGTGAGAGAGAGTACAAGTTGGGAGAGAGAGATTGAGAGTAGGGGATGGGGGAGAGAGAGAGTAGGTGGTGGGAGACGGAGTGGGAGAGGAAGAGTGAGAGAGAGGAAGATGGGAGTGCATGTGTGTGAAAGAGAGAGAGAGTAGGGAATGGGAGAGGGGGAAGATAGAGTAGCTTGAGAGAGAGTAGGGCATGGAAGAGAGAGTAGGGGATGGAAGAGAGAGTAGGCAATGGGAGAGGGAGTGGGAGAGGGAGAGAGAGAGGGGGGATAGAAATGTGTGTAAGAGAGAAAGAGAGAGTGTGTGAAAATGTGAGAGAGGGTAGGGGGTAGCAAAGAAAGAGTAGAGAGGGAGGGAGAGAGAGAGAGAGAGAGAGAGAGAGAGAGAGAGAGATAGAGAGAGAGTAGGCAGTGGGAGAGGGAGAGTGAGTGAGAGAAAAAGTAGAGGATGGGAGAGGAGAGAGGGGGGATGGGTGTGTGTGAAAGAGAGAGAGTAGGGAATGAGAGATGGGGGAGAGAGATAGAGAGAGTAGGGGATGGGATAGAAAGAGAGTAGGAAATGGCAGAGGGAGTGGGAGAGGGAGAGAGAGGGTGGATGGAAGAGAAAGAGATTAGGAAATGGCAGAGGGAGTGGGAGAGGGAGAGAGAAGGGGGATGGAAGTGTGTGTAAGAGAGAAAGTAGGGGATGGGAGAGAGTGTGAGAGTGTGAGAGAGAGTAGGGGTGGAAAAGAGAGAGAGTGAGAGTAGGGGATGGGAGAGAGAGGGAGAGAGAGAGAGAGATAGTAGGCGATGGGAGAGGGAGTGGGAGGTAGAGAGAGGGGGGGAATGGAAGTGTGTAAGAGAGATAGAGTTGGGGATGGGAGAGAGTAGGAAATGGGAGAGGGAGTGTGTGAGAGAGAGAGGGGGGGGAATGGGAATGTGTATAAGAGAGATAGAGTAGGGGATGGGAGAGAGTGTGAGAGTTTGAGAGAGAGTAGGGGGTGGTAGAGAGAGCTTGTACAGGATGGGGGTGAGAGAGAGAGAGAGAGAGAGAGAGAGAGAGAGAGAGAGAGAGAGAGAGAGAGAGTAGGGGATGGGAGAGAGTGTGAGAGAGAGTAGGGGATGGAAGATAGAGAGTGAGAGTAGGGGATGGGAGAGAGAAAGGAAAGAGGGAAAGAGAGTACTTGAGAGAGAGAGAGAGAGAGATAGTATATGGTGCAAGAGGGAGTGGGAGAGGGAGAGAGATAGGGGATGGGAGTGTGTGTGAAAAATCTAGAGAGTAGGGGATGGGAGAGGAGAGAGAGAGGGGGGGATGGGAGTGTGTGTCTATGAAAGAGAGAGAGTAGGGGATGGGAGAGGGGAGAGAGGGAGTAGGGGATGGGGAAGAGAAAGTAGGCAGTGGGAGAGGGAGTGGCAGACAGAGAGAGAGAGGGGGAATGGGAATGTGTGTAAGAGAGACAGAGTAGGGGATGGGAGAGAGTGTGAGAGTGTGAGAGAGAGTAGGTGGTGGCGGAGAGAGCTCATACGAGATGGGAGAGAGAGAGAGTGAGATTAGGGGATGGGAGTGTGAGAGAGAGTAGGGGATGGGAGAGAGAGAGAGTGAGAGTAAGGGATGGGATGGGAGAGAGAGAGAGAGTAGAGAGGGAGAGAGAGAACTTGAGAGAGAGAGATCTAGTAGGTGGTACGAGAGGGAGAGGGAGAGAGATAGGGGGGATGGGAGTGTGCGTGATAGATGTAGAGAGTAGGGGATGGGAGAGAAGAGAGTAGGGGGATAAGAGAGTGTGTGTCTGTGAAAGAGAGAGAGTAGGGGATGGGAGAGAGTGTGAGAGTGTGAGAGAGAGTAGGGGGTGGCAGAGAGAGAGTACGAGATGGGAGAGACAGAGTGAAAGGATGGGAGAGATAGAGTGAAAGGATGGGAGAGAGTGAGAGAGAGAGTAGGGGGCGACAGAGAGAGAGAGAGTACGGGATGGGAGAAATAGAGTGAAAGGATGGAAGAGAGTGTGAGAGAGAGTACGGGATGGGAGAGAGTGTGAGAGAGAGTTGGGAATGGGAGAGAGAGAGAGTAAGAGTAGGGGATGGGAGAGAGAGAGTAGAGAGGGAGAGAAAGAACTTGTGAGAGAGAAATAGTAGGTGACCTAGGAGAGGGAGTGGGAGAGGAGGAGAGAGAGGGATGGGAGTGCATGTGACAAATCTAGAGAGTAGGGGATGGGAGAGAAGAGAGACGGGGGATGGGAGTGTGAGTGTGTGAAAGAGAGAGAGTAGGGGATAAGAGAGAGTGTGAGAGTGTGAGAGAGAGTAGGTGGTGGCAAAGAGAGAGTACGAGATGGGAGAGACAGAGTGAAAGGATGGGAAAGAGTGTGAGAGAGAGTAGGAGGTGGCAGAGAGAGAGAGTACGAGATGAGAGAGATAGAGTGAAAGGATGAGAGAGAGTGTCAGAGAGAGTGTCAAAGATGAGAGAGACCTACAATAACCTCTCTCACTTTTTGGAGATCACACTCCATTTTTGTTTTACAACGCCATCTCCAGTGATGCTGAAACTTGCAGTGTGGGCCAGTACAAAGTTCCCAACTGCCAAATCCCGTTCAGTGCTCAAACGTTCTCAGGCACGCCAATCCGAAATGTCCCCAAGGGTCACTAAATGCCATAGGGCTGCGATCTTTGACGGGGCATATCTCAGAGCTCGTGCGAGGTATGGATTTGATTCTAGTTCCTACAGGACCATGTTTCGGAGACCTACAATAACCTCTCTCACTTTTTGGAGATCACATTCCATTTTCATTCAACAATGCCATCTCGGGTGATGCTGAAACTTGTAGTGTGGGCCAGTACAAAGTTTCCAACCGCCAAATCTCTCTCATCTTTCATCGTGGGATCAAGCTGTTTGCTCCATTCACTCTGGGTGGCCAGGTAAACCCTATCCCCAACGTCTTCTTGTCCCCTTCAGTGCTCTAATATTCTTAGGCACACTGAACCAGAATGTCCCTAAGGGTCACTAAATGCGATAGGGCTGCGATCTTTGATGGGGCATATCTCAAAGTTCGTGTGAGGTATGGATGCAATTCTAGTTCCTATAGGACCGTGTTGCAGAGAACTACAATAACCTCTCTTGCTTTTTGGAGATTACATTCTGTTTTCATTTTACAACGCCATCTTGGGTGATGCTGAAACTTGTAGTGTTGGCCAGTACAAAGTTGCTAACAGCCAAATCTCTCTCACCTTTCCTCATGGGATCAAACTATCTGCTCCATTAGCTCGAGGTGGTCAGGTAAACCCTATCCCCAACCTCTTCCTATCCCCTTCAGTGCTCGAACATTCTCAGGCACAATGAACCAGAATGTCCCTAAGGGTCACTAAATGCCATAGGGCTGCGATCTTTGATGGGGCATATATCGAAGGTCGTGCGAGATATGGATGTGATTCTAGTGCCTATAGGACTGTGTTGCAGAGACCTACAATAACCTCTCTCAATTTTTGGAGATCACATTTTTTTTTCATTTCACAACGCCATCTTGGGTGATGCTGAAACTTGTAGTGTTGGCCAGTACAAAGTTGGCAACTGTCAAATCTCTCTCACCTTTCCTCGTGGGATCAAACTATCTGCTCCATTAGCTCTGGGTAGCCAAGTAAACCCTATACCCAACCTCTTCCTATCCCCTTTAGTGCTCGAACGTTCTCAGGCACACTGAACCAAAATGTACCTAAGGGTCACTAAATGCCATAGGGTTGCGATCTTTGATGGGGTATATCTCAAAGCTTGTGCTAGGTATGGATGTGATTCTAGTTCCTATAGGAAAATGTTGTAGAGACCTACAATAACCTCTCTCTCTTTTTGGAGATCACATTCCATTTTCATTTTACAACACCATCTTGGGTGATGTTGAAACTTGTAGTGTTGGCCAATACAAAGTTGTCAACTGCCAAATCTCTCTCACCTCTCCTCGTGGGATCAAATTGTCTACTCTGTTAGCTCCATGTTGTCGGGTAAACCCTATCCCCAACCTTGTCCTATCCTTTTCAGTGCTTGAACGTTCTTAGGCACGCCAATCCAGAATGTCCCCAAGGGTCACTAAATGCCACAGGGCTGCGATCTTTGATAGGGCATATCTCAGAGCTCGTGCGAGGTATGGATGCAATTCTAGTTCCTATAGGACCGCGTTGTGGAGACCTACAATAACCTTTCTCACTTTTTGGAGATTCCACTCCATTTTTGTTTTACAATGCCATATCGGGTGATGCTGAAACTTGCAGTGTGGGCCAGTACAAAGTTGCCAACTGCAAAATCTCTCTCACCTTTCGTTTTGGGATCGAACTTTCTGCTCCATTAGCTCTGAGTGGCTGGGTAAACCCTATCCCCAACCTTGTCCTATCCCCTTCAGTGCTCGAACGTTCTTAGGCACACCAATCCAAAATGTCTCCAAGGGTTACTAAATGCCATAGGGCTGCGATCTTTGACGGGGCATATCTCAGAGCTCGTGGGAGGTATGGATGTGATTCTATTTCCTACAGGACCATGTTGCGGAGACCTATAGTAACCTCTATCACTTTTTGGAGATCACATTTCATTTTCATTTTACAACGCCATCTTGGGTGATGCTAAAACTTGCAATGTCGGCTAGTACAAAGTTGCCAACTGCCAAATCTCTCTCATCTTTTGTCATGGGATCAAACTGTCTGCTCCATTAGCTCCAGGTGGCCGGGTAAACTATATCCCCAACCTCTTCCTATCCCCTTCAGTGGTCAAACATTCTCAGGCACGCTGAACCAGAATATCCCTAAGGGTCACTAAATGCCATAGGGCTGTGATATTTGATGGGGCATATCTCGAAGCTCATATGAGGTATGGATGTGATTCTAGTTCCTACAGGACCATGTTGCAGAGACCTACAATAACCTCTCTCACTTTTTGGAGATCGCATTTCTTTTTCATTCTACAATGCCATCTCAGGTGATGGTGAAACTTGTAGTGTTGGCTAGTACAAAGTTGCCAACTGCCAAATCTCTCTCATCTTTCATCGTGGGATCAAACTGTCTACTCCATTAGCTCTAGGTGGTTGGGTAAACCTTATCCCCAACCTTGTCTTGTCCCCTTCAGTGCTCGAACGTTCTTAGGCACACTAAACCAAAATGTCCCTAAGGGTCACTAAATGCCACAGGGCTGTGATCTTTGATGGGGCATATCTCGGAGCTCGTGCGAGATATGGATGAGATTCCAATTCCTACAGGACTATGCTGCAGACACGTACAATAACCTCTCTCTCTTTTTGGAGATCAGATTCTATTTTCATTCAACAATGCCATCTCGCGTGATGCTGAAACTTGTAGTGTTGGCCAGTACAAAGTTGCCAACTGCCAAATCTCTCTCATCTTTCATTGTGGGATCAAACTGTCTACTCCATTAGCTCCAAGTGGCCAGGTAAACCCTATCCCCAACCTCTTCGTGTCCCCTTCAGTGCTCGAACATTCTCAGGAACAATGAACTAGAATGTCCCTAAGGGTCACTAAATGCCACAGGGCTGCGATCTTTGACGGGGCATATCTATGGGCTATCAATACTTCGACTATACTTTAAGTCAACGATTATCAATATTTGAAAAAATGGAACTTGTTGTATTTTGAAGTACTGAGAAGATGGCCTTGCCCTTCCCCAGGAGTTTCATAAATGGGAGACATTAGGTAAGAGAGTGAAAATGTTACTATCACTTCAACGCACATGACGCAATTGGAAATGCAAATTTTGATGGTAATCATTTTTTGATAAGGGAGAGACTAGGGATGATCATTTTTATTATCTCTTTAGTAGTGGAATTTTGTTTTCTCTTGAATTTGGTGGTGGGGGATCAGTGGTAAGACTCCTTGGATATTCCTTCTTATGATGTTAGTGACAAGTGTTTCTCTTTGAAAACATTTGTACAATCTTTTTTAAATTATTAGATAAAAAAAGAGAATTGTAAGTATTAAAAATGATTAGCCTTTAGTTCCTAGAAGATCTTTATTTCCCCATCAATGCATTTAGAAAGTTAAGTTTTAAGAAGATCATAAATAGAAAAAATTAGAGAAGCGATTTAAACATTTATATTGATTGGAAACATGTGAGTCTTGAGTTTCCTCTACCTTTTAAAGAACGTTCCTTAGCTAGCAGACCTAATTCCACATTCCATAAGACTGTCATTGCGCTAAAGATTTAGGAAACCAACTGCTCTAAGATAAAGCCTCCCGGTCAATAATAATCTAGCCTATTGAGGTACATAATACTTGTCAATTAAACTTGTGTTAATTCAGTATTAATTTTGTAATTAACTACAATTTCAGTATCTGTGTACAGGGGGTGACTGAGAAAACTATTTGAAGTCCAATTTGAAAATATATTTGTAAGGATCTCGACCAAGTTTCACAACTTCGATGATTAATACATTCATTCAGGCCAGAACCTCACTACAAAAAAATAATATATAAAAAGGTAGTGAATAACGTCATGTCTAGACCCAAATCAACCAATGAAAGTCAAATTAGCATAATGTGGAACAACAATATATGCATTGAGTGGGTTGTCATAAAAAAGCTTCATAATAAAATTCATGTCTAGAATTAAAAGACCTTAAAGAACATTTATGCTTATAACACAAATGGCCATTCAAAACTGAATATGATTACAATATGTGAAATAGCATTACAAGAACTTGTAATGCTCTTGTGAACATCGTGTTAATTCTTGTAAGAATCCCTAAGATGCTTGTTATACTCAAAATTTTGTTGAAATTGAATTAATTTTTATCCTGTCGGTTAATTGGCTTAGGGTGATATATGCTTCTTGGATGGAATAATGAGTTCGTGATTAACTCTGTATTAAGATTCATAGCATCTTCTAGTTATTTGCAAAGGAAATTTATAAATTACTTGCTAATGTCATATGGCTTTCTTGAGAAAGATGTCTGTGTTCTTATTGATGGGTACTAATGACTATCCACATTTAGTTCTTCAATATCCTATTTGACAAGCTTTCCATAGACATTTCTTTGCCATACTAAGTATTTTTGAAAACATATTTGAGTAGAAGGACTACAGTAGATACTACATGATGTTTTAACAAATAAAGTAATGGGTTAAAGACTATTATTTCCAAGGTATTATGTCATAGTATTTTAATTGTAATGATCTTAGACTAATGATATTCTTGAAGGTAACTTCGACATGCAGCAAGAAAGACAACCTACAGCCAAGGCTATATTGTGCCTACAACCAAAGCCATAAATGCTCACAGCCAAAGCCACTAGTGCACATAGCCAAAGCCATGGATGCTTATAGCCAAAGTTACAAGTGTTCGCAGCCAAAGCCATGAGTATATGAAGTCGATGATCACAATTGTTTACAACTATTCACCAGAAACAAATTCTTTGCAGTTTTTGAGAAATACTAATAAAGCAAAAAAGAACATCTACTAGTTGGTAGACATAATGGCAACTCTCTAGAAATTGAATTTAATTTCATATGTGCACATATCTAATTTAATATCATACATGAACATATCTAATTTAATGTCATACATGAACAAACATATAATATACAATGATAACCAAAAATGTCATATACATTAACAAACACATAATATATTATGATAACCAATAATGTCATATATGAACAAACATATCATATATTAACCAATAATTTCATACATCAAATATGTCATACATCAAATTTAGAATGTCATATGTACATCAAATGTGTATCGAATATGTCTCTCAGATGCCTATATATATACATGGGGAAGGAAACAAGTCTCTATATATATGTATCAAATATCTTAACTACATCTTTTCCTTCCCATGAGGGGAAGGAAACAAGTCTCTCGATGTCCTCTGCCGTCGTGTGGAAGGAGATAGTGGAGATGAAGGGGCCCTCCTGACACCCTCACTTGACCTCTTGTTGAGGCTCTTCTCCAGGTCCAACTGATACAAAGAAAGTAGATATGAATCAATATTTATTATACGTTGAAATCAAATATATGTACTCACAAAATCAATTATTTTCTTACCGCCAACAAATAGTCACTCTGTAAGTCCACCTCAAATGTTCGTGGATGATCAGGCATGACAAGACCCTACAACAATTCAATAAATATAATAACTTATAAATAACATTAGAAATTTTGAGATTAACTATTATAAACAACAACTAAAATGAAGAAAATTCTTTCATACCTCCGTCAGTGGCTGTGAGCTAGCCACAGCTGCGGCCACTCCACTATCAACAGACTGTCACAGATGAGGAGGTGTGTCCGACATCATGAGCTACATGTCATACAATACACATTATATCTAACATGAAACATGTATAAATATAATCAAATGAATTAAATTAATATGAAACAACTGTACCTATGTGAAGCTCGTATGATGTCTCTGCTCTGCGTCTGTGGTAAAGGTTGAGGGTCCTGTGGAGAACTGATGCACATGCATATTTTTTTTGTAAATCCTTAATATGATTATGTAATAAATATATGTATTAATTAAAATGATTAAATTGATACATACCTCAGGACTCGTTGAAGGGACAAAAAATGGGCCTGGAGGATCACTGCTAGGCCCAGGAACACTTTGACCCTAAATTTTGAACAATGTCAATAAATCCTAATTAATTAATCATTCACTATACGTATGAAATGTGATCAAATTAGTAATTTACCTATGTGTCAATGCCAAATGTCTCATTTAGGAACTGATCGGTGACAAGCCCATCATCTGCACCATCTCTGACATGAGTGCCAAATGTGCATAGGGATCCGCATGAAGTGCACATGTGACCATGACGTATAGAAGGCTCCCCCTCAACTAATGGGCTCATGGAATGGATGAGGGTCTACGTCAAAGCATTAATGATCCCTAGAGTGTTGGCCTCTACATGTTCCTTCACGACTGAAGGAATAATCACATGCTCACGTTGTGGATGGACCACGGGTGCCCTAACTACATTAGGGTCACGACGTGCTCTGAGCCTCTCAAATGATGACCCCCCACCTCTACCCTGGGAGTATAACATATCAAAATAATTGGGGATCTCCCCAAGGACAAACTCACAATATAATTTCTTCAAAAAATACATGGGGACCTTGTGATTGTTGCAAGGAGGGGCATCAAAAACCATCCACCATCTATCCCAAAAAATTTTTCTAATAGCATCATGTATGCACCAATGGATGGGGAATCATTTAGTACCCTCTCTAACAGTATTTTTCTCACTGGGTTTTCTAAATAATGCACATATACTACCTTTTGGTATTTCATTTTTTCTAACATCTTCATATGACAATTTATTTGCATAAAATCTTTTTTGTTCATCCCTCTTAGCCCGCCAAATATCTAACTGACCACTAATTGAGGCTCTCTGAGTGTTAATGGATTCAAGGGATGATGCCAATTGAGCCCTCATTGGATTGGTTTGTCCGAATTCTTTCAACGATGCAATGATTCCTTCTAATTGAGTTTTGCCTCTCTCTATTTCATTTCTTATATTTTCTTGTGTGTCTGGTGGAGGTCTTGCAATTGGTTAGGGTTGTGGAATTTGTTCCTCTTCTTGAGGAGGGTTTTGGTTTTGGGGTTCTTGAGGGTTTTGATGTTCTTGTGGATTTTATGGTTGATTATGAACATTTTCTGATAAAAAATCAATTGAAATTCAAATAAATAAACAAATCTAAATAAAATTTGTAAAAATGCTACAAAAGAATATAAAAAACTTACAAAACAATATGAAAAATATATCAAACAATGCAAAGTTAGGTTCATATCACTTACGGTGTCGTCGTGGGTGCGCTTGTGGTCTTGGATTTCGTCGACAAGGAGGCATTTTGGCAAATGGTGGTGCAAATGTTGAGTTTTCAACTCGCGTACGCGCTGCTCATTGTAGGAGTAGAAGAAAATGCTAATGAAAATGATGGGCTGTGGGTTTGCAGCCCATCATATATGCTCTTTTTTTTTTCAAAAGCACGTACGCGCTATGGCTTGGGTTACCCAAGCCATAGTGCATGCATGCTATAGCGCGTACGCGCTTTTTAGAAATAGGAAAATAAAATTTCCTTGTCACCTTTTTGGCACCACAACTCAGTGCATATGCCCAAGGGATAGAAAGTAAATTGGAATGCCCTTGAGAGCTACAGAGAGTAGCTGTAGTTTTCTGGTATTACCGAGAATTTTCTCTTTCCATCTTGCTAGCTTCTTTTGGATTCTTTCAACAATGGTATTCGAGAAGTCATTTATTACCTCCTTGGTGGTTAAAGGTAAACCAAGATAAGTATCCGAGAGGTTAGCTAGCTGATAGCCTAAAATGTTCCTAATCTTCCTCTACATAAAAGCATCAGTGTTAAGAAAATAAAGTCTACCTTTAGATTAATTTATTTGCTGACCTGGCCTGTCTTCATAGTTTTAAAGATACTCTTCCATGCTCTAACTTCCATTATAGAAGATTCTCAAAAAATAAAAGTGTCATCAATAAATTGGTGTAACACTTTAGTTTCAGCAGTAGTGGCAGGTTTAATACCTTTAACACAACCCATATTTACCAGTTTCGAAAATGATCTCCCGAGCACCTCTACCACCATAATGAAGAGGTAGGGAGATAGTGGCTCCCCTTGCCTTAATCCTCTCCCTACTTCAAAATTACCCCAAGGAGAGTTTTTTAGTATGATTTCATACTGGACAACACTCACCATCATCCTAATAAGGTTTATGACCTTTTCATTAAACCCCACTCTTTCAAGAACATCGCAAAGGAAGTTCCATCTTACCTTATCATATGCCTTAGAGATATCCAGTTTGAAGGCCATACTAGGTATTTTATTTCTCTCCATTGAATGTATGATCTCATGAGTGGTTATTACAACATCCAAGATTTGTCATCCCAGAACAAACCCCTTTTTTGGAGTTCCTATAATGTTCACTAAGAAGGGCTTAATCCTGTTGACCATTACTTTGGACAAAACCTTATAGACTATGTCAAAAGGGCTTATAGGTCTTAAGTCAAGGAGACTCATGGGTGTCGAAGTATTAGGGACCAAAGAATAAAAGTCTTATTTATCCTTTTTAGTATCTTCCCCATTTTAAAGAAATCCCTGCTTGCCCAAATCAGCTCATTTTTAATAACCTCCCAGAATTGCTGGAAAAACATTGGGGGGAAACCATTAGGTTTTGGGGCTTTGTAAGATTTCATAGAAAATGCTGCCTATTTCACTTCCTCCTCTGTGATATTTCCTAGAATCCTATTATTTTCCACTTCTCCTAGCACTTGTGGGGTCGTGTTTCTCAAACTTCTTCTTATTACCTAATTTCCTATTCTATTTTCCTTTTTATAAGCCTTGCAAAAGTACTCAATAGTATGTCTTCCCATCTCCTCTCGGTCCTTATATTCTCTTCGTTCTTCTCCTTCCAACCTATTAATCATGTTTCTTATTTAATGGTTTGAGGCCAACCTGTGGAAAAAGGTAGTGTTCTTATCACCTTTAGTTAAGCATTGAACTCTTGATCTTTGCTTCCAAAATATTTCCTCTCTCAAAATGGTGTCCTTCCATTTTTTTCTGTACTCTTCTTCTTCTTGTGTAGCTTTCTCAAAATTATTACCCTAAGAAATCTCCCCCTAAAATTTTTTAAGTTTCTCCTCCACTTCTCTTTTGACTTTGAACAAATCTCCAAAGGTACTCTTAGCCCAATCCTTAACATTTCTCCTTGTATTATCTAATTTTTGAGTTAGTCTGTACATTGCAGTACCATCTATCCTTATTTCCATTCTAGGTAGGATTCCCACATTATTTCATACTTAAAAGGGTTTTGACCTCCTTTTATACCATCCTCCCAATGGAAGATTAAAGGGGAATGGTCAAAAGCAGTTCTTGTGAGGTTCTCCAGAAAGGAATCACTTAGCAAATTCTAGTTCCCCGTCACTATTAGTTTATCCAATCTTACTTGAATAAGATCACTTCCTTTTCTATTATTAGTCTAGGTGAATGGGTTCCCTCTCATGTCTACAACTATTAAATCCATTTTTCCCATAAAATCATGAAGATCTTGAAAACTTTAAGGGTAATCTCTATTTCCACCTAACTTTTCTGAGTGGTAAAGGGGGGTATTAAAATCTCCCATACACATTATCTATTTTTCCTTCATAGTATCCATTATCCTCTCCAGCTTTCCATAGGTTTCTTTTCTCCCTATCTTATTATTAGAAGCATGGATATTGATAAGCCCCCATCTTTGATTACTAGTTTGGAACTCAATTATTAGAAATTTTTTGTCTTTCCATAACTCAAATCCAGTCATAGAACATGAGTTCCACATGGTAGTAATACCCCTTGAGGCTCTATCAATAACCACATGCATGAAAGCAACCCCAGGACAAACATGACCAACAAGTCTACCAAAAATTACCAGACATTTTGGTTTCTTGGATTAACACACAATCAACCTTTTCCTGGAATATACACTACTTTAAAGCATATTGTTTCTATGGGATTTTTAGCCACCTTAAGTTCTAAGAAAGAAATTTTATTTCCTACCTCTTGTTACAGTCTCTAGTGTAAGTTTCTTACCACTAGCCATGTCCCTTGCTACTTGTTTTGTCCTAGTTGCTCTACTACTTAGTGTTCCAGCTATACCACATGTTCCTACATCTGGTCCACCCCTCAACCACCCCCCCCCCCCGTTTCTTCCTTTTCTAAACTTACCATTCCTCCTTATCACCTGCTTGTTAGGAAGTGGGGCTTAGTTCCTTTTTGATTTTCACTTTATCTAAAATTGCCATCACTTTTGCTGCTATCTCTGCTAGAGGGGCCTTCATAATTCTTAGAGGGGTGCATAACCTCTCATGGGTAACATAGTCTATAGACTTTTTTTCTTGTAATCCCTTACTTCTTGGACTTGCTAGAGAACTAGGAAGGGAGTGGTGTACCACTATTTCACCTTCTTCCATCATCTCACCTTCCTGAGGTCCCCCCAAAGATGACCTTATTAATTCCTCTATCTCTCGTCTAAATGGATACTCTTCCATTTTTTTCTTTTCATCTAAAGCTTCCCTGACTTTGGGTTCACTTAGCCCCCTAGACCCTATGACAGGGGTGTCTTACACCATGTTAGCCTCTAGGATTTGAGTGCTAGTAACAACCTCCTCTAGTTGTGGAGCTTCCAAGAATTCCCCTATGGTTTCTTTTACGATTCCTGGGGATTATTCCTTTTGTTTCTCCTTCTGTAGTTGGGCTTTATAGTCCACTATGACATGCCTGAATTGTCCACACTTCTGACAAAAAAGTCCCATATTCTCGTATTTTTTTAATATAATATTGAGTAATTATTTCAATATATTTATTATTTAAAATATCTATATTACTAAATATAATTTAAAAAATTATATATTATAAAAAAATTCTTTATCTTAATAAGTCAAAATAATGTATAATCTATTTCAAAATTAAGTGGTAAGAAAAAAATAACATTTGCATTTTTTTTAAAGATGGTTTTTTTATATAAATAAAAATAATTTAATGAAATAAAATAAATAAATGGAATTTTAAAAAAATACTTAAAAGTCTTAAATAAATTCACGTATTCCAAATATATTCTAAAAATATTTTCCCATCAAAATATAATATTGAATTTTTTAACAAAATAAAAATACTTGGATATTAATAAATAGTACTTATAATAATTTCAAAAAATATTACATACTATTAAAAGTTGAATTTTAATTTATTAAAAGTTATTTGAAATACTTTTAATTTAATATTGTAAGTTACAAGTTTCTAAACTTAATTTTAAAAATTATTGAAAAATCAGTCTCTAAAGTTGTCAATGCAAGTGTGAATGGATATAAATCTAATCCAATTATCACTTCCTGGGATGGAAGTATCATTAGGGAATGGAAATCTATATTCATACCATTAGGATTTGGCACATCTTCAAAATTGCATACACCTATAGATAGATCTACAATTAAATGACAACCCCCTATGCCTAGATTTGTCAAACTCAACTTTGATGGAGCATCTAGAGGTAATCCAGGATAGTCGGGCATGGGAGTATGCATTAGAGATTGCATTGGTAAAATGCTAGCAATTACAATAGCAGCCTTACCTATAGGAACAAAAAATGGTTGAGGCTCAGTCATTGCTTTGAGGGTTAATTCTTGCAAAAAAGGGGAATTTTCATCATGTGCGGATTGAAGGGGACGCCCAAGTTATAATCTCAGCTTGTGTCAAGAGACAATCGTCATCTTGGAAACTTAAGTATGTGCTTCAAAAAATTTGGAATATAATTGATCAATTTCAGGAGGTTACTTTATCACACACATATAGAGAAGGAAACAGAATTGTTGATTATCTCTCTAACTTACATTGTAATGGGATTATTACTTTTACATTACAACCTTCAGCATTCATGGAGCACTACAAAGACTTGTAGAAATTGACATCTAATGAGTTTGTGGACTGACAATAGTAATTTTTTATTTCTTACGTTTGCTTGAATAGTGAATACCATTTCATTGTCGAACAATAGTATTACTGCCAAATTTCAACTATTGTTGAGATACAATTCTTGTCAAGATTCAGTAATTGCCAACCAAGGTAGGGTAAAGCTTTTGCCGAGCTACATGAACATAGAGTATACTATGCAATCTCAAGTTTAGTAATGACCAAGTTCCTTAAGCCTCATTGAGTTACTCAGTTGAATGTCTACCGCGTGCCTACTTTGGCCGAGCTGCATGAACATAGTGTATACCATGCAACTTCGGGTTTAGTGTTGACCGAGTTCCTTGAGCTTCACCTAGTCAATCAATTTAGTGTCTACCATGAATTTACCATGTATTAAGTAGCACTGTGTTGAACAAGCTCTAGTTGGGTTTCTGCCAAGTTAAGCAGGGTTTTTGGCCAAGTGATCTGGATTTTCCATAACTGAGCTTTTGATGATCAACATGCAGAAGTGTGATGAATGACTGATGGTCACTAAGCTTTATAAAAATTAGCATTTCTAGTATGGGCCCAAATTTAGTACTGAACATAAATTAGTGCCTTTATAAATCTTAGGCTCTCATGTGCGAGATTATGGTAAAATTGTGCTAAATCTTTTCTTACTGCTCAAAATCATGTTTGTTGATGTCACTTGAGTACAATCTCGCTTCATTTTGGATGTGTGGTTCTTTGTACAAGACAAGATCAAATTTAACACATATGATAGTAGAACAATTTGCTCCTTCTTTAATTCTAGGGGCGTCAGTTTTGTACTTTTCCCTTCACAGTTGCAATTGGGTTTTGATTTAATGGCATATTCTTTATTACTCACATGAGATTAGGCACTTCACTTCCTTTGAGAATATGATAGGGGAATTATTTATATGTGAAGAATGGACCTCTTTTCATATCTTAATCTTCCCAGTTGTTTGTGCTTGTCATCTCAATTGCTTCTAGAATGCCACTCCCACATAATACATGTATGAAATGTGATTCCTATCACCAATTTCATCAAAGTATTCTCCCCAAAATCTTTAGAATCAAGCTTCAACCAACATTGTATGGAGATGCACTCTCTCATCCTTTAGACAATGCAATCCTAGATACTATGTTCACTATGCATTCCTACAACATTTGTCGAGTTATTCAAACCATTATTGGGGAGGACTTCTTTTTTGTATCCTCAAGAAATGTGTTATTTCATTCAAATTTTATCTCCATATTCCTATCTAATGCCATGGATCTCCTATAGTCAACGTTGAAATTAGAAATTATTGCTATCAAGGTGGTCCGACCGGAGTACTGGGCAAAAAATTAGTTGAAATGGGCAATGTAGAGTTATGATGTGTGGTCCAAAGATTCCTTGGTGGGAGGACTATTCCTAAGAACCATACTCATGAAGAATCATGAAGCTATGATGACATTCAAAGTGCTACATAAGTCCTTTGAAAAGCACAACCCTCAGTTCCTAATTAAGACCTTGCATGTCACATCATGAGTTCTGGGTTTTCAACTAACCGAGGAGTTGAAGAAAGTAGGATTTGCATTGCTTGATATTTTGGGTATTCCAACTTTTGATGCACGAGCAAAATCAGCCCACATGAAGATACCTTTTGTTGATCTCAGAATGGTTTTGACAATTGAGTTTCAACACACTTAAGAAATTTTCTTAGTTGATGCTGAGTTACAGTATGTGCCAAGCCATAAATTCATCAAGTGCTGAGTTATTTATATGCCAAGTGAGCTATAGGTGTCGATCAAGACAAAATTTCTATAGGTGCTGAGAAAGACTGAATTCCTATGTGTGTCGAGCATCAGTAATCAGTAAGTGTCAAGTAAAAAAGAATTAGCATAAGAGTTTGTGCCCTCACAAACTAAGATGTAAATTATTTTTGAGCCGATATATGATGAATCTCAAAGGATTAAAAGATAAGATCAAATCTATTTCATTCCCTATGCAATCAACATGCAACCAATCAAAAAAATGGAAATATTTGAGTGGTAAAGATGGATGAATCTTAATCATAGATTCATTCCTAACCCTAAGTCATGAAACCTTTTTAAGGAGGTCAAAACCCCATAATTCAAGTATATACGAGAATTCAAGAGAGAGTATGCAAATAGAGAATGCATGCAAGGATAGAATACCAGTGAAGTTTGAAGGAAGTGAAAGGGGTGAAAAGACTTAGAAGAAGGACAACATTACAACATTAATTAACAAAATAGAGTATCAGTACTTCGAACAGAATCATATCAGATCAAAGAGGATCAGATCATAATGGACTAAACATGAATCTAAAATTAGTAATTAAGGATTGTAAGTTATTAGGTCAACACATTCTACTATACTTTCTAACCATTGTATTAGAAGAATGAAAATCCTATGAAGATAGGTTGGATTAATAGTCATATTGTAAATCCTTTAACAGGTGAGATTCCAAGTGAATGTTTTGTAAATCCTTTAGATAGGTACATTTTTAATAGAGTTTTTGAGCCTTTAACAAGATAGGCCTCTCATAGGGTAGACCATTGATGATGGTCAAAGTTTGTAACATTGAGAATTTTCATATTGCTACAATGATAAATTGTTGGTGTCATCCCCACCCTAGTTTTACCTTCTCATTTTGGAGGGTTTCTAGTTGATCAGTTGTCTATTTTCACACATGCCTTTATTTTTCATGATTATTAGAAAATTTTCATGCATGTATTGATTTCAGTTAAAAGTTGTATAGCTTAAAGTTTGGTACTTCTGATTCACCCTCCCGCACCCCCCCTCCCCTACCCCCCCCCCCCCCCAACCACCTCAAAAGTATTCTTCCCACTTGTTAATTCCAACAATTGGCTCCCCCAATTAAGTTAGTTCATGAACTAGGTGTCTGGTTGACTCCAGCTATCAGTGCTCCTAGCTTCATACACCATGTCTCACAAGAAACTACTTGGTCTTCCCATTCAAATTCCCCCAAATCAAATGTTTGGGGTGTGCCTTCTACCACTAGCATTTCAGATGCCGTAGCTAAAGTCTCAAATTTAGGATTGGAGGTTGCTCCTATAACATGTTCAAATTTTGGACGGAGCTTCTCTGTCAATCCTTATTTAGCATCCACTTCTATTGAGGCCACCTCATGCGAGGATATGGAAGAAAGATAGCACAAAGGCTTCCCTCTATTTTTTTGGGTAATTTTTCCAAACTTCAGGCATGCTATGTTAATTGTTGACAATCTTGGTTGAATTTGAGTCCTCCATGCCTGCTATTTGATACACATGAAAATGTAAAATTCGATAAATTTTGAATTCTTGATGGTATTAGTTTTGATCATCAATATAATACGATTGTAAATATTGATTTTAGTCACTTGTACATATTGCGACGATGCTGGATTTTCTTTTCTAGTTCTTTCCCAATTATATATATATATATATATATAGTGGCTTGTCCACTTTTTCTGAAAAATAATAATAATTCTTGTTTGATCATTGATATGTCTTAGTTATTAAAATTATTTATGTAAATTTGACAAACAATAATATTTACAATATATAATGTTATATACAGGTTCTATGTATGTAAAAATATTTTTACTCATTTTTCAATTTAATTTCATTCATATTATAGTACAAGATAAATGAATTTGTTTTAAATATTGAGGGTGTATGCAAGTAGACTTCCCATAAGTTTATATTTTAGCTATTGGTAACAATTTATTTTGTTCAACTATTTAGTTGTAATATGCATGACTTTTTGTGCTATTAAAACATTTTGTGGCAAATATGTGTAAAAACAAACAAATAAATAAATAATGACCCTTGAAGCAAGCTAGAACTTAACTTCTTAATAATCGAACAAAGACACAGTTCAAGTACCTTTGTGAGCTATTATATTCACTCATTAATTGGAAGACCCACCCCAACCCCCTACTATACTTTAGTCACCAGGGGTGGATGGAGGAGGTTTATTGGACCTAGGAGCAGATAGATTTCAACCCCCATGAATAGACCAAGATGAGCTACAGTCAATCTGGCAGGGCAGAATAATTGGAGAGGAGGGCTATCCGATTAGAGACCGGGACACACATATGTGTGTATTTGTTTTATTTTTGTAATAAGAATCTTAATCCTAACCTTTCCATCACCATAATCATAATCATAACAAAGAGTACTAGCCATGGTCATAAATCCAACCCTAACATTGAGTTCTAACTATAACTAAAGTCCTATACCCCAACCCTATCTAAAACTATTGTGGATGGAAAATGAATCTTGGTAAAATCAATTCAATAGAGTTTTTTTACAAAAAATACACATAATAAATGAGAAGCAATAGGCCTCCTTTTCTTACGAGTTTAATTTTATTGACCACACAATGTGAAATATTCCTTTATATGGGGATGTGGCACATGAACTTTATAAATTTTTATGTATTCATTAGAAATTGGAATATACCTAACATGACCATTGATTTAGGGGCATTGTTTATGTTGGTGTAAATAAGTATTTACTTATTACACTTACTTGAGTTTTACTTAGGTTGATGCATTATTTAATAATTTTGCATTATTTTATTATTATTTTAGGTGAGACACTTAGGAGTTCGTGTACTCTGATTGAGTTATAAAACTCTAATTATGCACATGGTGTCTACAACATAGGAATATGCATCATTCACTGAGTTTTCATGATGACAAAACAGTTATCCACACTCCTCATTTAGCACATGTTGTCTACACCATTGATTTGCGTACTACACCATTGTAGGCTTATCCTCACATCATCGCACTTAATCCCGTCCTTAATGGAGGATAACCCATATCTGGTGGACATGTTCCTGGTTGTATGACATATTATGATGCTAACTTCTATGCATTCTAGAAGCTCTCCTGAGGCCTTTATATTCAGGCACTCCTAGTGTACTCTCATCTAGTTATTGAACTAATATCGTCATTCTGATCATACTCTTTCTATTTTTGTCTACTATGTGCTTGTGTTGAGTTCTTTAGTTCTTGGGTGAATTCCAGCTTAAGCCAAATTCTTACATGGTATCAGAGCTGAGGGAGATTCTCATCATGTAGCCGTTCAAGACCATTCATGCTTCAGCACCTCGACACATATTTGGAGGATTCGTAGAAATTGGGAGTGTCTAGAGCTAGATCTGACCTCACCGTTGCGTTTGGAGCATCGATTTAGTGAAGATCAACAATAAACTTGCCTATATTGGGTGAAAGTTGATCGTGAGGAAAAAAATTTTTGCAAATCAGAACCTGAAGGCCTCAATTTGTAGTTCAGGTATGGTCAATTTCGGATCTATTTAATTGTTATTTTTAGATCTAAAATATTTTTCTTCTCTACAATTTATTTTTCAAATAGGTATTTTCAGAATTATTTTTTCGTCAACTGTATAGGAAAAGAAAAAATTTAACCGAACCAGGCAGTGACACCCTGGCTCGGCCCTATTATTTTGGTGGAATTTTTGGGTTTATCTATTTTTGCAAGGTTTTATATTATTTAATTGGTGAGCAAGTATGCTGCCATATTCCTTGGGCCGTACTGCATAAAGCCCTCCCTGCGGATCTGACATTCTCTTACGAAAATATGGCAAAATTCCCAAAGCCAGAAAGGCCACGATTTCAACAGCCTCAACCCAACCTATAGTGTAAGATTCCACCTAGCAATAGCCACACCTACCAAATCTGGTAACAAGGTTTCTGCTAGACCTTGCAACCATTGCGGCAAGACTTATTTATTTTAAGTTTGCGGTCTTCCATTTAAAAAGAGTGCTTGAAAGTTCTATCACAACATATGTGGGAGTAATCAACTACTCCAGTGATAGTTTATATCTCTGATAGCAAAAAGAATATTTCAGCAACATTTTATTTGACAGTGCCCTGTCAGTCTCCTGGCCGCTGTACAACCTTGTAACACGTGGCACCATGTCAGCTAGTGCCACAGGGCACCACGTCTGCCAACTCATCGAGTACAGTCACTCTGCCATGTCAAGGCATTGTTGAGTCAGCATTCCATACTGACATGCAAGTAGGACATGCAACAAAATTTTGTACATTTTTGTATGTTCCATACTGCCAAGTCCCCTGCTGACATCATCACTGTCCAAATTTTTACTGACGTCATCCTATCATGAGCTTAAAATTGACGCCCATCTAGACATCATTCTAGGGCTAAATATCACTGTTGCAACAACTATATGACTATCAAATTTAACCCCATCATTCGCTGATGCAACCCCTCTCTAGATTGATTTTGGTTTCTGTAGTCTGACTTCGGGAGGCTATAACTCGCACATTTGGACTCCAAATTAGGTGCAATTTTTTTGAAATTGGGTAGAATTTTCTAAATATTTTAGTGGTGAAGCTATTTTCTGGTTTTCGTGCATGGATTGTTCAAAATTTGCATTTTTTTGTGATTGTACCTGTATAATCTTGCATTTTGCAACTTCAAAAGCTTCGTACGGGCACATCTGGAGTCAAAAATAGGTTTTATTTTTTTTGAAAGTGCGTATTTTTTTGTCTAATTTCTAGATCTGGCATCAAATTGTAGTGTTGTGTGAAGAAAAATTTCACTTTCATATAGGGCCTTTCTTTCCTTTGTAATGCTTTAGAATTGTAGCACATTGTAAATTTTCAAATTTGTACTCCATTCAGAGGTTGTAACAAGAAAAATCAAAAGTCCACAATGGGGCAAAATTGGCAAGTGGTCCATTGTAATTGCACTACTGATAAAGTCCCCAAAGCATCTATTTTGGGGGGGTTTCTTGATTTAGTGAAAAGGGGGAGTGTTCTTGGTGTTGTGTTCTCTCTTTTCTACACTTTTCTTTCATTTTCTACATTATGGGAAACTTTAAGTTTCCTAAATTAACTCCTCATAACTATGCTTCGTGGTCAATCAAAATGTTGTATCACTTAATGCATAATGAAGTTTCACAATATGTAGATGGTACTCTTGTTAAACCAATAGGTAATAATGTTTTTGCAAGTGAAATTTCAAATTGGGTAGCAATGGATAGAAAAGCCCTAGGTGATATATGTTTTGGGGTAGATGATAAAATCATGTATCAAATCAAGAAATATACTACATCCAAGGAAGCTTGGGATACCCTCGAAAGCCTTTATGGTAAAGTATCTAAAGAGGATGTGTTTAAAATTGAAGATGAGCTTGTTTCTGCAAGGAAACTTAGGTGCAGAAATAGCTTCCTACACTAATATCATAAGGAAAGTATGGTGCAAATCCTTTTGAAAAATCTTCTACACTTACAAATTCAATATCATGTAAACAACAATATTTTAGCCAACCATACATATAGAAAATAGAAAGAGAAAGAACATATAACACAAAGATTTGCCGGTGGGGAAAAACCTTTCGGTAAAACAACCCCACCCCTCAAGAACCTGCACAATGTATTATCTTCAACACAAGATTAGAATACACTTGCAATGCAAAGTCAACATCAACAATAGAAGACTCCAGTAGCACCTCAATACCTGCAAACTTTCATCTATCACACTATTGCATTACAACATGCAATACTCCTTTTATGAACATCTTAAGACCCAACAAAATGCCCACAAAAGAGTTGGGTATTTTTCATGGCTCAACCACCAAGAAACATGCACAATGCCACATGTACATCCAATACCAAGAAAAGGGCATCCATCCCTTGAATAAAAAATGATAGCTTGTCATAGAATCAGCCAAAAATAGTGATCACAAGAGAAGTGTAAGGGAATCCATCATACCAACCTATTTTTGGCATATTCTCTTACACACACCAACCACTCATTCTTGGGTGCCCAAATAGGCCTCACGTCATAAGATGCTCTTACACCTATCATAGCTCATTCCTTAAATAGCTCTTACACGTCATAGGAATCTGTCATAACCATTTCAGCCATGACCTCCTCACACACTTCAAGATGTTGACACATGTAAGTGATCAACATGCCAACTAGACATGTACACTCACATTTACATATTATTTGGAAAAATACATTTTAGAAAACAAATAATAATAAGAATAGGAATTCTACAAGGTTGAGACACCTTATTGCTAACATTCTCCCACTTGTCTAACACCTTGTAAGAGCAATCAAGAACATAACAGGAACTAACCGCTATAGGCCAAAAGGCCCATAGACTCTGAACACCATCTAAACTTCTCAGTGCCCACTGGTTTTGTTAATGCATCTGTAACATTCTTCATAGTATCTACCTTCTCCAAATTTACCTTTCCATCTTCCACCATATCTCTCACAAAGTGAAACTGCACATCAATGTGCTTCGTTCTGGCATGGAAAGTTGGATTCTTTGCAAGGAAAATAGCACTCTGACTATCACACCAAATAGTAATTTGTTCTGCATCAACACCAACATTAGAACACAATCTCTTAAGCCAAATGGCTTCCTTACAAGCATGAGTAGCAGCCATGTACTTAGCTTCTGTAGTGGACAAAGAAACCATAGGTTGTCGCTTACTCATCCAACTGATGGCACCACCAAACATAGTGAACACATAACCACTGGTGGATCTCTTGCGATCAACATCACCTGCCCAATCTGAATCAACAAACCCATGAATACAAATTGAATGCGGAGATCTAGAAGAGTTATCATGATAACATATGGAGTAATCTGATGTACCCCTCAAATATCTGAATACTCGCTTAACTACATCCCAATGTATCTGTCCAGGATTAGCCATAAACTGACTTAGGACTCCCACTACTTGGGCAATTTCTGGTCTAGTACAAACCATAGCATACATAAGACTGCCAACTGCACTAGCATAAGGTACTCTACTCATGTCCTCCACCTCACTATGAGATTTTGGACAATCATCTACAGATAACTTTGTTCCCACAGAAATAGGAACACATAGTGGTCTACAATCTGCCATGCTGAACCTGTTCAACACAGACTTCACATACTTACTCTAACTCAACCAAAGTTTTCTGTTAGACCTGTCTCTACTGATTTCCATACCCAAGATGTACCTAGCTGCCCCAAGATATTTCATCTCAAACTGTGCTGACAACTGAGATTTAAAATCAAAAATCATAGCCTTACCCTTCCCAAACAACAACATATCATCAACATATAATGCAACAATAAAAAGGCGATTATTTTCAACTCTGAAATAAGCACAATGATCTAATTTCGATCTTACAAATCTAATTGACAACACAAAGGCATCAAACTTAAGGTACCACATCCTAGGAGATTGCTTCAAACCATATAGAAATTTCTTCAATCTGCAAACAAAGGATTCTTTACCTTTAACAATGTAGTGCTCAGGCTGTGACATATAAATCTCTTCCTCCAAATCACCATGAAGGAAAGCTATCTTCACATCCATCTATTCTATCTCTAAATCATATGATGTAGCAAGAGATAATAGAAATCTAATGGATGTCAACTTTGCAATATGAGAGAATATTTCACCATAATCTATTCCCTCTACCTATGAATACCCCTTTGCAACCAATCTAGCTTTGTACCTTCCAACACTGCCATTTGCACAGAATTTCTTCTTGAACACCCATTTACAACCAATAGGTTTTCTCCCTTTAGGAAAAGGTACAAGGTCCCATGTTTTGTTTTTCTCTAATGAAGCCATCTCATCATCCATAGCCTCAATCCAAGAACCTGCATCTTCCATGCCCAAAGCCTCTTTCACAGATCTAAGCTCATCAGTGTTAGTAATCAAAGCAAAAGCACAACTGGAATCTAACATATAATAACCAAACCTTTCTGGTTGGTTTCTTTCTCTCATGGATCTCCTCAAGGGCTGAGGTTGAGGTTGTTCTTCCTCTTCTTCTGAACTATCAGAGCTTCTAGAGCTCTCCTCATCATTAGACCCAACATGGTCTCTCTGTTCAGTCTTCTCAGGGGTAGGAGGCAACTGAACAACATCTTTTTTCTTTTCTTTTTCATCTGGTTGTAGCACAATAGGAGAAGATGTTAGCTCTCTAAAAATAACATTTCTGCTAGACAACACCTTACTAGTCACAGGATCCCAAAGCTTGTATCCTTTCACACCAGAACTATACCCAATGAAAATACATTTAACAACTTTGTCTTCCAACTTAGATCTTTTCTCCTTTGGAACATATGCATAAGCTTCACAACCAAAAACACGAAGATGTCTAATTGAAGGCTTCTTACCAGACCACACCTCCATGGGTGTCTTACCAACAAGAGCTGATGTAGGAGATCTATTAACCAGATAGCAAGCAGTGGCCATAGCTTTGGACCAAAACCTTTGTTCTAAACCAGCTCCACTAAGCATACTCCTAGCCTTTTCCATCAATTTCCTGTTCATTCTCTCTGCAACTCCATTTTGCTCTTGGGTATAAGGAGTTGTCTTATTCCTCTCAATACCTTGTTCTTTATAGAACTGTTCAAACTCTGCTGAGCAAAACTCACCACCATTGTCATTTCTCACACACTTAATCTTCTTACTAGTCTGATTCTCTACAAGGGCTTTAAATTCCTTGAATCGACTAAAGACTTGTGTCTTTCTTTTAAGGAAATAAATCCATGTCCTTCTACTATAATAATCTATGAAAGATACAAAAAATATAGACTTGGAGATCGAAGGAACTTTTACAGGACCAAATACATTAGAATGAATAAGATCCTAAACATTAGAAGATTTGTGAGAACTAGAGTAAAACTAAACACGATTTTGTTTACCATATACACAGTGTTCACATAAGTCAAACTCAATATTGCAATCATTTAACCCCTCAACAAGATTTTTCTTTTTTTAGGGTTCTGAGACCCTTCTCACCAATGTGGCCAAGTCTCATATGCCACAACATTGTCTTTTTTGCAGGAAACTTTCCTTCCAAAGTGTTTGCATTGCCATCAGAACCAATAACCACAGAATTCTTCACTGCTCATTCAGATGGTGAGGATGAAGAACTGTTACATAGAGGAATACATGCATCTAGCTGAAACAAAGTACCTCTCCTAGTACCCTTAGCAAGCACCATCGATCCTCTAATCATCTTACATCCTTCTTTTGAAAAAACAACTTGCACACCTACATCGTTCAGCATACTTATAGATAATAGGTTTCGTGCCAAGCTTGGAATGTGCATAACTCCATTGATTCCCTTTACTCATCCATCAAGAAATTTGATAGTGACCCTTCTGCGTCCAACTATCTTTAGGTGAGAATAATCACCCAAGTACACCTTTCCACCATCAAACTCTTCATATCTTGAGAACCAGTTTCGATGAGAGGTCATGTGAAAAGATGCACCCGAGTCAACCAACCACACATCATCAGATGCATGGGCTGCCAAAGCTACGATGAATGCATCACCATCTTCTTGAGATTTTTTAGAACTAGAATCTGAGGCTTTCTTCTTCTTCTTAGGCTCTTTACAGTCTTTACAGAAGTGCCCATTCTTTTCACAGTTCCAACATTTTGCCTTGGACTTATTGGAAGTCTTTGACTTCCCACGGGATTTGGATCTACCCTTATTGTCAGACTTATTGTCATTTTTCTTTCCTCTTTCTATGGATCTCCCATGAACACAAGGGCTTCTTTTTCTAAAATGAAAGTCTTTCTCTGCATCTCCTTTGATAGCAGCAAAGACACCACATCATCCATTTTGAAGGTGACTAATGTGCTTCTGAGAGCCATCACAAGATGGTCCCATGAATCCGGTAAAGAACACAAAATTGTGTAGCAACGATCCTCCTCCTCTAACTTGACACCAATAGATGTCAACTGTGTAACCAATAGATTAAATGCATTTAAATGATCCATTAAGGATCCAACTTCCTCCATTTGCAGAGAATACAACTTCTTCCTCAGGAAAAACTTGTTCGCCAGAGATTTGGCCTGATACACAGCCCCAAGTCTCTCCCACAAACTATATGCGGTTTTCTCATCTAGAACATTTAGAAGGACTACATCAGTTAAACAGAGTCTTATGAGACCCTTAGCTTTACAATCTTTGATATCCCAATCTACTTGAGCTATAGTTGCTGGTCTCGTAGTTCTTGTAGTCACTTCCCATAGGTCACGATCTTCCAACATGTCTTCCATCTTGAGTTTCCACAACTCAAAATTACTGCCATTAAAATTCTCCACCTCCATTCTTCCATATGATGAACTTGTTACAAATGTAAATGGCAGAAAATTTTAATAAATTAATCAGAGATCAAACTGATCTATATATACAAAGAGGAGAGTCGAATAGAATAGAAACATTCTATTCTAGACTATACTAAATATTAGAAACATTCTAATATTTACAGAGATATAATAAGATACAATAGTGAGCATTAAACGGAAACATGAAGGTTATTTTAATACCCCCCCTTAATGCTCAATCTATTTACTACACCAATAGATCCCCTGAATTTAACAAACTTGTCAGGACCAAGGGGTTTAGTGAAAATATCTAATGATTGCTCTGAGGTAGGAACATAGCGTAACTGAATAGATCCATCTTCTACTAGTTTTCGGATGTAATGGCAATGAAGCTCGATGTGCTTGGTTCATTCATGAAACACTGGGTTCTTGGCAAGTTTGAGTACGCCCTGATTGTCTAAAAACAAAGAAGTCGGACCTACTTGAGGAATATGCATATCTGCAAGCATCTGCCAGAGCCAAACTGCTTCACAAGCTGCCTTGAAAGCTCCTCTATATTCTGCTTCTGTAGAGGAGAGTGCATGTGCATGTTGCTTCTTACTAGTCCAAGTAACTGCTGTAGATGCGATACTAAACACATGGCCAGAAGTAGATTTCCTATCATCAACTGAGCTGGCCCAATCAGAATCAGTGAATCCACTGAGCTGAGGAGTAGTAGTCCTTGTGTAAACAAGACCATAATCTAAAGTACCATGTACATAGCGTAACACACATTTCTTTGCAATCCAATGATTAGTCTTGGGGTTTTTCATGAACCGTGAGATGTAGCTGACTGCAAAACTGAGATCAAGTCTAGTAGTAGTAAGGTAGATGAGACTACCTACTAGCTACCTGAAGAGTGTTTCATCTACAGGAGGAGAAAAAAATTGTGCAGACAATTTTAGACCAGTCTCCATAGGAGTGGAGGCAGATTTACAATCCTGCATTCGAAACCTATCAAGCAAACTTCTGGCATACTTGGACTGAGACAAAAAAATGCTATTTTCAGTCTGCCAAACCTCAATACCTAAACAATAATGAAGCAATCCGAGATCTGTCATATCAAAAGTTCTGCATAGATCCTGTTTGATTTTTGAAGTCAAATGTTCTGAATTTCCAGTAATGATCAAATCATCCACATAGACAACAAGAAAAAGAATATCATTACCAGAGTGCTCAATATACAAATTACTGTCTGACGGACTATTCTGAAATACTTGAGTAACCTAGTAATGATCAATCTTTATGTACCAAGCCCTAGGGGCCTGTTTAATACCATAGAGGGCCTTCTGGAGTCTACATACTTTGTGTTTTGAACCAGCAACCTTAAAACCTGGGGGCTGCATTATGTAGACTTCTTCCTGTAATTCTCCATTGAGAAAGGCACTCTTCACATCCATCTGATGAACTTTCCAACCATACTGAGCTGCAATTGCAAGAAGAATGTGAATAGTGCTCATTTTGGCTGTCGGTGCAAATGTCTCCTCATAATCAATGCCTTCGCGCTGGGTGAATCCTCGAGCAACAAGTCTAGCTTTGTATTTGTCCAAGGTACCATCTACATGGTACTTGACCTTATAGACCCATTTACAGCTAATGGGTTTCTTCCCAGGAGGAAGATCTAAAAGAACCCAAGTGTGGTTCTTTTGAAGACTCTAAAGCTCAGAATCGATTGCTTATTCCCATTCTAGAATTCCTTTGGCCTCTGCATATATCTGGGGCTCAGGGATATTGTGGATGTTGGCCATAAGAGCTATATTAATTGTGTTGTGCTGGAGGCTCTTATTTCTGGAGGTTCTACCCTCAATGAGTTTATCAGGATGAAGATCACTAAGTGTTTGAGCCCACTATTTTGGTTGAAGAGTCGAGGAGCTAATATCAGATGCTGTAGGAATAGCTGGAGGAGAAGCAGGAGCAGGAGTTGTATTATCTGGAAGTGATTGAGGTGGTGTATTAGTAGCATCAGATGACTCATATAAAATAGAAGAACCTAAGTCAAAGATTGCTGAAGACTGAATCTCATAATGTGGTGGGGAGTCAAAGAGCAAAAATGGTCCAAATTCCTCATCAAACACAACATCACGACTAAAGATTAAATGATCAGTATTTACATCAATCAGTCTGTAGGCCTTATGTGTGTGACTGTATCCTGTAAACATAAGTTTCTGGCTTTTGGAATCCAACTTAGTGCGTTTGGCATCAGAAATCCATACATATGCCAGAGAGCCAAAAACTTTCAAATGGTTGATCCTAGGTTTGCGACCAGACTAGGCTTCCTCAAGAGTCTTATGATTAACTGCAAGGGTGGGTGACCGGTTAAGAAGGTAGACAGCTATGGATACTGCTTCTACCCAATATTTTTTGGCAACATTTCTATATCCTAGCATAGCCCTAGCCATTTCTGTGATGGTATGGTTTCGACGCTCTACAACACCATTTTGCTGAGGGGTGTGAGGTGTGGTGAACTGACGTCTAATGCCATGAGTAGCACAGAAGGCAGAGAAAGCAGAAGAATAGAATTCCCCCCCATTATTAGTCCTAAGAGTATGAATGGAGGAACCAAACTCTTTTTCTACTAGAGCTTTAAACTGCTGAAATACAAGAAAGGCATCTGATTTTTGCTTAAGAAAATATACCCACATTTTGCGACTGAAATCATCCACAAAGAGTAAAAAATACCTGTTCCCAGTAATAGAAGGAGTATTCATAGGACCACATACATCAGCATGGACTAGCTGGAGTACTCTGTATGCCCACCATGTTTCACCATTCTTAAATGGTGTCCTATGTTGCTTCCCTGCTTGGCAAGCTCCGCAAACGCGATGGTTCTGGGTCTGAATATTAAGTAGGCCATGGACTAAATTATCTCGAGAAAGTTGTGCTAGATATTGAATGTTTAGATGACTGTATTGCTGATGCTAGAGACTGCTGAGAGCGGATGATTCGGCGATGAAGGCATGCTTAAGGGAATCGCCTGAATCTACAAGCCTATAAATACCATGATCCTCAAGATCGAAAGCAAGGGTAGTGTGAGAAGCACGATCAATAATCGAACACTTATTTCCACTGAAAATGACATCCAACTGAGGGGAGTGCTTTATAATCTGACTAACAGATAGAAGATTATGTTTCATGCCAGGAACATAACATACATTGAGAAACATGAGTTTTCTTCCTCCAGTCTGAATCTGAACATTGCCCTTGCCGACAATATTGTATTCTTCACTGCCTCCAAAGATTACTGAGTCAGAATAGGGAGTGAATTCAACAAACCAATCATGCCTATGAGTGAAATGTCAGGAGGCACCAGAATCGATGTACCAGGCAGAAGATTTCACATGATTTGCAGGTATGCTGGCCATAAAGGCATGGTAGATAGATTCTTTCTGCTCTAAGTGTTGGGTAGCATTGGCGTATTGTTTAATTGAGTCCGACTTCTAATGCTGCTGATACAGATGCTTATAATATGTGAATATTTCAAATGGCACAAACTTCAAGGTGAGAAAATGAAAGACCTAGAAAATTTGGAGAAGTACCCAGAAAAGAGCTCGAAAAACCTAGAAATAAAGTGTTGTCAGAATTCAGATCCGTTGGCTCAAAAATTGAGGCACAAAAAATGAGGCACCCACAAAAATTTGATGAAGACCCATTCGAGATTTCAAAAAACCAACCCAGAATATGTGACCAAAAATTTTTTGGAGGTCAAAAAACTAGGGTTTCGAGCAAAAACCTAGTCGGCAGCTTCGAAGGTTAGATTTGCAGGAAAAATGGTAGATATAGGCAGATTTTGGAACAAGCAGATTTGAGATAGACGGATCCAGGTAGATAAGGGCGGATTGAACACATTTTCACTCAAACAAAATGCTGAGTTGCAAAAAAATGACGAGTTGCAGAAAAACAACAGTAGAAACCTGCGATTTGTAGAAGATCAGACGTAAGCCAAAGAAACCTGCAATTTAAAAAATGTGAACTCGAGATTTGCAGAATTAATTTCAGATTTCTCAGAACAGAAACCCTAGATGGGTTGTAGAGAAAATGGCAGAAATAATTTCAAAATTTAGAGCAGATAATTTCGAAAGAAATTATAAACTATTCAAAACCATTTGAAGCAATAGCTCCGATACCATGTTACAAATGTAAATGGCGGAAATTTTTAATAAATTAATCAGAGATCAAACTGATCTATATATACAAAGAGGAGAGTCGAATAGAATAGAAATATTCTATTCTAGACTATACTAAATATTAGAAACATTCTAATATTTACAGAGATATAATAAGATACAATAGTGAGCATTAAAAGGAAACATGAAGGTTATTTTAATAGAACTCGCCATCTCAATTTGCAAATAAGATTTACGATGCTCTGCACAAGACTCCCACTCAACTTGAGATTAGCTCAAAAACCTCTACCCAACAACTAGGATCAATAGTTGATCAAGCTCTGATACCACTTGTAAGGAAACTCAGGTGCGGAAATAGCTTCCTACACTAATCTCATAAGGAAAGTATGGTGCAAATCCTTTTAAAAAATCTTCTAGACTTACAAATTCAATATCATGTAAACAACAATATTGTAGCCAACCATACATATAGAAAATAGATAGAGAAAGAACATATAACACAAAGATTTTTCGGTGGGGAAAAACCTTTCGGTAAAACAATCCCACCACTCCAGAACCTACACAATGTATTATCTTCAACACAAGATTACAATACACTTGCAATGCAAGTTCAAAATCAACAATAGAAGACTCTAGGAGCACCTCAGTACCTGCAAACTTTCATCTATCACACTATTGCATTACAACATGCAATACTCCTTTTATGAACATCTTAAGACCCAACAAAATGCCCACAAAAGAGTTGGGCATTTTTCATGGCTTAACCGCCAAGAAACATGCACAATGCCACATGTACATTGAATACCAAGAAAAGGGCGTCCATCCCTTGAATAGACAATGACAACTTGTCATAGAATCCGCCAAAAATAGCAGTCACAAGAGAAGTGTAAGGGAATCCGTCATACCAACCTATTTTTGGCATATTCTCTTACACACACCAACCACTCATTCTTGGGCACCCAAATAGGCCTCACGTCATAAGATGCTCTTACACCTATCATAGGTCATTCCTTAAATAGCTCTTACGCGTCATAGGAATCCGTCATAACAATTTCAGCCATGATCTCCTTCACACACTTCAAGATGCCGACACATGTAAGTGATCAACATGCCAACTAGACATGTACACTCACATTTACATATTATTTGCAAAAATACATTTTACAAAACAAATAATAATAAGAATAGGAATTATACAAGGTTGAGACACCTTATTCCTAACAGTTTCCTTAGATCCTAAGTTGTATGACTTAGTACAGGACTTCATCATTAAGGTGAATGAATTAAGGACGAAGCTTACTGATTGTGGGAGTTCTATAAAAGATGATAGACTGATCTATCTCATTCATAATAAGCTACCATCGAAATATTCCACATTTGTATCTTCTTTTAACACCTCAAAGACTACCTTAGGGTCTGCCTACAAGAAAGTCACATTTGATGAATATGCTAAATTATTGGATGATAAAGAAAAGAAGTTGAAATCAATGGGGATTCTCAAAACACCTCAATCCAAAGCATTGGTGGCTAATGAGGGTTCTCAAAATTCAGCTGGATAGTCTTCAAATAAAGGAAAAGGTAAGAAGAAGTGGAAGAAGGACAAATTTGAAGATGCAAAAAAGTCAACACCACAATCAAATCAACAAGGAAAGTCCTCGAATTCCAACATGAAAGGGGACAACAATAAGGAGAAGAAGAAGTGTGCTTATTGCAAGAAATTGGGTCATGAAGAGCATGAGTGTTATCTTTAAAAAATTGATGAGTTGACTCACATCATGAGGAAACATAATGTTCCATTTCCTAATGCTTATAAGGATAAAGGATCATCTTCAGATTCCAGGGGAAAAGGGAAAGCATTCATGGCAAATGCAAACTCTTCAAAGGAATAGATATTTGATTCAGGTGCCTCATATCATATGGGTTCTTCAAAGGAGGATTTTTCTTCAATGAAGTAGTCCAAGGTACTACACATCTTCATGGGAAATGATAGTAAAATGGAATTTGAAGGAAAAGGAAAAGTGGAGATGGAAATTGGAGAGTTTCAAAATGTTCTCTATGTTCCAAACCTAAGTTCAAATCTCCTATCAATCTACCAAATCACTCACCTTGGAGATGGACATAGAGTTGAGTTCCTTCCAGACTTAGTAAAGGTGCATAGTTTTCAAGATGATTCCTTGGTTGCAGTGGGGAAAGTGAATGATCACAAGAGATTGTATTCTTTCTCTCATTTTGTACCCAAGTCTTCTTCAAAGGCCTTGTTATCTCAATCCAATTCAAACATGCAATTATGGCATGAGCGGTATAGTCATCTTGACTACCGCTATCTTCAGCAACTTTGCACATACTACATGCTGAAAGGTCTACCTCAAATCAACTTTTCTAAGGGTGAATGTTCATTAGATTCAGTGGATATGCATCAAGAAGGGAAGTTACAAAGAGGGAAGTCTTCAAGAGCAACAAGTGTTCTATAGATCGTTCACATGGTATTAGCAGGTCCTTTTGCATTTAGCCAGGGTTGCTATATACTTATCTTTGTTGATGAATTTTCAAGCTTCACTTGGGTCTATTTCTTCATAGTAATAGTGAAGTGTTGGACAAATTTCTAGCCTTCAAGGCTCATGTAGAACAGAAATCTAGAAAGGCCATCAAAGTACTCTGAATGGACAATGGAAACATGGATGTGAACAGAAGAGTTATGGACTTTTGCAGACATGAGGGAATTGATCTTCAAACTCCATTAGCATTCAGTCTACATAAGACAAATGTTGCAGCTTTGAGGATTCACACTCTTAAGTCTATGGCAAGTTGCATGATTCATGCCAAGTCTCTAGATCCATCATTAGAAGTCGAAGCAATCTCAAGTGCCACTCACATTCTTAATCATTCTCCTCATCCAACCTTAGATGGAAAAACTCCTTTTGAGGCATGGTGTGATAGAAAACCTATTGTGACACACTTCAGAGTCTTTGGTTGTCCTGCATGGGCAAAGGCATCTTCTAGGGGATGCAAGGCACAGTCATCTTGACCTTGTACCTTCATTGGTTATGAAGATAGTGTGAAGGCATACAGACTTCTAGATCCTGAGACACATTAGATATTTGTGGAAGGATGTACATTTTCAAGAAAGTTCACCCAGCTTGTCCTCTACTCCTCTTCGCACATCATACAGTGTGGATACTAATAGTGATTTCAGTGATAGTGCTTCAATAGATTCAGACATGTGGTATTCTATCGATAGATATAGTGAGAGGTCACTTCATCAGTTCATTCCACATGAATAAATCGCCATAGTGATAGATCCAAATTAGCAGGGTACATCTATTCTTCCAGATACAAGTTCAATGACAAATTTGGGGGATAGTATTCATGATCTGTCTCTTCTTCTTGATGTAGAATTACCTTCTTTAGTTGTCATGAGGGTTTCATCTGACTCTTTTGTTCATTCTCTACATGATCAATCATCCCAGGTTGAAGTGATTGTGGATACTTATGATTAGTAGTTGCAGTAGGGTTCTTCATCTGTTGCAAAGACAGACAGTTCTTTAGGACAGGTTCTTTAGCCAATTGAGCAAGTTTCAGAGACATCACTCATCCATGGGATTCTTTCCACACATAGTGGAAGCATCTCATTTTTACTCTTGGCATTGTTTCTTCCTAAGGGGAGGAACACCATTTTTCTGTCTTCAATCAACTTCTTCATCGAAGCAATCAATATTTGGCATTCTTCTTTGGTGGGGGGAGCCCATCTTGTCTCTCTTCCTCTTCTCATCATTCTCTTATGTATATACTGGATGTATGTCATAATGGGGGGGGGGCTTGATTACTCCATCCATACATGCATCCTTCTTTATCTCTCTTTTTGGGAGAGGGCTTTTCCCATGAGGTTTTCCCTCTTCCCCCGCTTTATGGGAGATTGCATATCATTATGTACATGGGTAGCTAACATGGCCTAGTAGTTGGGACCCATATTGCATTTCATCCTAGATTTTGTAAGCTTAAGGGCATTCCCCTAAGTTTCACTTAAGGGGGGGTGTTTGTGTAAATAAGTATTTACTTATTACACTTACTTAAGTTTTACTTAGGTTAATGCATTACTTAATTATTTTGCATTATTTTATTATTATTTTAGGTGAGACACTTAGGAGTTTTTGTACTCTCATTGAGTTACACAACTCTAATTATGCACATGGTGTCTACAACACAAGAATATGCATCATTCACTGAGTTGTCATGATGACAAAAAAGTTATCCACACTCCTCATTTAGCACATGTTGTCTACACAACTGATTTGCATGCTACACTATTGTAGGCTTATCCTCAAATCATTGCACTTAATCTCGTGCTTAATGGGGGATAACCCATATCTAGTGGACATGTGCCTGGTTGTATGACATATCATGATGCTAACTTCTATGCATTCTAGAAGCTCTCTTGAGGCCTTTATATTCAGGCACTCCTAGTGTACTCTCATCTAGTTATTGAATGAATATTGTCATTTTGATCATACATTGTCTATTTTGGTCTACTGTGTGCTTGTGTTGAGTTCTTTAGTTCTTGGGTGAATTCTAGCCTAAGCCAAATTCTTACAGTTTACCTTTAGGAGGCATCACTAGTAGTTGAGAAAGAAAAACAAGATGCAAAAAAAAGAAGGAAGATAGGTTTCTATAGTTCAAGAGGATTTAAAACCAAAGAAATATTAAAATTATTACACCAAAAAAAAAAGGTAAGGAGAGAAAAAGGCTTCAAATCTATTTTTGTGGTTATGAGAGATTTATGTATTTCAGCTCATTAACATGAAAAATAGGATTCAACCTATATAAGTAAGAGGAAGAGGGAACATACCAAACTAAATGAGCATATAGAAAATAAATTCTAGAGAACATTAAGAGCTAAATAGTTTAAAACAAGAATTTGAACAAGTGAAAGCATTGGGAAGGTGGGCAGGAAGAGTTCCAATTAGAAATTTCAAGCATGAAAATAAAAGAAAATAAATTAAAAGAATATATTGAAGTCAAGTCTTGAGCACAAGCTAAAAATGGATTCTGAGTCGAACAAAGAAATTATAGAAAAAAATAAAGAGGAAAATAAAAGGAGAAAAAGAGGGGGAAAAAGGCCATAAGCATCATCATCAAATATTAATAGAACTTTGGTGAGAGGGAGAGAGCATTTATGCTAATAAGAAACTTCCTTAAGTGTTAGAATTTTAGGTGACTCTACAACACACCTAGGATCAGATGAAAGACCAAGATAGCTTCCACAAGAGAATGGCATGAAAATTGCATGAAGATGCAAGAATGCTATTATTGATAATGGACTTGATTGACATCCAATGGATTGATTTTGAATGTATATAATAGGCCTCCTTATATAGGAGAGGCAATAAGGGACATTGATAAGGAGAAGATAAGATATCACCCACACAAGGTGGAATCACATGTCCACAAAAGGTGGACCATCCTCCATTATGCAATGAAGTATTTGCAATGATGAGGATGATAATGTGATAAGTACACTAAAAGTGGAATGAGATAACAACTATGACCACCCAGAGTGAATTCTCCTACACCATGTGTTTAATTGAGGTGCAAACTCCTAGGTGTGCCAATCACAAACTACTATGAAATGCATTATCCTGAGTAAGCTTAAGTAAGTGTAATTAGTGAATAATTAATTACACCAACATTAAGAACAAGCATACATGGAAAGGTTGTATTCATCAAGAAAATAGAATTGGAAAGAAAATATGAGGAAATAAGAGGAATGTAAGATTTGTGCTAAGAAACATGTAAAACAAGATTGCAATCCTAAATATTAGGGGGTCCATCAAATGTACTCATACATAGTTAGATGAAGACTTGATATTTCCCCAACAAGAAGAGAAAGGGGAGTAAGATATATTGAAATCACCAAGAGATGCAAGAAAGTGGGTGTGGTTGAACATAGGAAATTTCAATTTAGTTACATAAGAAATAGGGATTCAGGGCCCCATAGGAGTATTTGCACATGATAAGTTGGAATTTTAGAGGTTATCAATTAGGTACTTAGTAGAGTGCAAAGACATAACTATTGTTATCAAACATAGTGTGACAAATGCAGAGAACAAAATTTTAAAGGACATGATAGTCTCAATATAGAATGAAGATATTGAAAAGGTAAAGAATGTGGAGGGATCATAACCCTAATGAGAAAAGCATGGAGTGGAATAGTAAAAATAGCAAAAGAAAATCCAAACAAGTAGTTTATATGGTAAAAAATAACATTAAAGGAGGTAAAATTAGGGTAGATGCTTGTTACTTTTCTCTAAAATGCTCAAAGTTCTACAAGAAAAGAAATCTAGATATAGAAAAGATCCTTAAACTACTTGAAAGAAAGTCAATATGTTATTCTATAAACACGAGAGAAATAGTTATGATTGGTGATTTTAATGCTAGAACAACAAACAACCAATTATTTTATTGGGCAACAAAGGAGAGATAACAATCCTATATAGCTAGAGAAAAGTGAAGGCTTTGAAAAATGAGTTCACATTATGGGAATCAAAATGTGGCAAACTATGCAGGGTAACTACTAGGTTTATATAGTTTGTGTGGCATGGTTATTTGTACTGGCATGCCAACTTGATCAAAATCCCCAAAGGTATTTCTTGTAAAACCTACAATGAGAAAGTATTGGCATGATAACTATATGATCTATTCTCCAAGTACTATTTCCAATTTGTCATAGTTCAATACTAGAAACACACTAGATATAGAATACATAAATGGATAGAAAAAGGAGGGAAAAGAAGCAAAACAGAAGAATGACCTCAGACCAAGGCACACTACCACTAACCATTGACTTAGACACTTAATTGAGAAGGTTTGGTACACACAAGGTGAAGAAACCTTTTGTTCCTTTGTTGACTTCAAAACATCCTTTGATATCATTCCAAGAGTCAAGTAGAATGGACAAGCTTTGGATATCCAATGATTATAGAGAAACAATTCACAAACTTTATGAGAAGGTTATGGCTAAATTCAAAATTAAAGTAAGAGGCCATGTTTGAATGCTTTAATAGCAATGTTGGAATCAAACAAGGGCAGTCTTGTTAAACACGAAGATTGGTTAAACAAATCTATTAGGGAAGGGCTTCAACTGACATGTTACGTGGTAAAGTTTATTTTATATGCAAATGATTTGAAGGCTGTAGAGCTCTTTTACTAAAAGGTCAAAATCTAAGTGAATATAAACAAGACAAAATTCATGATTTTTTTATAGTTTAATTTTAATTTTGAGAAAATATCATTAGAGACAGTAGAGGAATACAAATACCTAGGAATTTATTTCCACAAACAATGCAATTGGGGTACTAATGGAGCTAAAAGAATACAAATTGACTAAAGAGATTTGTTCTTACTTTATAATAGGCACAAGAAAGTGGAGTCATGGAATGGGAAAGTAGGCTCTTTTTGATTTGTTGGTTGTTTCGATTATCCTATATAATTGTGAGGTTATGAAGAGTAGAATGTCAAACCGTAAGTTAAGGCAAGAAGAAAGTATCTAAAAAAATTTAATTGCTAGCTGCCTTGAAGTCAAATCAATGATACCATATGGGATCCTTTTGGCATATGGGATCCTTTTGGCTAAGGTGGGAATGTTCCTGATGAAAGCATTGCCAATAATTTTTTTGCTAAAGCTACTTAAAAGAAAGTTAATAGAATATATGAACATAGCTGGTCCAAACTGGTTGGTGAAAAGGAATTAAACCACAAGAAAAAGACTTGGAAGAAACAAAACTACTAAGAGGGAAAAAATAAGTTGGAAGTTTCAAAACTTTAGGACTACCATATTTACTAAGTAAATTAGCCAAAAATTAAGATAATCCCCCGAAGAAGAGTGGGAACTACTTTTACTATGGGAGAGGGATGCTTGAAATAGAATGCTACTTCATCTGAATACTCAGTGTATGTAGATATTTGATTCAATGGAGAAAACATTGTGAAGGTGAACAATTTAAATGAGTTACTTGAATGCAAGAGTTGACATCAAAAGGAAATTGAAAATGTGTCAATTTTTTTATTACTTGGTAATTCACGATACAAGAGTTGACATCAAATGGAAATTGAAAATGTGTCAATTTCTATATTACTTGGTGATGTCATTAAACTTCATCAATTCATTTGTTTTTCACTGGATGTTTGATTATTTAATTTCTTATGGCAGCTAGAATGGCTATTTTTTAAATGTTGTTTATTCTTCTCGATTGTTGAGATATTGTCTACCAACAAAGCTGCCAAATGCATTCGCCAAATCCATTGTCAAAGCAAGGAAAAAACTCTGTTTACTATGAATGCCAAGTAATTAGTTGTGGTTTGATGTAGTGAAGTTGAGCATTGAATCACTCCTAGAACTTGGAAGTAAACTTCAAGTTGAGAGATTGTTATAGCAAGTCAACTCTTTTTTAAAATCAACAATAAGATGAAATGCACAACACATTGAAAGCCAAAACATGCAAGATGCACTTTTAAAAGAGTTAGTTCTCTATCTAAAAAAATGTAGTGTTGAACATAGCTTGGAAACAGATCTAAATTTGTCTTTCATATCAAAATTCAATTCTTTAAATATTGAAAACTCACAAAAATTTAAAAATTCATTAAATATAATTTTATAGAATATTTATTGTTGGATTTGCAAAATCCGAATGCATGGTCTTTTATTCAGTTATTCTTTGAATTCAGTTACTCGTGGAATGACTTCTTTGACACCTTCTCAAATCTTGGAAATAAATCTTGCTGGGCTTGAATTCTAAAACAACTCTTCAAACGGAGACACTTTTTCTTTAAAAAAAATGTTGGTCTAATTCATACAGTAACTATAGTTCTCACAAACAGAGGTTGTTTCAGATTCACATCACAATTGGAAGGATATTGTTGTTGTATATTGCTTCTTTATGATGTGGATAAAAGAGTGAGTTATGGCTCTATTTTGATGAATGTGTAACTGTGCCTCATATTATTACTATTGCAAAAAAAAAACATATAATAGGACGTACTTATTATCTCCTTAAGTGCAAAAATCTTGTCCATAGTACTAAGTAGTACTAGCATTTACAAAGAAGTCAATATTCTCTCCCATGTCTGGATTACTATGATAGTTTTTTTATTTTTTTATTTTTTTATGGGTAAGAGGTCTGAAGTCAAGATTAATTATTATGTTTATTATTATTTGTTAAGCGTGAGTAGATTCAAACCCAAGAACAAGAACTCTTTGATAGGAGACTCACAATTTATGGTTGTGTTGTAGGCTCTTGCCTAACATACATGTTTCAACATTGGTGCTGCCCAAGCTTGAACTGGGGACCTAGGACTCCTATGATAGTTACAATCTGTAACAATTTCTACATTTTCTCACAAATACATGAACCATGAGTTGTGGATTTTCCTGATATTGTCAAGTCCTATTTATTGTGGTAGGTTCATGCTTTTTCTTTGGTATTTTGGGTTTTCCCTTGGCCTTCAGAAAAAAACGAGCATACAATACAAATTGCTGCATATAATGCTTAGCAATACCCTTTTGATTTTAGTTTATGGTTAGATTCCTAAACATATGAATGGGTACATGAGAGAAATAAATAATATTTTCACTAGTAGTGAATAAGAGTGCTTTTAGATTTAGGCAATAGCCTACAATACAATGGTAAATTGTGAATTTCTTCTATGAAAAGTTTTGAATTAGAATCTACTTAAGATTAATCAATAAAAATGAAAATAATTTAAACACCTAATAAAAATTAATCTTGACTTTACCCTCTTACCAATAAAACAATTTGTCAATAACACAGAAGCATCAAAGACCACTTCCAATCTCCTTCACCTGCAGATGATCTTGAAGGGGAAGATGATTCTCGAGAAGAAATATAATATGATCATATTCCTCTTCAAGATCATCTGCAAGTGAAGGAGATTTGTTTAGATTCCTTCAGTCCATTCTCATAGATTTTTTCCACAGTATGAAATAAAGAAACTGTATCCATGACATAGTAAATAAACAATGAGAAGCTGAATCCACGATACAGCAATAAATAAACAATGAAAAACCTTTTCGCATTCCATTCCAGTCCAGTCCACATTCCGTTGGAATTAAAAACCATTCGCATTCCCCACCATTCTAAAACCCAAATTAAATTCCAATGCGAGCATGAAGCACTCGAATGAAATCGAACAAAAAGATAATTAATCGTTAATGTGGAATGGTAAGAATGTTCTAATCTAAATTAATATCTAAATTAATAGTTAGATATTTCATTAATACTATTTGTTGGTTGGTTAGTAGATCAATTATGACATGTTAATTCACAATTTTATTTAAAGATAGATTCCTCTAATTTGTGTAGATAATTTATAGATATAAATTATTTACAACATTTTTAGGAGAATAATTGAAACTGTATATTAAGGTTAGATTTTAAAATTTTTAATATATTATATATAATTAATAGATGTCTTACAAATATATTAGATATATACAATATATACTATATATACATTAGATATCTATGCTTTAATTTTAAAATGTGAACTCTTTTGTAAGAAATTAAAGTCTTGATATATTACAATTTATCTATATATATTATATATTATATAATGTATATATAACTAGTAGCTAAGGGGAGGGATACAATTATTTTATAAGACTTATGATTTGAGTTGAAATGGTCTGATTTTATGCTTAGGTTCTTTGCTAGAGTTTTCAAGTATATATGCTTCAGTGCCTAATTAGAAAGGTAATAGTTTATGATTAGGTTTTAATTTGATATATAATGTTCAATTAGCCTTAAGATTAAAGTTTACTTAAGTGTTGTTTGGGACAAGGTTCATTTGAGTTTAGTGTTAGTGTTAGGTAACTATTTGGTGTAGATTAAGATTAAATAAATTTGTTATTAGCGTTTGGTTTTTTCTTTCTTTCTTTTATGGATTAAGTTAGACTCCATGAATTTAAATTTAGTATTCAATTTTGTTTAGTCTGAACAATTCCAATATTGTTTAAGATGACACTTAATTTTATTTCATGTTGAAGTAGGTTTAGTAACAAGGTTAAGATATGTTCAGGGTTACTTTTTATATGATTTAGGGTTTACTATTTGTTATGTAAAAGTCCAAGGGTTCAGTTTGGTATAGATATATAATCAAGACTTAATTTTATTTAGGCTTATATATAAACACTCCTCTTCCCCTCTACCTATTTCTCTCCCTTTCATGTCCCCCATGTCAATGTCTCATATCTTGATTTCCCTCTCTACCCCCCTATCATTTTCTCTACATTAACCTCATCATCGCATTATCTTCCCATAAATTTATATATCTCTCTCGAGTTCACTCATGTCATGTATCTTTGTCTCTCCCTTATTCAAGAACACTATCTCTATCTCCCCACTATATGTATTAATATATACTTATATTATTTTGTTTCACTATATTTTTCTCCTTGTCCCTCTCTATACATGTACCCATATGTCCCTACCACTTATGTTATTATCTAAATGGATATGTCTATTTTCTATCTATTTCAATCTTTATATTTCTCTATCCCTCTTCCAATATTTATCAATTTCTATTTTCTCCATCTCTCTATTTATTCCTTTGTATCATATATATACACATTCTATATGCTTCTCTCTCCATATGTGTGTGTGTGTATCCTTCTTTCTATTTATCTATTAGTTGGTCTCCATCAACTCCTTCTCCCCCCCCTTCTCTCTCTCTCTCTCTCTCTCTCTCTCTCTCTCTACATACACACACACACACACACACACACACACACACACACACACACACATATATGATTTATGGTTTATTATCCATTATTGAAAGGGTCAAGGGATAAATTTGTGTACTTATATAATTAGGGTTTAATTTTATTTAGGTTTATATGCCCACATTCATTTGCACCTCTACCTATATCTCTCCCTTTTTCATCCTTCATCTACATATCTCATATCGGTTTATGACCCTACCCATCTCTACATATTAAACTCATTAGCCCATTCTCTTCACATATATATTTTTCTCTATCAAGTTATCTTCCTTCATATATTTGTCTCTTCCTCATTTTACCTCTCTCTCTCTCTATCTCACACTCTATATATATCTTATCTACTTATCTTTGTTTATTTCACTATCTTTTATTCCGTCTCTCTTTATCTTTGTTCCTTTGTATACTTACATGTCTCTATCACTCTATCTCTACATCTCTTATTCTTTGATTTGAATATTTACATCTCTCTATCTCTATGGATCTCTATATATTTATAACTTTTGATCTTCTCCATCCCTATATTTATTTTTTCTCTATCATACACATATATACGCATTCCACATTTCTCTCTCTCTATATATGCTCCTCTCCTAGATTTTCCTCTAAGTCATTTCCATCAATTCTTTTATGAGCTATTTTTCTATGGAAATTATATAAAGTCTTTAGAGATCTTTTTCCCAAGTGGTAATAATGAAAGTAAACATTGATAACACATAAGTTATGATTTTCTCTTTAAAAAGGAAGAAAAGCAATAGTTCAAGAATTTATCTTTATGGAAGCTCATTTGAGATACAAATACCCATGAATTGATTTCCAATAGTACAAACTTAGTTGGGAGACTTGTAGAACTAGGAGAATACAAGATAGATGAAGAGATCCATTCTTGTTTTAGTAAAGATGTATGAAAGTGGAGCTATGAATTTAAAAAAACAAGAAAAATATTTTTGGTCTGATGTTTGTGTTGGTTGTCCTATATGGTTATGATATTTGGGGTAAGAGAATGGAATACCACGAGTGGAGGCACGTAGAAATAATCCAATAACATTTAATCACTAGTTGTCTTGAAGTTAAACCAATGGTCCCATACAGGATCCTTTTTTCTAAGGTGCAGATACTTCCAATAGTATTATTAGTAATTCATTTCCTAAGATACTTAAAGAAAGTTGAAAACATGGATGAGAATCCCTTGCCCAAAATGGTTGTTGAAGAATAATTATGCCATGGGAAAAATGACTTAGATGAAATAAAACAAGAAGTAAATGAACAAGTGGGACATTAATTTTCATGATTTCCTTAGCACTAATGACGAGGGGAAAAAGTCAATGTTAGAAAAAAAACCATGACTTTTGTGAGGACTAAATAAAATGTTATAAAAAAAATACATGATTGTATCAAAGAGTTCAACCTTATGTTATAGCACAATGAAAAAACTTATCTTAGAGTTACAATTTTGAGAAAGGTTAAAATCTTAGTTATCTTAAATACATGTGAGATAAGTGGGTGGATAATCCCTAATGAAGAGTGGGATAAAGAACTTGCAATTTCTATAGTAAAACGGTGGTTGAAATGGAACACTAATTCATATTTGAATGCTCTATTAGAGAAAAAGGTTAATTTCATTTCATTTATTAAATTACCTTTTCTCCCTTCTTAATATTTCGCTTTATACTTTTTTTAGCTTTTTCTATTTAATAATTAATTAGTAATTAGTAAATAGCTTTCACCTGTAGGTTACCCTTTGTAACTTATCAGGTTACCCTTTTTTGGGTTTCAATCTCCTTTTATAAGGATTGATCTCTTTGTATTTTATTATCTCTTCTTCATCTAAATATACAATTTTCCTCTTTTAGAGAAAACCCTTGCCTCTTCTTGTCTTTTTCTTTTTTGTGATAGGTTTTCTACATGTAGGTATTCAAGAGCTTCATGGATTGGATTTACATATTTGCTGAAATCCTTCATGGTATTACAGCCAGATCTATTGTAGCTTGTTCAATATTTGAAGAAAAAGAAAGAACAAGGGTTTGACAAATTAGACCTAGATTTTTTTGGGTATTTCCTAAGAAAACAAGGGGGTTACTGATTTTTTGAGCTACTTGAGGCTAAATAGACCTCACAGATGGATCTAGAAGGCATCAAAACCTATGTTTCCATATAAAGTTTGTCTGTTTTGAAAAATGTTGATTTGAGAGGCAAAAATATTTTTCTCGACAGCGCCATACAACCTGTGCATGTAGTTTGAGATGGAAAATTGGCAAAAAAAATTGCAAATTTTTTTGTTTTCGATGGTTTTAGGCCATCGTGGTTAGCTAACACTAGTGGCTTTGCTGTGGTTACCGCAGTGGTCACCACTGGTGGTCTGCTTAGCAGCTCTGCCATAGAAGACCACCTCCCTCCGTCCTCTTGCCACCTAGCTACTACTATGGGGGTGGTTGTTTAAATTATATTATTATTTATTCAAAAAAACAAATTTTTAGGCATTTCCAAGGCCCTGTCAGTTTTTTCATTATAACTTGAGCATATGGATGTACTTTTTTTATCTAAAAAATGCATCGGAAAGCTAGTTCCAAGATGGAGCCATTGGTGTAGGAGCTTTTTGGTTTTGATGTAGTTTGGTTTCCTTTTTTGGTAGTCAAAGATTAATGTTCTATTTTTCACTCCAGAGGGCATATCTTGAGCGTCTCATCTCCATTTTTTGAAAATGTTATATTTTTGGAAAGCTAGTTCTATCTACTTTTCAAAAATTCTATAATTTTCTTTAGATTCTACTTCATGCTTTTTCTATCATGTTTATTGCTTTTTTGCACTATGGTGGATATCCTGGGTGTTTCAAGTCTGGGGATCATTTTCTTGGCATGGGATCTCTTCTTTTGGGTTGTATTATCTGTTGTATCAGCTCTTTGCCTTTTCTGATCGTTGATGATATCATTTGTAAGAATTTTTATGCAAACACACTAGGATAAAGTGTCACTCCTTGCTTTTTGAGATCTTTTTCATCATTGTGACTTATTTTACTCGCACTACATTATAAAGTGTCATGGGGGGGATAGTTGTTTTTCTTTTAGTGCCATCTTCCTTTGTAAAGTGAGTGTCCCTTCCATGAAATTAGCCCCATGATGTGTCAATGATACATTCCTTTATTAGTGTTTGTACCTCTTCCTCGCTCTTGATGTTCTTGGTTATTTCTATTTTATAGGAGTTTTTGCCCTACTTTCTTAGCTGCCTATAACCTCACCCTTGTCTGCATTAGGGGGGTTCTTCTATTTTTTCTAATGCTTCCTGGGTTCGTTGGAGTGAGCTATGTATTTAGTATTTGATCTTATGTACTAGGCAATTGCAATGGTTGGATACCTATGCATTTCAGTGAGATGGATCATCTACCATATAGACACTTTTCTTTTTGTTCTTACTTTGGTTGTAGCCTTCCTTGGTTCAATTGATCAGCTCTTTAGGTTTTGGCATTTTATGCCATCTGTATTTTTGAGTTTAGTTGTTTGTCTTTGTTTGCCTCCTAATTCGATGCAAATTACAGTTTTCTCTACCTAGTCAGGTTCTATTTTAGAGGAGGTTCTATAGATTAGTAGTTTTCTTTTAACAAAGTTTGCAACCTCTTCATGATTCAGTGGTTTTCTTCATGATCACTCTTTGTTCCTATTTTCTTGAACTTTCCTCTATTTGGAGGCTTCTATAGTCCTTTACTAAATTTTTTTTCAGCTATGTCTTTTTGGAGTAGAGTTTTTCCCACTGGGTTTTCTCTATTTCTCTATCTCATAGAGATTTTGTTGTGATTGGGCACCTCAGCAGGCCTTGTTGCGGAGAGCCAAGTTTTCTTTCAGCATTGCATTGTAGTTTCCTTGCACTTTGTCCATTGTTTGTAACAACATTTTTACTCATCTTAAGGGGGGTGTTAGAGAAAAAGGTTAATTTAATTTCATTTATTAAAATAAATTTTCTCCCTTCTTAACATTTCACTTTATGCATTTTTTAGCTTTCTCTATTTAATAATTAATTAGTAATTATTAAATAGCTTTCACCTTTTGGTTACCCTTTGTAACTTATTAGGTTACACTTTTTGGGTTTCGATCTCCTTTTATAAGGATTTATCTCTTTGTATTTTATTATCTCTTATTCATCTGAATATACAATTTTCATGTTTCAAAGAAAATCCTTGCCTCTTCTTGTCTTTTTCTTCTCTGTGACAGGTTTTCTACATGCAGCTAGTCGAGGGCTTTGTGGATTTGATTTGCATATTTTCTCAAATCCTTCATGCTCTACATATGAAGAATTTCATCCAAAGGTATTGTTAGTACTTGATATGGGCACGAATTTTCAATTTTCAATTTTAGGTCTTGAACCTCTTCGAACTACTTCAAACTTAGTTCGAATTGGTTCAAAGTAGTTCAACAGTTTAGATTTTAGAATTCAGGTTCAAAGTGCTTCAAAATAGTTTGATGGTTCAAATGGGTTCAAAATTCAGATTGGTTAGTTCAAGAAAAGTTTAGATTTATGTTCCAAAATGAAGATCACTAGACTCAAAAAGGTTCATAATTCACATTTAGATTCTATCAGTTCAGTAGTTTCAAAGATTCATTCTGCATTTCAGTTAAAGTTAGTGGTTCTATGTAACACCATGGGTATGTCTAGAAGATGCTAGCCCAATTCAAGACATCTTTTCAAACCCAATACATCATGAAGCATGTAGAAGCCGTCTATATGTCAGATTGCAAAACTTATTGGTGACTCTTTTAACCTTTGATATGCATATATCCTACAACAAAGTCAAACTCATTAAGGAAAATGTATATACGTTCTAATAAATATGTGGTCTGCACTAGTTGGATGATTATGAGTTTAAATTTCATAGTTTGGGCCAAGCATTGGTATGAGCTTGATGACTATGTGTTTCAGATATTCTTCCTCAACTTGAGAACATTTGATTGGGGGATTTTGTGATAAAAAAAACAAGGCAAATGGAGTATTCATGGAATACATACAAATTGTTCGATTGAATGAGATTCTTGGTATAGCAAGAAAGTTTCAAATAGCTTGATGATTGTAATCATTGACACATGCATATAGATACCAAGAAGGAAAAGATATGGAATAGTAATGACCATATAATCATTGGGTTCAACCAATTCATGGTGGGACTTAATTATATCAACAAGCATCCAACTAGTCATATAAGTCTATGGGATGTATGCCAAAGGATATAAGCCACATTCATTGTTTCAAAAGTGTAGGTCTTGAATATGCCATACAAAATAATGATGAAGAATCTAGTGATTTGAAGATGGCTGGAATGCATTACAAATCCACCAAATTGATACAAGCAAAGAATGAAAAATATAAGACTCTTGTTGTCAACTTTATAATTCTGATTTTTGGACAGTCATGTAGACCATCAAATAGTGACCTATAACTTTTGACTTAGACATTATCAAAATTGCTTCATTGAGAATGTGGAGAATTAGGATCGTGACAACATATCCAAAATTCAGCAAGATCCAATGGTGGGATAATTAGTTATGCCTCTCATACCGAGACCCATTTTTGCTCACAAATTTATTTTAAATCCACCTAGCATCAAGAATATTTTTATAGTGGAATAATGTAATAATGTTCCAATTGTCCAAGTCTCATTTAATATGTCAAATTATTCTTATAAAATGTTTACATCAATGTTTTATAAGGTTATTAGAATATGAATGAGAGAACATAAGAAGAGGAAGGTGAATAGTCAAATAAGAGTTACATGATTCCAAGAATCAATTATGTAAACTGAAAATAAACATCAATTGGCTATTTATGAAGGTATTTTCAAACCAAAAAGGGGTTCCATATTTCCTTTCCAAGTAGGAGATTTTATGCTACTGCAGAGGGGAGATTTTCCAGTTCTCTAGGAGAAGAAGGTAGACTTTGAGTTGTAACAAAATAGAGCTTTATTTGGCTAAACTTTGTGTTGGTTATTAGAGGGAAATTTGATTTCAAAATGTAATGTATGGGAGAGGGTTTTCATTTTCTTCTAAATAGTAAATCTAATGCAATGTGTAATAAGAACTATGTTGTCTTTTACATCTTAAAGAAGGGAGATTTGAAAGATGACTGCAACTAAAACTTTGTGTTTTGGCAATTTACTTTCCACTAATGGTTATCTTTCCGTGACTTTCAATTTTCTTTAAGTGCATCTGATGTTGCCATTTTTTGAACATGTTTTGATATCAAGATCTCTTTGAAGCTTTGATTCTTCTTTTCTCAAGAGAATGGAAATGGTTCCTTTGATCTTTGTCTTTTGTAACGCAGAATACAACAAATGAACTTTATGTAATCTATTGTATTATGTTTTCTTTCTTTTCAATCATTAAAGTTTACACATCTATGCTGTATTTATGGATAGGTGTTTGAAATCCTTTTGTGCTTTCTAGTTAAAAGCATTCGCAATTAATTCAATGAATATCTCACATGGGGAGTTGTACTCGATAAAATTTATAGGAAGGTTATCAATCTCATGATAACCTATCCAACTGTTGGTGTTGATTTGTCCTTTCACTTGGGCACTTAAGGTCAAATTTGTACACATTTTCTCAAAGGACAATCTGTTCACTATCAAATTTTTGGTGACTCTACTAGGGAATCAAAACAAAGATCATTGCCTAACTTTTGTTTCCTCAGTTTTATAGTTGTCTTTGTATGTAGGAGATTGGCAACTCTACATTACAGACTTGTTGAATCTTTGTTTTTGGAGTTCCAGTGTGTGTTATGGTTGTGGTTGCAACTCAGCCATGGGGTGCTCAGATCAGACCATTTTCCTTGGCCCGGTATTCAACCTTACCAAAGGGATCATGGGAATATCTTCCCAAGTTTCATGGAGACAAAACACAAGATTTGACTGATCACATCAATGCAGTTCCTATTGTATGTGGGATTCTTGGTGTGTAGGAAGAAGATGTGTTCATTAGGTTGTTTGTTCAAAGCCTTGTGGGAAATGTTGCAGAATGGTTTCAGCATCTACAAGATGGATGTATCACAAATTGGGATAATCTTAAGGAGAGATTCCTGGAGAGATTTCAACCCACAGTTCACCCCTATCAATTTTTGGTAAGTCTTATTCAAATTCATATGAAAGAAGATGAATCTATAAGGGAGTTCATTGATAGATTTAATCTAACTACTGGTAAAATCCCTATAGCCCGCCAACCAAATGAAAGCAATCAGATATGCTTCTTTATTACTACTATGGATGTTGAAGTCAAGTTTTGGTTACAATGGCTTGGAGTTCAAAATTTGGTGGATGCGCAAAAGGAAGCAATTAGGTTAGCTGATGCCTTAATTCTTAGTGGTATGTAATCTATAAAGACACCACCAATGAAAGAACACTTATGTGGACAACAACATTACATTGATGAAGAAGCTACAAAGAAGAAGCACGTTCTAGAAGAAGCCAAATCTACTCCCAATGTTTCTCTTTTTCAGAATCTAACTATTTTTAATGATGAAGATTTTCAAGAACCCTTGTTGGTTGAAGATAATGTTGTAAAGTTGATAGGATTCTGCTACATGCATATTGAGAATGATGAGGAGTGTGTTGCTTGATCAGATGAGCTAATGACCAGCTTGAATGTACTAGTTGCAAAGGAAGAATTTGCTGCATATGATTTGAATAAAGAGTCATCAATGGCTGTCCTTTCTCCAGGGCGTGAAAGTTTTGCTTCTAAAGTTGCTAATAGCCACTCTATTATTGATTCAAATCAGCATGATATGGTGTATCAACAAGAACAAAAATTGATAGATAGTGAAGAAAGGTATGACATTCCTCTCTCTGAATCTTTCTCATTTGAATATATATCACAACTAGAGGGAGGCTTGCAATCTGAGGTAGTGATGAAGCAAGGAGAGCTATCAGAGGATATAATGGGTCAAACCATGCAATCTTTGGTTTTGTCAACAAGCACTGATGGTAAAGAAACTTCACAAGTTAGAATATCCATGAATCTTGATGGAGTGGAATTGCAAACTATGGTAAAGCATTTCATTTCTATTATGTCATAGCAAACACAAATGGAATTGAGGTCATGTTATTTTTATGATGAATCTGGTATTCCCAAAGAGAAAGAGTTCTTGCAACATGTGGTTGTTGAATTCATCCTTGCAATCGCCACAAGATGTCTGCTAATGCTAGTGCGTTCTGCATATCAGTCTCTCTTTCACATAGGCATGTACTTCTCTAAACCAATCAATGGGTTTCTATGAGCAAATGAATGCATTCTGGGAGGTACAAGCTGCTAGCCTATCTTTTGTAAATAAGTTTTTGTTGTGTGTAGTGGTAGTGTGAATAATGTGCAAACCTTGTGCTTGCTAGTAGTTTAGGTGTTTTTTGTTGTTTTTGTTTTGCTGGTTTTTCCCTACTCCCCTCCACCTTCTCTACAAGAAGCTCCCAATTTTCATGGTGGACTCTATTTTCCCAATGGACAAGACACTCATCTTTATCCAAAGATTGTTGGAGTTCTCTATTTTTGCATCAAAAACAATCCATCAATTAGAGCCCATGTTAGTACCTAATATGGGCACAAATTTTCAATTTTCAATTTTAGGTCTTGAACCTCTTCAAACTACTTTGAACTTGGTTCAAAGTAGTTCAAAGTAGTTCAACAGTTCAGAGTTTAGAATTCAGGTTCGAAATGGTTCAAAATAGTTTGATGGTTCAAATGGGTTCGAAATGCAGATTGGTTGGTTCAAGAAAAGTTCAGATTTATGTTCCAAAATGTAGATTAGTGGACTTGGAAAGGTTCATAATTCATGTTCAGATTCTATTAGTTTTGCAGTTTCAAAGGTTCATTCTGCATTTCAGTTAGAGTTAGTGGTTCTATGTAACACCATGGGTATGTCTAGAAGATGCTAGCCTAGTTCAAGACATCTTGTCAAACCCAATACATCATGGAGCATGAAAAAGCCATCTATATGTTAGATTAAGAAACTTATTGGTGACTATTTTTACCTTTGATATGCATATATCCCATAGCAAAGTTAAACTCATTAAGGAAAATGTATATATGTTCTAATACATATGTGGTCTGCACTAGTTGGATGATTATGAGTGTAACTTTCATAGTTCAGGCCATGCATTGGTATGAGCTTGATGACTATGTATTTCAGATATTCTTCCTCAACTTGAGAACATTTTATTGGGGGATTTTGTGATAAAAAAAAGAAGGCAAATGGAGTATTCATGGAATACATGCAAATTATTCGATTGAATGAGATTCTTGGTACAGTGGGAAAGTTCCAAATATCTTGATGATTGTAATCATTGACACATGCATATAGATACCGAGAAGGAAAAGATCTAGAATAGTAATGACCATATAATCATTGGGTTCAACCAATTCATAGTGGGACTTAATTATATCAGCAAGCATCCAACTAATCATATAAGTCTATGGGTTGTATGCCAAAGGATATAAACCACATTCATTGTTTCAAAAGTGTAGGTATTGAATATGCCATACAAAATAATGATGATGAGCCTAGTTATTTGAAGATGGCTAGAATGCATTATAAATCTACCAAATTGATACAAACAAAGAATGAAAAATATAAGACTCTTGCTGTCAACTTTATAATTATGATTTTCAAATAGTCATATAGACCCTCAAACAGTGACCTGTAACTTTTGACTTGGACATTATTTTCAAAATCACTTCTGTGAGAATGTGCAGAATTAGGATTTGACAACATATCCAAAATTCAGTAAGATCCAATGGTGGGATAGTTAGTTATGCCTCCCGTATTGAGACCCATTTTTGCTAACAGAGTTATTTTAAATTTACCCAGCATAAAGAATATTTTTATATTGGAATAATGTAATAATGTGCCACTTGTCCAAGTCTCGTTTAATATGTCAAATTATTCTTATAAAATTTTTACATCAATGCATTATAAGGTTATCAAAATATGAATGAGAGAACATAAGAAGAGGAAGGTGGATAGTCAAATAAGAGTTACGTGATTCCAAGAATCAGTTATGTAAATTGAAAATACACATCAACTAGCTATTTATGAAGGCATTTTCAAACCAAAAAGGGGTTCCATCTTTCCTTTCCAAGCAGGAGATTTTATGCTACTATATGGGGGAGATTTTCTAGTTCTCTAGGAGAAGAAGGCAGACTTTGAGCTCTAGCAGAATAAAGCTTTATTTCGCTAAACTTTGTGTTGGTTATTAGAGGGAAATTTGATTTTAAAATGTAATGTATGGGAGAGGGTTTTCATTTTCTTCTAAATAGTAAATCTAATGCAGTGTGTAATAAGAACTATGCTATCTTTAGCATCTTAAAGAAGGGAGATTTGAAAGATGACTGCAACTAAAAATTTGTGTTTAGGCAATTTACTTTCCACTAATGGTTATCTTTCCATGACTTTTAGTTTTCTTTAAGTGCATCTGATGTTGCCATTTTTCTAGCTTGTTTTGATATCAAGATCTCTTTGAAGCTTTGATTCTTCTTTTCTCAAGAGAATGGAAATGGTTCCTTTGATCTTTGTCTTTTGTGACATAGTATACAACAAATGAACTTTGAGTAATCTATTGTATTTTGTTTTCTTTCTTTTCAATCATTAAATTTTAGGCATCTATGTTGTATTTATGGATAGGTGTTTGAAATCCTTTTGTGCTTTTTGGTTAAAAGCATTTGTAATTAATTCATTGAATATCTCACACGGGGAGCTATACCTAATAAAATTTAGAGGAAGGTTATCAATCTCATGATAACCTACCCAACTATTGGTGTTGATTTGTCCTTTCACTTGGACACTCAGGGTCAGATTTGCACATGTTTTCTCGAAGGACAATATGTTTACTAACAGGTATTTTGATATCAATTCATTTAAATGAATTTTTTTAGAAGGAAATGATTCATTAAATAGAAAATTTCCTAATAAAGATTCTTAATAGAAGAGTTTACATCAAGAGGAAGATGAATATGTGTTAATTTTTTGATTCCTTGATCCCTTAAGTTTCCTAGTTGTGTGGACATTATTAAAACTCTATTCTTTTATTATTTAGTTGATTTTTTGCCCTTCAGTTTATTATGTTAGCTACAATGGTTACTTATTCTATAAATGTTACTTGTTATTCTCCTTTATCCAGATATATTGTATACCAAAAAAATCTACCAAATGCAATTGGCAAAAAAAATAGTAGAAAGGAAGAGTAGATGTTTTCCAAATCTATTATGAAAGAAGGGGAAAAACTCTATTTAATATATATATCAAGTTACTCTAGGTTGATGTAGTGGAGTTGTGTTGAGAAATGCATTGGAACTCTTTGAGAACTTGGAATAAAATCCAAGTTGAGAGGTTACTTTAGCAAGTCCACGCATTTTTACGAATAATAAGATGAAATACATAACATATTGAGAGATTAAACATGCTAGATGCAAATTTTTAATTAAAAAAAAATCAATTCTTTGTTGAATAAGTGTAGTGTTGAAAGAAGCTAAAGAAACATATCTAATATGACTTCTATACCAAATTATAGGTTTATGTAAATTTTTTTAAAATAATTTATTTCATTAAATGTTGTTTTTCAAATTTTCATTGCATATGTTTCAATGTCCAAAATCCAAATATATAATCTTCTAAGTTCATCATTGGATTCAATTAAACATGAAATAATTTTTTTGATTTCTTCTTAAATCTTGAAAATGAAATCTTGTTGGACTTCAACTTCACCACAACTCTTCAAAGGAAGTCACTTTTCTTCAAAAACTAATGGTCCCTTTTATATATTAATTTTAAGTTTCACACAAAAATAGGGCCATAGAAGGCTTGGGACACTAAAATAATGCCTAATTGAACAAGAATTTATATAGGGGTTTAGTTTACAATGCTAAAAATACTTAGATCATGGTTTTAGTCCATAGATTTACAAAATTTATGGTTTCTTGTATTACATTTCACTATATATTAGAGCTTGAAGTAGGAAGAAAGAAAAAAGTTTCCAAGTTGTAGAAGTAATGAATTTCTTGAAAGGTTCTTAAAGAAAAGTTGTAATGATGTAACTCCATTAAAAGATTATATGGGTTTTCATCTCTTGTTTGGTTATTTGCATTTTAAGTAATTATTTATCACTAAATCACATACTAGGATGCTTTGAGTTTGCAACATGATTTTTTTAATAAGATGTATCATGTTTCTATGATTGTTTCATTTTAATATCACTTTGGTTTTAGATCAAATTGTCTACTTATGATTGGTCTAGTAAGATTCTTGAGGAGGGAGCTCGCACAACTAGCACAATCGGCTTGAGGTTGTGGGTAGTTTCCCATGGGCTTGGGTTTGAAACTAATTTCAAGTTAAAGAGGTGGGATGACTAACACATGAATGATCTCGCTTGGGGGAGACTAGTCTCACCCTTTCTTCCACATGTTGCAGGCCTCTACAAAAGGTCCACTACTACATCATAATGGTGATGACCACCCATTGCCCATGTGACTCTGATAGGAATTGTCTCTTGTTGGATAGGTGTCAAATGTTTTTTGTTAGAAGTTATGATAGCAAGGTCTCCCATCACAATTACAACACCCCAAGCTTTTGTAAATTGAATCCATAGGGAGAAATACATTGTTGGAGGCCTTGTCTCATGTGCAATGTTCAGGTGGTAGAAATGTTGTGGATCTAATGACTAGCCATCGTACTTGTCTGTCATAATAGTGACGTATATATGGCAACAATGTTGTGGAACTAACAACTAGTGGTTAGAGTTGCGATGACTACATGACACAAAAAAATATAGAATGTGCTACATTGGAGAGTGCATTTTCCTAAAAAATCTATTTCTAAAATTCAACTTTGGCTATGAAAATTATGAGAAGAATACAATGCTCTTACTCCTATAACTAGTTTTCCTATTATTTCTAAAATTCAACTTTGGTTATGAACATTATCAAGAGACTGCAATGCTCTTACCCTTATAATCAATTTTCCTATTATTTTTATCTTTTGAGAGAGATTGGATGATTCTTGTGACTGTAGCTGGATGATTCTTTTGACTATACAGTCACAAGAATTATCCAGTCTCTCTTGAACGATAAAAATAACAGGAAAAAACTAGTTATAGGGGTAAGAGCATTGCAATCTTTTGATAATGTTCATAACCAAAGTTGAATTTTTGAAATAGATTTGTTAGAAAAGAACTCTCTCTAAGGTTAATATTGAGCTTCACTTGGTTTTGAGAATAGTTTAATATTCTCTACTAATCATGACCAACCACGTGAAGGTGGAAGCTCATTTGGCCCCACCCACACCTCCCCCCCCCATGCCCTAACATTTAATTTTTTTGAGAAAGGATCAATGTTTAAAGTACAAAAAAGGTTCCATATCTACAAAAGTGATATCATTTTCCCATCTTTTAATGCATGTCATTTTTCCATC